>JACSYO010002159.1:3257500-3470000 GCA_016806645.1 Ophiodon elongatus
AGTCGATTTAGAGCACAACTTTTTCCTAACTTCTACCAAGTGCTTTGAGTTCACAAAGTGTAACCATTAAAATGGTTCTCATGCTCAAAAGGTGGATATTGAAGGGAAGTCAAATCAAATATGCTGGCAGTGAACATTTGGCATCGAGAGAATTATTTTTATTTTTTTGTCGACCCACAGAGAGGTTACACCCGAGGGAAGACGATCTGAGGAAGCTGAAAAATGCTTTTCAGTTATCATCTTAAAAAATAAAATCTCCACCACTGATGTAGAAAAGATAAGACCAAACGATAATGCAGACCTATTGATGCTGCTACACTGTTTATTGATGTTTATGTGTATTCTGAAAATATGGTTACTGCTTTATTATTGTTACTATGGTTAGTTATTATTATTATTATTATTATTATTGCCATTAACCAATGTTATTTTTATCATCATCATTATTATTATAATCATAATATCATAATTTTCACAGTTTTTATGTACATTATGTATATTTTCCTTTCTTCTGAAGCATGTTGTGATGCATTTTTTGTATTAAAAGGAGCAATACCAAATTAAGTTAATAATAATAACAATAATATTAACAATAAGAAAACATGTTTTTCATGATTTTGATTCAAACTTAATCTAGGTGCCATTTTGTTTCCTACAAAACATATTTGCTACCGCACATTAGTTGTATACAAATATAATTTCAGTGGACAGGGTTGTTGTGAGTAATGTTGGAGAACAAGAGTGTTTTGTAATAGTACAGTAACTCAGACGGACAAGGTGCTTCTCACTTATGCACAGCCTGTCATTATTAATGAGTTGTATTAATTATTATATAATAAAAGTATGAATATTAATGCATTCTTCAGACAGCAGGGAGCTCCTGCCAGGAACCAAAAAGGGCATACTGTATCAAACCCACAATTCTGACACGAAACGGTAAATTCTGTGTCGAGTTCTGACGAACGTTTTGCCTCAAAGACGTGATTTCTGGTTCCAGCTCAGTCTATGATCCGATTCAGTCGTTGGCACCAGTCACTAAAGAAGGACTAGTTCATAGAGACTTAAGGGGGAGAGAGAGAGAGACAGAAAGGGCTCACAGACAGCAGAGATCGGCAGATGCGGGAGGAAGAACAAGAGACCGAGAGCATCTGTCTACTTTGCTCCCAGCAGAAAGATGTTTGTCACCACAAGCTGCTCAACACGAAACTAGTCGCCAATTACAGTTAATGGCAAAACCAAGCATCTGCTCAGATTACATTGTTGTTTCATCCCCCCCCTCAGAGGCAGAAGCAGGGGTGGAAATTGACTAATTTAAGGTGTGCCTGACCCCACACACACACACACACACACACACACACACACACACACACACACACACACACACACACACACACACACGAAAGTTTAGGGTCCCGTGGTATACTTTCCATTTCTGGCCAGAAAACTACTTGTTAGATTGAGCCATAAACAACAAGAACGGAGACCATTGCAGCCAACAAGAAGCAGCACACTGACTGACGTTATTTAACTCTTCAACTGCCATTTTGGTAATGTTAAAAATCACACTTTGGCTTTATCAAAACAAATGTATTAAGACTGAAACAAGTCAGGCAATCAGAGCGGTTTCACTGTCAATTGCTGATTTTGAGTGTGGGACATTTAGTCTAATTAATAGATTGTTAGACTGCACTGCGACTGTTGATTAGGCAATTAACAAAGCGCTAATTGGCCATCAGATACGGCCATTACAAAGTCAGCATGAGAAGCACCACAAGACATTAACTGTGATGCACAACCAGAAAAGGGAGAGGAGAGACACGCAGGCAGTCACATGTTGTTATCCGTCCAGACAGGGGAATTCCAAAAGACGTGCCGAGACCTATGAAATAAAACTTTTTGGAACTTCCATAATGTCTGTTAAGACTGCAGGTGGATACAGTACATTTATCTTGCAGAGGTTTTTTTCGGGCTTCTGTTACAAGGAGACGAGCGTCGTCGGTCACTTCTTCTATTCTGCGTTCCTGGTATCCAAGATTTTAGAGTCAGCTGTCATTTAAAAAGGTTACTTGTTGGGAGATTTACCTCAGAAGACGAACACTGAGAAAACGTGGATTGTGTGAATAGAAAGATTTTAAGAGCGATTTACAAGACTTGATGTTCTGAGTTCAGTTGAAAGTGAAGATGACTGTCAGCGTGGCTAACGGTTACCCTTTTATCTCGTAAAAGCTTCTTTTAGAAAAGCAGCCTGTAGTCATCTCATGAACACGAACGCATCGTTTCACACCGTTTCTTGGCACATTCTCAACACCTCACACTGCAATTTGTCACGACTGACGAGCAATGAGAGTCTGAATGAGGTTAAAAGAGCATAAAGGACAATTACAAATCAAGAGAGTATTTTTGGTTTTTGAAGTGGTCGCTAATGAGGGAACGGCAGCTGATGTGAAGGGGATGGCGTGACACACAGCTAGAATAATACTGACCTTCAATTATGCAAAAGAGAAAAAAAAGTCAGTCTTTGGTGGAAAGAGTCTTTTTTACAGAATTTAATTTATATGAACCAAAAACATGAAATTATACATTGCCATGAAAACGGATAAATGTATTGCTCCAATGTTTCTGCTCCGCTTCGTTTACACGCCACAAAACAGAAACATTGTACTCACATAATGGCTTCCTACTCTCAAAGGGGGGAAAGAAAATGAGCCATATGGTAATGTGTTTCTCCCCCTCTCTCTTAGTTTCTGCTCCTCTTTCTCTCTCCCTCCCTCGCTTGTAATCAGTACCTCTTTATTCTCCCCGAGCTTCCCGTCTTCTCACCAATCTCATCTGCAGTATCTCTCGTCCGATTTTGTTTTTCTCTGCTTTCGGCCGTTCTCCCTCATTCCCCACCGCTCCAGAGAGTGTGTGTGTGTGTGTGTGTGTGTGTGTGTGTGTGTGTGTGTGTGTGTGTGTGTGTGTGTGTGTGTGTTCGAGCAACTCCCAACAGTGCGGAGATGAGTTCACACTCATTTTTGCTCGTAACAACTCTCACTCCTGGCAACATCTCATGATGTTCTTTAGCATATAAATCTGACATCTCTCCCTTTCAAAGTGCTTTCAATCTTTCCATACGCAGAGTGCACTCGTGCAAGAGGTCGGCTTCACACTGCCATGCCTGCAGTGCCTCGATGTCAGCGGTTTATCTTTATGTCAGCTTGTATGTTTAATAGATGCCATTTTAAGGATATGTCCAAGTGCTGTCACAGAATATTAATTGACTTTGTTGATGCGCACTTAACTCTTCTTTTATGTGTACGGGCAAAGCCGGGCTCAAAATAACTTCACAGCTACTGTTTACCCCCCCCCCACCCCCCCCTCCCCTTCAGTGTGCCTTTATAACATTGATCTAATGATGATTTTAACCGTTTGAGCTATTAATAGAGTGCATCGCGTGTGTCTCTGGGTTAAGGGAAGGGATGGAGGCAGAGAAGAGGCAGCATTAAGGAGAGGATGCATTTTACATTACACCTCGGTGAAATCATACACATGGGCCGTGAAATAATCAATCTGCGGGGGGATCTTTTGGAGGGCGCGGGCTTCCAAAGATGCCCCGTCTCGAGGCTCGGGGTCATCAGTTTTGGACCAGAAGCCAGGAGGGGCTGAGATGATAACTCATTGTATTATGTATTGGCTCCAATACATGGTTACCAGTCTTTCAGTGTATCTGCCGTCGCCACACTTAGCCTCCCCATATGAGTCCTAAAAAAGTAATGAAGATGATGAAAAAAAAAAGATTTCGCCTGCTGCTTTCACAGAAACACAATGCTTTCTCTCCCTTTAAGAATACATTTTAGTAATAAAAAAAACAAAAAAACAAACAGCACTCCTCTTCCACTCCTCATACTGTATCTACCCTCTTCCCACGATAGATGATGGTCTCACCTCAGGACATTCAAGACAATGTCCCCGTTCTGCAGGGAGATAGCACCATTACTTGCCTACTGCGGAGAGGGGGGGAGGGAAACAGGAATTTAATCTCCTTTTAAAGCCTGGTGAGTCATCCTAGCAAGAGTGTTTGTTGTTTTCTTTATTCCTGAGTGAGACGTGCAGATCCACTGGGAGCAAGAAAAACCCACTCTGACCTTTTACTAAAAAGGCATGCCTTTTGGTTTGCTTTTTCCTCTGGTGCATTCACACAGGCAAAATAGCCCGTCACACCCCCACCTAACCCCCCACCTAACCCCCCCCTCCCCCTCCGTCGACTTAAGAAAAAAAAAAATGTTTCCGACAAAATTACAATAAAGAAATAGCATATCCTTTGCTGGCTGACTGTTGTGACAGGTGGTATTTTTTTTCCTTGATGCTGCACACTAATATTAGACGGGATGGAGAAAGATGAAAGCTAAAGGCTGGTGGTGAGACAGATTGCACCAAAAATACACATTCAAATTGTAGCTAATTTTACAGTACATGAAATATGTCAAGGGAAGAGGAAATGGACAAACGACAATCGGGACTTACATTAAGTCGTGTCACTTGTCTCATGACGGAGCACTGATTGTCATCCATCGAGTGCTGCTGTTTAGCACTTCTATGTGTTAAGCTCATTTACTGAGAAATCCCCTGGCAATGCATTAAGAGAGAGACTGGGTTTGGGTTTGGGGGTGTGTATGTGTGTGTGTGTGTGTGTGTGTGTGTGTGTGTGTGTGTGTGTGTGTGTGTCCAGATATACGTCAACCTCTGCTCTTGACCTGTGTTGCAGGCAGGGTGGCATATCTGCAGCAGGAAGAGCAGCTCCAGTGATCTCGCTCATTGTTCGTTCACCATATCAATTTAATTAAATGCCATTGATTCCACAGTCACTCCTCTCCAGCTGTCTTTTGTGTCCTGCTCCCTTCAGAACCAGCTAAGTCCTTTTTAAACTGCACCCCAGCTCAGCGCAACATGTAGGAGCTTCTCACCGTCTGTCCTTTAGCCGTTTATCTTCTGCAGTTCATTAGAACAAGAGTGGGCCGACTTAAGCTCAGAGCAGGATGGGTTAAAACGTGCTGGGGGGGGGGGGGTGTAATTGTAAACTAGGCTCATGATCACTTTATCTTAACTTTAAATTAGTTGGGAACAACCGCTTTCCCAACAAGATAAGCTTTGGTTTTTGGCGACCTTTGGATTCTACCGACCTTTTCCCATAGTGCTACAATCACACCATACTAAATAACTATTCTGCCCTCAGTGCAGTGTAATAATGAACAATGAGGATATTCGATATTGGCTCAGGTCTGCAGCAAATTGAGTGCCGTCTTGCTGATAATTGTAATGAATATCAAGTAGGCTGAATCTATTCAAATATGTGAATTAGGCTAAAACGAATGTCCCCAGCACCTACAATACCCTTGTTTGTAGTCTTACTGGGAGTTCAAGGTCAAAATACATTTATTCAACAAAATCTCTTCAACCCAATTAAGCACAAAGACCGGATACAGGGGGAAACAGCCATCCTGTCAAAAGAGTAGAAATACACCTCCCAACAACTTTCAAATTGTACATTTTTACATGCTCATCTATTTATTTAGCGAGTTATTCATGCTTTTTTGATCCGAATTAAATCGCAAAGACAGCTACTTTACAATAAGAACAAGACTTCCGAGGAGCTGTGTCCAAAGCCCCTGTGCTTAGCACCTCCTGAGAACAGCCACTGTCCAATCCATCGTTAGCAACTGTTACTAGGAGCATTCTTGTTCCTGACACTGTTGCATTTGGACCGGTGAGCCTTTCCCTGGATTTTAATGGCCTCGTTATTCACAATATTGAGCCGACAAATTATACTCTGAATGCAGTTCTCAAATGCATATTTCAGTATATTCTGTCCACTTTTCTCCGATATTTCAGTACTAATATTCCTGAAATCTGATCTTATCTCATGGATAGTGTTGAAAACAGCATATTGAAATGCAGGGTGCGAAAGCTTGTCGGGGCTAGCAACAGTAATGAAGAGGGGAGGGGCTAAGCGAAGGGTCAATGATTATGTTTATACTACTAAATCACATTATTTAAGATTAGGGAAAGATTTTGTTTGGTTAAAACTATAGTTTAACATTTTGGGATATATACGTTTATTTGCTTTCTTGTCAAAAGTTGGATGAGAAGATTGTTACTACTCATATATGTCTGTTAAATATGAAGCTAAAGCCAGCAGCTGATTAGCTCAGCTTAGCATAAAGGCTGGAAAAGGGGAAACGGCTAGCCTCTCTCGACGGGAAAATGCATATTGCCAAATTGTCAAACTATTCCTTTACTGTCTAGCTATTTTGGTGAGTTGAGATTTTGAGGTGTTGAAAGGCATCTGTGACTGAGCCAGGAAGGCGGTTTCCCTCCGCTTCCAATGTTTGTGCTAAGCTCGGCTTAACAGCTACCTCTGTTCAGAACACAGAGGTAACGCCAACAAGCATATTTCCCAACGACAACAACAATGAAAGAGTATTTCTTGAAAGGAAATCTTGATGTATCCTCCTATAGACAGGCTCAAAAGTTCATTCAATGGTTTGTACGCAGAAATATCTCTCTGCTGCTCCTCTAAAAAGGAAAACCACTAACTCAGTTTCATTCCATATCAGTGTCCGTATCGGCAGCAGCATTCAGTAACCATGTGACAATGCAACTAGTGGAGCTTAAGTTGTGAAGTCCTTGTTCTAGCCCCCACATGACTGATGCCATGGGCAGGACAATCTCCTCCATCAAAAGGGAAAGATTGAGCTGTGGTTTACAGGGATTGAGCCCACACTGCAGGGGAAATCATGTATTCATGATATTTATATTTTCGGTGTTGCCGTGTCATTTCTGCCTTATAACTGGTGGCAAGTCAATTTTTTTTTTTTTTTCCCCTCAAACACGCCGCCTTCTCCCTCCAAATGCAATTCAGTCAGTGTCGTGGTTGGAGGGTATTTGAAATTAACTCCTCAGAGGCCCTGCTTAGGAAATAAAATTGCCTTGGCTATGGCCTTTTGTCACGTAGCTCCACCGTGCATATTAATAATAAGTGGCACGTGGCGTAGCGCTGCAGGATTCGCACAGACTAATCAGACTCGCTCCACACATTCGCCGACTCTTTCCTGCCCGTTGTCTTATTAGCCTGCCCTTATTCTCTGTTCCTGTGACGGTCCTACAAGAGTCGATCACTATTAATATGGTTGTTACATTTGTTTCAGTTTTCACGAGTATGCTAAAGGCTCAATTATTACAAATGCTTTATAAATCATTTCTTAGAAGAGGAATATATTTAGTGGCAACTTTACTGAAACTTTACAGCCTCCTCGAGGATTCTTCAACTCTGCTCTTCTAGGAGTAAATGGACTGATCATAAAGCTGCAATATTTACAAAACTGAATGTAAAAACAGCAAATAATGCCTGACAAATGTCACTGGTGGCAAGTTGTAATTCAAACTGCAAATTTTTTTTTAAAACTCACTCTGGAGGACATGGGTGTTACTTCCCTAATATCCATCCCTTTTCAGCTGCTTATCCGAAGTCGGGTCGCGGTGGCAGCAGGCCCAGCAGGCTTCCCTCTGAACCGCAACATTTTCCAGCTCATTCCGGGGGATCCCGAGGCGTTCCCAGGCCAGCTGGGAGATGTAATCCCTCCAGCATGTTCTGGGTCTTCCCCGGGGTCTCCTATTAGTTGGGCGTGCCCGGAAAACCTCAAGTGGGAGGCGGCCAGGAGGCATCCTGATTAGATGCCCAAACCACCTCAGCTGACACGACAGAGTAGGGCCTCAACTCCAAGTTCCCTCCTGATGTCCGAGCTCCTTACCCTATCTCTAAGGCTAAGCCCGGCCGCGCTACGGAGGAAACTCATTTTGGCAGCTTGTATCCGAGACCTCGTTCTTTCGGTCACGACCCAGAGTTCGTGACCATAGGTGAGGGTCGGAACGTAGACCATTCGGTAAATTGAGAGCTTCGTCTTCCAGCTCAGCTTCCTCTTCACCAAGACTGTCCGGTGCAGCGCCTGTTTCACTGCTGCAGCCGCACCGATCCGTCGGTCGATCTCCCGCTCCATCTTACCCTCACTCATGAACAAGACCCCGAGATATTTGAACTCCTTCGCTTGAGGTAGGCACTCCGTCCCCACCTGGAGGGAGCAATCCACCGGTTTCCGGCAGAGCACCATGGCCTCAGATTTGGAGGTGCTTACGCTCATCCCCGCCGCTTCACACTCGGCTGCAAAACGCCCCAGTGAATGCTGGAGGTCATGGTCCGAGGAGGCCAACAGGACCACATCATCTGCGAACAGCAGAGAGGCGATCCTGAGACCTCCGAACCCGACGTTCTCCTCCCCCCGGCTGAGCCTAGATATCCTGTCCATGAAAGTCACGAACAGGACCGGTAATAAAGGGCAGCCCTGGCGGAGGCCAACACCGGGAACGTGCCTGACTTATTTACTTATTGCCAAGAATACGAACACAGCTTCTACTGCAGTCGTATAGAGACCAGATGGCCCGTTGTAAAGGGTCCGGCACCCCATACTCACGCAGCACCCCCCACAAAAACCCTGAGGGACCCGGTCGAAAGCCTCCTCCAAGTCCACAAAGCACCGGCAGACTGGTTGGGCAAACTCCCAGGACCCCTCCAGCAGTCTTGCGAGGGTAAAGAGCTGGTCCACTGTTCCACGACCGGGACGGAATCCGCACTGCTCCTCTTGAAACCGAGGTTCGACAAACGGTCGGAGCCTCCTTTCCAGCACCCTGGCATAAGCTTTCCCCGGGAGGATGAGTAGTGTGATAGCCCGATAGTTCGAGCACACTCTCTGCCACCCCAGTCTGCCAGTCCATGGGCACTGTTCCTGACCCCCATGCGACATTGAAAAGGCGTGTCAGTCAAGACAGCCCAACAATGTCCAGCGCCTTCAGCATCTCAGGGCGGATCTCATCCACCCCCCCACGCCTTGCCACCAAGGAGCTTTTTGGCTACCTTAGTGGCCTCCTCCAGGGATATGGGTGCGTCTTCAGGTGCTGCCTCCTCTCTAGAGGACATGTTGGTCGGGTTTAGGAGTTCCTAAAAGTGCTCTTTCCACCGCCCGACGATGTACTCCGTCCGGGTCAGCAGCTCCCCCCACCCCCGCTGAGAACAGCCTGGGGTAGGCTTCACTAACATGGACTAAATCAAGACACTTTTCAGCAACAATCATCTCAGGAGACAGCTTCGACTAATTGCTCATATTTCATCATGACTGAGCACAACAGTAAGTAAGCAATTTGTCAGCGTAGGAAGTAGACTGCAGGCAGTGAATGCAAAGAACGCTACCTCGTGTGTAATATGAAATCCCTTGCCATGAGTTTACAAGTAGTGAGAGATAATTATCTGTCACCAAAAAAGCTTCTAAATAACATAGTTCCGAATGGAAACTTCTGCAGACTTCCTTGAAAGTCTGCAGAAGTTTCCATTCGGAACTTCTCAGAATTATGCTTTTACAGTGGAAACATGTCAGGACGGCAGCTAATTATTATTTTCACTATTAATTAATATTGTAGAAGCCATTAGTTATGTATGTGTATCATAGGTTTGAATGTGGAGCCTCTCTCAGGTTGACCACAGGTGGCAGTGTGTATTAGTGTGGCAGGTAGTTTATATATGGGGCACAGGTGCAACTGACAGATGTAATGATGCATGGGTGACGGGGAGATCGCACGGTTTTTACCACAAACAAGACACACCAGAGGGAGACCAGAAATCTAATAGATATCAAGTTGTATTGTCAGTTGTGAACTGTAATTAAACGGGAACCTCACCCAAAGATACGAACGGCCTGGAATCTCTTTGTAAAAGCGAGTAAGGAACAGGATCTTCTCCCGCACCCAGCCGAGTGGCTAGTCACGGAAATCAGTCACGATAAATATGTTGTTCATTTTCAACTAAAAGGGTTCCAAACAGCTATAGATTTATTATGATGTTTAGATATGAAAACAATTGAATCCTGTTACTATTCTAACTCATTGTACCCTGAAATAAATTACAAAATGTACCCAAAACACTTAAAAAATATGCAACTCAACTGTATACTACTTACTGTTCTACTACAGAGGAAAACATTGTCGTACAACATTTACCTAAAAAATAAATGTTACCGGTTACGTTGCAGATTCAGATTCGACTGTAATAATTGAAACGTGGTGCATTATTATTCATTAAACCATCCTGCATCATATTAGAATTAAAAGCTCCACCTTGAATAGATTTTTAAGTTAAGTACATTGTGCTGATAATGCCTCTCTTTCACTCTTACTTGAAGTAGGTAAAACATTTGAGTGCAAGACTTTTACTGTGTGGTACTAATAGTTTTATGATTAAAAGTTTTACATGAGAAACATTTTAGTACTTCTTCTATCACTGTTGATACCACCATTCCCAGTTACAGAAAGGGTGAAAAGTAAAGCAAGACAGAATTTGGAAGTGGAAGTATTTTGCCGGTGCAATGGCAGAGTGGCACAGTTCCTGTATGTATGCATCCTCTCGGGCTTGTTGACTCCAGGGAAGTGAGGAATAGTTTGATTGGAACGTTTTCCAGCATTCATGTGCGTTAGCAGGTTAAATCCAGAATCCACCAGCAAACGTGAACTGCAGTCAGTGAGCCACTGTCTGCTCGTTGTGGACAACATGTTTGACTGCAGAGCTCCGGAGCTCCGCCCCCTGCTGCTGCATAGATTGTTTCTTCAAAACGTATTAATATTGAACGTGTCTTGTGTCCTCATTGCATCAAATTTGACACTCCACCCCCTTGGGTCTCTAGAAAAAACACCCACCAAGTGTGAAGTAAGTCAGATGAGCAGTTCTCGAGATATGTGAAGAACACACAGACCGACGGACAGAGATATGTTGCTGCTCGTGCGAACGTCAGTATGTTACACGGGTCATAATTCCCTCTCAAATATCGATCTTATATTGCCATGAAAAGATCTCCTTCGAACAATTCAATTGTTTCTCGCCAAAAACGACATTTTACAAGATTACAATCGAACACATCATGATGGAGTTATAATTTATGTTCGCACAATACTCATTTTACTTAAAAACAAAAAACAAAAAAACAATGTTAGTTTTTTTCAACTCTTTACAGCAATTGAAACATGTGAAATATGCTAAAAGTGTTGCAATGTTTTCTCAGATATTTGCTTTCTTGAGTCTTGGCAAAAAATTAAAAAGAACAAAAGAAAATCCTCTTTACTTGACTTAACACAAAAAAAAAAGTCGGTCTCAGCCTCTAAGACGATAAAAGGCTCAAACACATTATTTCCCACAGTCTTTAGGAGAGCTATTTTTGCGAGAGCAAAGCTAAGAAAATAATGTAACACAATCTGAAATGAATCTCCACTGCGAGCGCTCACTCTCTGCTGGATGCATGCATGAGAGGAAAGATGAACATTATTCCACCATGCACTCCGTCCTGATGCTCCACTTAGTGTGTGTCTCTCTCACAGGAGGCAGCAACACCACAGAGAAACAAGACTGAGGAAAAAGAACAAAATAAGAGAAAGAAATAAAAGGACAAATTACTGTTAACATCAGTGTGAAATATGAAATTGAAGTTATCTCGGCTTCTCTCAGTCCCACGGTGCAGGGACATCGGGAAAAAAGCCAAAGAGAAATACAAAACGCTCACACTACTTACAAATAATACTTCTCTTAAAGTCCTTAGATTGTGAAGACTATTGTACTGTTTGTGTCTTTTTTACTGAGATTGTTTCTTAGCTGAAATGTATTATGGAACAGATCCACATGGGACATCAGAGCCAAGGAAACAAACTTGAGAAATTCATGCAGAGTACAGGCTTTGCTGGACTTTTTTGGACTTAAAAGCTATTTTATGCAAAATCCTTCATTACCTCTTACGGCCGTGACTGAACCAGGAAGTGGAAGCTGTGGAGGATGTTTACAACAAGCAGTTTGGGTTATAACTTACTGTTACCTTTGTTTTCTCTTCCAGATCAATGACTAACCTCAGGGTTTCTTTTCAACCCATTTGATTTTTTAGGGAGAGTTTAAATATTTGCGTAATGCATCTTTCTTCTGATGGTTTGTTTATCGTGCTGCAACAATGAATCGATTAGCGGATCAACGACAAAGTAATTCACAACATTGCAATAATCAATTGAATGATTAAAATCATTTATCAAGCCAAATTATGAACATTTGCAGGGTTTAGCTGTACTCCAATGTGGGGATTTGCTTGTTTAATATCAATGTGAATTGACTATCTCCATGTTTTGGACGACTGGTCAACGTACGGGTGAATAAAACCAAAGTTGCAATAAAACATACTTTTTGTTTAGAATGTGTTTTAGATTTTTCTTGGCTTGGCATGATGCCCTTTTGTCATCTTGGAAAGAAAGACAGGCCCCTCGATGGTTAACAGTCCCTGTGAGGACGACATGTGCGTCCCTGTGGAATAACAATGGCCACACGTTTGTCATCTCTTGACGTTGTGGCCAATCCCTCCGATCGCCCCGTCAGCTAAATGCAGCAATTTCTCCGCTCAATGGGAGCTTCAGCACTGTTGACCTACTGAAGCTGGAGAATGGCAATCACACTCACACATACAAACACAAAGATACATGCACGTCATGTGCACATTGTGTGTGTGTGTGTGTGTAATATGTCCCAGAGTCCCCGAGTGTGGACACTACCAGGCCCTCAAGCATATTGGAAGAAGACATATAACACTTGACAGAAATAGGAGTGGTCTCGCTGTTCTCCTGATGGTTCCATTCACGCCTGAGCGTCACCTTTGTAAGCGTCACACTGTGTCCAATATTACTGCTGTTCGGTTGGCTACAAAGTGTACACATCGACAGTACCGTCTGACCAGCTTCCTGCACAATGCAGTCTGTTACACTCAGAATTCACTGTTCAGCACACATTTCCAGCAGCAAGCAGGCAAGCTATGGTTTGCAGGCTTGTCAAAACACAGAAGGAAAATATGTTGTCGAAAAGAGCCTTTATTCATTAATATTTACGTGGCGCTTTAAGGAGTATTTGGGTGCTCTTTCAAGGTGTGTATGTTGGTAAAGAAAGGGTAGAGAGAAAGACGTTTGAACATAGAATACAATCAAATTCGGTGCTGAAACAATCAATTAATTTATCATCACAGAAAAATTATCACTAAGCAGGAATTTAAATAATCAATTCATGGTTTCTCAATCAGCTTCTTACTCCGAGAGATCAACGTGGCCAAACTCACAATTTTCTGCGGTGAGAACAGTTTGGGTTATTTCACACGTGAGGTTTTTAAAATCAAACTCAAACTTTTTGACTATCAACTCTTAATAAACAGTCCCCAACAAAGGTTTGTATAACCTTGGTCGTTTTGCATCCAGTAATAAATACTTGATGTGAGAGTGAAATCCTTCCTGTGGAGTTTTAGACCTCTAGTCGTGCTATAGAGAGGTTTTTCAATGAGCGCGTACCTGTTCGGTTTATATTCGCACAAGGACTCACGTGCACGCCGGTGACTCGATACACAGTCCTGCCGATGGTGTCACACTATTCCAGTGATCTACAGGTGGCGGTAACAAACAGAGGGATGCTGCAGTGTGCCAACAAAGGCAAGGAAGAAGAATTCAAGACAACGAACATGGATGTAATCATAATTGGTAAGTAACACTGAATGTAAGCCAAGTTTTGTTTTGTTTTTTTCCAAGAATACTCCATATGGCACCTTTAAGATTTGAAACCACGTCTTCAGGATTATATAAACATGAGGATTTGTTTCTTTTCTGTGATGTATATTCGATAGTTTTTTTTTCCATCCATCCATCCATCCATCCATTGTCATCCGCTTATCTAGGGTCGGGTCGCGGTGGCAGCAGGCCTAGCAGGCCGATCCAGGCTCCCCTCTCACCCGCAACACGTTCCAGCTCGTTCTGGGGGATCCCGAGGCGTTCCCAGGCCAGCTCGGAGATATAATCCCTCCAGCGTGTCCTGGGTCTTCCCCGGGGTCTCCTACCAGTTGGGCGTGCCTAGAAAACCTCTAACGGGAGGCGTCGAGGAGGCATCCTGATCAGATGCCCGAACCACCTCAGCTGACTCCTTTCGGTACGAAGGAGTAGCGCCTCAACTCCAAGTTCCCTCCTGATGTCCGAGCTCCTTACCCTATCTATCTCTAAGGCTGAGCCCAGACCAGCTGAGCCGGCTCAGCTCCCTCTTCACCAAGACGGTCTAGCGTGGGAACAGTGCCCATGGACTGGCAGACCGGGGTGGTGGTTCCCATTTTCAAAAAGGGGGACCAGAGAGTGTGCTCGAATTATCGGGGTATCACACTACTCAGCCTCCCGGGGAAAGTGTATGCCAGGGTGCTGGAAAGGAGGCTCCGACCGGTTGTCGAACATCGGATTCAAGAGGAGAAGTGCGGATTCCGTCCCGGTCGTGGAACAGTGGACCAGCTCTTTACCCTCGCAAGACTACTGGAGGGGCTCTGGGAGTTTGCCCAACCAGTCTACATGTGCTTTGTGGACTTGGCGAAGGCCTTTGACCGGGTCCCTCTGGGTTTTTTGTTGGGGGTGCTGCGGGAGTATGGGGTGCCGGACCCGTTACAACGGGCCATCTGGCCTCTGTACGACTGGAGCTGTGTTCGTATTCTCGGCAATAAGTTACTCCCTCTGGGTGGGGACGTAGTGCCTACCGCAAGCGAAGGAGTTCAAGTATCTCGGGGTCTTGTTCACGAGTGAGGGTAAGATGGAGCGGGAGATCAACCGATGGATCGGTGCGGCTGCAGCAGTAAAACAGGCGCTGCACCGGACCGTCTTGGTGAAGAGGGAGCTGAGCTGGAAGACGAAGCTCTCAATTTACTGGGCAGTCAAGGTCCAGCAGTCTAGCTTTGTTTCGTTTTTTTCAATTTGAAATTGTCACCTTGTGATGGGCATAATTTCTGATTTTTTTAATACACAAAATTATTCATTCATAGGCCTTACATCATAAAAATAGCCAACACTTTTGACCAATATCAAAAATAATTGTTGGTTGATGCCAAACAATTAAATTAGGCGGTATAGTGTTTGTGCTGCTACTTTCCTATTTTAAGTTATGCTGCAAATCAAATGGTGTGAATTCATGCAACTGTGGACAGTAGAGATGAACCTATTAATCAATTAGAAGATTGGCAACTATTTTTGAAAGAAAATGCCAAACATTCCCTTGTTTCTGCTTCTGCAAGGTGAGGATTTGCTGCTTCCCTCTGATGTATATCAACTTAAACTGTAAAACAAGCAAATTGAAGATGCACCTTGGCCTCTGAGAATTTTATTAATGAGAATTTTTGGATTATTTTAAACCAAACGATTAATCAATTAACGGAAATAATAATTGGGAGATGGATCAATTATAAACTAAAATACTCATTAGTTGCAGAACTAGATTACATTATCTGTGGATATTATTCAAATCAAACATGTCTGTTTTACCAGCTTAAAGCTGAGCTCATCTTCAGTGTTCTCTCATCATCTATATGTGACAAAGTGTCTGGTTACGTGAATACTGAAACAAAAGTAATATTTGAGGTATATAGGAGGAACACAAACGTGTCAGAAGAAGTAAGACTTGAATATAATTTCCCTCCGACAGACAGGTGCCTCCTAGGGATAAGGAAGAAGAGCAAAAAGAGAGAGACAAGGTGACAGTGAGAGTGCTTTTGAGAGGGAGGTGGTGACAGCGAGAAAAGTGAGAACAGCAAAGAGTTGTGGCATGAGACGCCCCACCAACAACAATTTGGTGTCAACCTAGAGGCCGTGATCTTTCCTAATGCAATATGTTCGGAAGCAGCCAGCCGTGAGAAGACAGACCACACTCCATGGAACGAGATTAAAAATCCAATTCAATACTGCTGGCAAACAGTGAGGCGCCGAGGTAAAGACCACGCGTGAGAGAGGAAGGCCGAGCAGCAGAAACAGTGGATAAAGTGTTTCATTTATCATCAAGTGAGGGGAAAAAGCCCATTCATCTATAATCCATTAATCTAGGACACTTGTGAGAGCCTCATTCGCGTCGCTCCCTCACTGTCTTATGACAAACGGAGTTAATCACCGAGGGCAGGGAGGAGAAGCGCAGGCAGCTCAGCCTACACTGTAAAAAGTACGGTCCTGCTCTCCACTCGGACACTCAGGAGAGCGGTGTGCTCTGCAAAGTGCCCCATCACAAGTTCCAAGAGCGCATGGTGACACCACCAAAAGCCATTTTGTTTTGTCGAGAAGCAGTCCAAAACACGAACGTGTTCAATTAGCAGTGGTATAAAACAGCAAAAAGCGGTAAATCCTCACATTTTATTACCTGACGTCACATTTGAGCTGGGATTTCTTTTCGACAAGTTCATTCACAGCTGCAGCACGTTAAACAAAACCCCAAAAGACACATTTCCCACGCGTAAAAACTCTTCTGAAAGTGGCACGTAGGTCTAATAAAGAAATAAATCTCCAAATAAATAAATGGGATATACTATATTGATCTACATGGGGAAATTTCCTCCATAGGGACATCATAGTGTTTCAGTGTCTTATTAAAGGAATAATTCACCCACAACATGATCACTTGTACATCCATTACTCAGCCTGTGTTACCTTTAATTCATGAAGAAAATATAATTTTTCTTACATGCCTCCAAGGTGGGGCTGGGCAATATGGAGAAAGTCAAATATCACAATATGTTTGACCAAATACCTCAATATTCATATTGTCGCGATATTGCAGGGTTGACTATTGGTGCTTTCACAAAAGATTTACACAAATAGATTTTTACAAATAGATTTTTACAAATAATCATCATATTGATATAGTGACTAAGTGGGTAAAGGTAAATAATACTAGCTTTAACAGTCTGGTAAGTTTAGAAATTACATCACTTTACTGTGATGCAGCTTTAACACCAGGAAAAGACTTAAAAAACATATAACGATATCCAAAATCTAAGACAACATCAAGTCTTACGATATTAATATATATTGATATATTGCCCAGCCCTATTCCATGGGGAACGACAAAAGGTCACATTCAACAACATCAAAACAACCATTTACAAACTCTCACCCAGCTCTTACAGAATAATCAAAGTATCATATATCCTCATATATCCAGCCGTATGCTCAATACTTCCCAAACAAATGCATCTTCCCTAAACTATTACTATTTAACACTCTTCGCACAGTCATGAATCACATGGACAAGCAGCACGCCTGCACAAAGCATGAGGCTGTTTATGCAAAAGTGTCTTAAATATTAAGCAAAGAAGCAAGTGCATACAAACATTCTATTTGTAGGTGAATTATTCATTTAAAAGCATCTTTGGTTACTTTACTTGTCTCCAAAAAACATGACTCAACTCTCCAGAGTTATCAACCCTACAGTATTATACTCTAGGACAACGTGGATTTGTATATATTTTTAAACTAGTTCAAAATTGCCATCACTTTTATCAGTGCGGGCCCCTCCGTGTAATAGAAAACAATGAAGAGATTCAGGGAGAAGGTAATCGGCTGCTGGGTGATGAGCCAGGGGATCCCGGGGCTCCTTGGCCAGCTATGATAAGGCCACACTCATCCCACTGCTGGGGTTCAGGCTCATACGTTGGCCGCTATCTGAAAATACATTTGCCTCCACACTGAGGGACATTGCCAAACTCCGAAATTATCATTTTCACAGAGACATTGCTTCCAGTGGAAAATTGCACTCGCACATATCCTTTAGCGCACAGAGAGAGAGAGGACAGAAAGACAAAGAGAGGAGGGAGGAAACAAAGAGAAATAGAGACAGAGAGCTCATCTCTCAAAACAAAAGTCTGACAACATCCATTCACTATGAAGACATACCTCTGAAGTACACTTAAAATAAACGTGTTTCTGATCACGGTGCTGTTGAGCTTGTGCTGGCATTGAATGCCTTGAGTAGTGGTGAGGGATTTGGTCCACGTGTATGACCTTGTCATTTGATATGTTCTCCCACTGGCCGCTACTGGGCGAGTCTCTTTTCCTTCCCCAGTTCTTTGAAAAAGAGGTTTAATAAAAGCAACATGATGAAAACGGCGCACCAGTCTAAGTGGCCAAATTGGCCATCTACAGTGCGGCCTCTTACGTCAAACGAAATTAAAACTACCACAAAATATTTAAAAGGAAATGCTGTTCCAACACCAAAGGTGACATTTCAAATGCATTGTTATAAGTGCATAATAAGGGGGAAAAACAGCACATTCCTTACATTTGACATGAAACCAGCATATGTTTGGCATCTTTGCTTGTTAAATGATTAAGACAACTGCAAAACTGCAATTCATTGTGATGCGCTAAAGAAAAGAAGAAAAAAAAAAGCCAAAGTATCTAAACACAAAAACTCTATTAAAAAGTGGCAGATTGAACTTCTCCCCCTACTGTGCCATGAACAAGCACAGACACATTAATGTCCTGATGCTCTGGAAAGCAACAGCAGATTAGCTCAGAAACACCTGCTTATTATGAACAGGCTAATAACACTGTGGAAGAATTCAATTTAAGGAAATCTATGGCATGTTTTAATATTTTTTTCCAACGACTAGACAAGAAAATCTCTTCAGACTGACAGCAAACTACCAACCTGATCTACCCCTCTCTAAGAGGATTACTCCAGGAGCATATTTCCTCCTCCCTCTCTCCTACCTTCCTTTATGCCTCCATGTCTCCCTCTTGCTTCCTCAGACTCCTCACCTCTTTCTCACACACACACCTCTCTTATCACCCTCTCTCCCAGACAACCTCTCTCCCCTTCTACACTCTCCCTCTCCTTTTTTCTCACTCCGACACACTTTCCTTCTTGTCAGCATGTTTCCTGTCAGCTCCTGAAGTCGGAGGCAGACAAAAGGAACGGGAGCAATGACCCGGGATGAATCACCCCCCGTTTACTCAACAGAAAAGAAACGGGAACACCAGCGTCTACATGCCGACTGCCTTTCTATGATGTGCTGGGTTTGATAGGATCCACTGCGGGTTTGTGATGCCGAAAATCCTGGAAGTTCATAATCGTCCTTCACTGCTCATGTTAGTCGATAAGGAGAAATGTACGATCTGCACCAAGATACGTCAGCCGCTCACAAAACACATTACACACAGACATACTGCTTTAATTCACCAAGTGCTTCCATTTTGCCATTTTTCAAATCACTGTTTACCGTCAGTGAAGCCAATGACTTCCTGCACTGATGTTTCACATTAAAAGCCGTCTGGTACACAAAGGCATATTATTTGAAACAACTTCCTATGATTTTTCCTTTTTTTCTTTTTGTACATATAAATTCCTCCATTCCACACAATTCCTCAGCAGAAACCGTCGAAACTTTCATTTTTTTCAGGGTTATTACACCACGTGCAGGATGAGTCACCGTTACTGCTTCGTACTGTTGTTGACTCACGCAGGCATTTACACTACACATTGTCAATCCAAAACCCAATTAAAGGCTCAGGCCTCATTAGCATGCCTGTGCTGGCGTCCTGTTTATTCCTGCCTGTCCAGTCGGCAGCCCTCTGGAGAACGTCAAAGCTGTCAAACTGCTGCTCATACTGGTGGATCCTGATCCCCGTCCTGACAGGATCCTGCACAACCCCCAGTCCCCTCTGTGCACGGTGGTGTCCCCCAGCAGCCACACAGATATTCACATACTGACACGAAACTCAACTAAAAACACACAAACATATGCTGCTGACACACGCTGCCATGCCCCCCCCCCCCCAACCCCCACCCCCCACCCTTATCTGTGGTTGAACATATGATGGATGGCTCTGTGAGGGACCGTTTCACCTCTGACCGCGCCATTTCTTCCTCCTCTCCCCGTTGCCAGGATACAGTGTTCACTTTCAGATGAGATATTGGGTTAAAAATAACACCAATAGGGGACCGAGGACATAAATAACTATATATCTTGCTCAATGGAGATTTCTGTCAAATTCAATGAGTTGGAGTTGCAGAGAATTGTATTCGTTTGCTTGGGCAGTTGGCATATATAGATTAACTGATACATAATCAGAAAATCGATACAGGAGTCAGCGCTTCGGCTAACCATACATACAAACCAAATTCAGAAAGGAATTTGTCAAAAAAAAAAAAAAAAAAATCTATATGGCTGTCAAGAAATGAGTCCCTGGGCTCCTGCGGCCTCGTGTTCACACACACTCTGTAAAAACCTGCCACTGTACAATAAAACATACTGTCATCGCCATCAACTTCGCGACTGGTTTAACAAGGCAGGATGCTATTGGTATAGAACACAACAAAGTACTGATATTAACATGCAGGATTATGTCAGTACTAAGACCTACCCAGGCTCGCAGCAACACCAGCGTGAGCAAATAACACAACTTCCAAAGCCCATTTGCTGCTCGCGCTACAGATTCCTAGTCAAAAGGAAATACCTGCAGCAATAAGCTGTTCTTTATCATGGAAAGGCAGCAATAGAGTTTAGTTGAAAATGCTGGATTTAGACAGATTATAGTGACCATAGAGCGACATAATGCCCAGCTGGCAAGATTTCAGTGAAAAATGTATCCATTTTAGGGCCTGCCAAAAAAAAAACCTGCCCTGTGTATCACTGCCCATTGTTCACCATTGTTTGTGAAATTTGGTTCTTAATGCGAGAAATAAAAATAAATAAAAACACATCATATCTGGGGGGTTTTCTTTACCCTTTGCCAGACAAAAACTCTTCCTTTAGTTTGAGTAAAAATCAAGTGTATTAGTATAATTTTTTCATTTGGATCATAAATCATGTATCTACAGTAAATACCAATTTAATTGTCTAAGATATCAGTACTAGTGTGTGTGTGTGTGTGTGTGTGTGTGTGTGTGTGTGTGTGTGTGTGTGTGTGTGTGGTGACTTCTCATAATGGCCATGTGAGGAGTTAGTTCAAAACAGTGCATTTTAAAATGAATTAATCATGTCATGCATTACTATTGATTATTACAAAACAGGCAGTCGTGTGCGTTTCATGAAATCATTTTTCTTTTCCCAAGCTTTTCTTTTGACATGAACCACAACCCCTCGGTGCAGTGTGTGAGCGCTCTCCTTGAAGAGGCAGAAGTCCCCTTCAGGCATATCGAGAATGCTGTTTATCTCAGTTGGTTTGCCATTGTTCTACCACTGGCTGCTTGAACACACACACAGATAATCACAAATGTAGGGGGGCAGAGTCGTCAAAGTTATGCAGTACAATGGATTTCTTTTTGTTAGTCAGCAAAATTAACCTCAGGGAATCTAACAGCGAAATGAAAATGTCCTCTGCTTATAAGAGGAGCGTGACACCCAGGGGAGATGGAAATAAAAACCCCTAGCTTTCCCATCCTGTAATGGGTGTGAGTTCAAAGAGAATGGTGAGCTGGGTAAACATACCACCGTTCAGTGGTGGTCGATAAAAAGCTGACCTCCGGCTGGTTGTTTAAAATAATGATTCCAGGGAAACGGTCAAGCCTTTCCGTTTGGGGCCGACGTCCTTCTGCAATGTGAAGCAGGTTTACTTGGTTTACTCTGCAGCACAGCCCCGTTTGTTGGGGACACCGGTTGTTTTTACTCATAAGCCACGGCCACACACACCAAACACAGGGAGCCTTCAGGAGCCTCACTACGAGTCATAACTTCATTTCACATGATAATGAAGATTGTCAATAAACACATTAGAAAGCAGTATGTATACAAAGGCACTGTAATCACAGCCACAGTTGCCTTTTTTATTTCACGGTCTCTTTTTTTTTTTTATTCATATCCATTTTTAAATCAAATATTTGATTTTCTTATATATGTTTATTTCTATTTACCTTTTTCGATTTCATGTTTATTCGATAAGAAAAAGTAACTAGAGTAGAGCCACAGTTCGCCTCGAGGGCTAATTTTCATTTGTTTCTCCGTGGTCAGGACTTTAATGAGCACCCTGAAAATAGAATAAAACTACACATCTTATCAAATTAACATGCAACACCGCGCATTTTCACTAGATGTACAGTACAAGCATCGATAATCATTCTTTACTGTATTTTAGTTTACGTGTCATTGTAAAGGACTAAAATGCAAATTGTGGCACAGGTGTTTAAATTACATGTTCATAAATAAATATGTTCTGCCATGAGTTACTGTAATCAGTAGCTGCCTGGACCAAAGCAGTGACGTCGTAGTGGTTTACCGATGACAACCACCAACATCCCCTCACAGCCTTTACAAATAACAGAGCAGTTCTTGGAGCTTCTTTCTCAGCTTTTAAACTGGTCAAAACTTCCAATTTACAATCCGAGAATGGACATGAAATAGTCCGAGCTGTGGCCTTTTGCACTGCGCCCCGTAGAGTCTATAAATAAACACCGGTGAATGGAGGACCGTACATTTGTGTTCATTGATGGCGACACTTTCTGCCAGGAGTTTGAATAATTTAATACCCCCCCCCACCCTTCCTGTCCAGGATTGTATGTGAGATGGGGTGCTTGCGAGGGAGAGAGAGAAAGAGAGAGAGAGATATAAAGTGAGTAACCAGAGAGAGAGGCGAGAGAGAAATCATTTGAGAGAGTCAGCGAGTGATAGTGAAACAGTGCGAGACAAAGCGGAACAGCGATGAAGAGAGCCCACGGTTGTTGTGCTCTGCTGTCTGTATCCTCCATTGTTGAGAACAATAGGAGAGCACTGCAGCAGGGAGCAGGAATTGGCCAGAGAGGGTGGACTCGTGACGTAGATGCCCGCCAATTCCTAACTATCATTGTTCCCGATATCTACGAGGGACATCGTACTACCCAGTACAGTAGCATGGTATTGGCCTGCTCTGTAATATGCCGCCTCTAAAATTGTGCCAGGATGTGCATTAAGCTACTTGCACATTAGTGCTTCCTGTGAAGGTTAAAATCAAATACTTGTTATCGAGGGAGAGATAAAGAAAAGAAAGAAGCACGAGAGAGAGAGAGAGCTAGCGGCTATGCAAGACTTCTCTCTGGTCTCTTGTAGAGGATGAGTGAGTGACCTTTGACACCAAGACACTGAAGACTGCAGGCAAATCAGGCACTTTAGGGTCTGACTTCCTCAAGATAGTACGACTGTGCTGAGTGAGTGAGTGAGTGAGTGAGTGAGTGAGTGAGTGAGTGAGAGAGAGAGAGAGAAAAAAAAGTCGGACAGTCAAGCAGGGATTTGAAGAACTGTGGGAAATATTGTGAGAATGTCTATAAGTAGGTTACACATTTTCTGGTTTCGGTCTTCATCAGTGAGTGTTGACCAAATCTCAAAATTTTCAAATGTTCTGTACGTTATTTGCAGTAGCTGTAGAGCATAAAGTTATAATTCTAAAGATTGTCATGAAATCTGAATAGCCAATGCTACTTCCAGAACATGGCAAAACCATAATCCCCAGTCTGTCCACCACGCTCTGCTACTGCCAATCAGCTTGCGACTCTACAAATCTTCCCTTCGCAGACCGAAAACTCATCTGTTCAAACGGCACCTTAGCCCATGAAAAAAAATGTATAAAAGAATAAATTCAAAAAAATAATATGGATATATGTCTCCTATTGTCTCTTAATGTAGCACTTGAATTAGAGCAGCATATTTGATGAAGTTGACGTAATTGCATTATTTTTGCACTTTTTGGGTTGTCCCGACATAGTTGAGCAAGCCCACAATCCATAGATACAAAAAAAGTATTAGATATATAGATAGATAGATAGATAGATAGATAGATAGATAGATAGATATAAAATTAAATAAAAGGAAATTAAAAGATGGATAATGTACATTAGCAATTGATTGATGTATGATTTGCTCCATCCCTAGTTAAGGCTGAGCACAGAGGATTTCATTATCACTGCGTCTACAAAACAACATTAAAACTTTAAACAACTGAAGTGAACCGAGGTGAAACAGCAGCTGAACTAGTTGAAGGTTTCAACTGCACTGCAGAAGTGGTGTTTTTTTTTGTTGTTGTTTTTTTTTTTTTTTTTTTAAATCGGTAAAAACACAGACATTTTGCATTTTTAAATGAGAGAAACAAGAGGGACGTCCTTTCTCCAGCTTTCTGACAGCCAAATATCAAGAGACACAAGCATGAATTGTGACAGCACAAATAGAGTCGAAGTACTGGCAGTGACGGCTCCACTGACAGATGCATTAACTCGCTTTAACCCGGGGGTGAAAGAACTCGCTTAAAAAAAAAAGTAAAAGTGAAGCTTCGTCAGAGGATGCTAAAACTCAACACCTCAGCAACTGACAGATTAATACTGAGACAAACAGTTGCAGAACAGGTACTTGGAATATCTTGTATTTGTAAACAGGAGGTTAACAAAACTGGCTGCACTGAGTTTGGGCAGGATGAAAAAAGCAACCTTAAACTGGGAACATTATATACATCATATCCACAATTCATATGTGAGAAATCTCTAAACTGTTAATATTATTTACCAAAGCAAGAACCCATACAACTTCAATGCAAATAAAGATATTGAAGCTGTAAAACCTGGATTTTGAGAGTAATGCTGTAAATGCATCCTCAATTTAATGTTTGCTGAACATCCGCCAGTTTATGCATCTCTCGTAATAATCCATTTTAAACATGTGTTTTTATTCTTTATTTAGTGCCACTCAATTCATGATTACAGAAATAAGTAACAATGTTCTTCAAAAGCATTTTTGGATGTCGTCATATTCATATACAAACTGTTGAACCTGCATTTACAAACTGCACTTGTGTGGGTTTTTTTAGGCTCCCCTGACTTCACTCGAGTCACAAATGCATTTTCTTTCTCCAGGGTATCTGTAGCCAATCAGATGTCTCCTCCATTTTCAACCAATAACATGAGCGTGCCCCCACGAGGGTTTATGTTACGTCATACTCAGGTAAGAAAATCTTAATAAGCAGGTCAAGACTTAAAAAATAAATATAAATTTAAATAAATGTAGAAATGTGTGTGTCTAATATATATATATCATTATTCAAGCATTTAACTCTTATAACTAGTTACATATTAAATTTCGGCCCTTAAAATCCTCCATAAAGAGCATGCCTGTGCTTCATTTAATTTTCCTCTGTGGTGTCAGATTTCATGTATGTCTTTTTATTGGGGTGTTTGTGTTTGCAAAAGTTGCAGCACTGAAGTTTTGCAAAAGCAGCAGTGAGGCAGCAAATTAAGCAATCCTCGCTTGGCTAAAGATCACAGGAACAATATTGGCAATCTGAAGTGAACAAGCTGAACCTTTGGTCTTTTGGAGCTTCAATTAAAAGAACGCTTCCCCCACGTTATTTTGCCCTGTTCCTTATGTGCTGTGGTTGGCAGTTGAGTAAAGACCATCACAATCTTTTTGTTTTGCTTTCTCTCAGAAATGTCTCCTGTATTTTTCCTCTAACTCTGTGAATTGTTTCAGCCATTTTCTTCCTCAAATACTGCTAAAATTATAATGTTAATTCATATGCAACTGTGGTTTGTTTTGATGGAGCCTTGTTCTTTCTGGATCCGCCTTTGAAGCCACTTAAAAACACACTGATGGATTTTTTTTTAGATTAAACGGAGAAGATTATTTGAATAAAATAGACTTGCTGAAGATAATTCGTTTTGTTTTTTTTCCCCCTCACTTGTTACAGCAAAAGGCATCTTTTAAGAGAAGAAAAGAGACAGAAAAAAAGAGACAGTGTCAGCGTTTCCTCCTGTGAAGCTGCAGGAAGCCAGCTAAACCGCCTTCCACTAATCCATTTAGCTCCCCCATAATTCCTCTCTGTGCTAAACAGTTACAGCAGTCATCAGCCATACACACATTCAATCCACTCTGCTCTCAGGTCAGATATTGACACTGTCAAGGCCAGATAAATCAGTGGAGACGCGCAGCATGTGGTGTCCCAATTCCATAACGGTATGCCAGTTTAACCAACGAGGATATTGTTCCACACATCAACATTTTCTTTTTTGCCATTCTAAAATATGTCAACAACTATCGGATCGATTGCCATGAAATTATGAACATATATTTATGGTCCCCAGAGGATGAATCCTACTGACTTTGGTTATCTTCTGACTTTTCATCGACAGATCTGCAAACTCTAGAGTTGGGAAAATGGTGACAAGATACAAAACAAAAATCTGGTGGGAGGTTCAATTCTCCTTGTGAGAACATTTGTGATTTTAATACACAAATAAAGCTTTTTGAAGCATTTTGAAATCATAATAAAAAGGAGAAATCAACATATTGTTGTTGCATAATGATATATGACCAAGCTACAAAGCTTGTGATATACCCCCTGGGGACCAATGAAACCTTATTGATAAAATAATATAATTTATTGATTGATTATACTTTGTATTGTCTCTAAGTAACGAATAACTAAAGCTGTCAGATAAATGTAGTGCAGTAAAAAAGTACAATACTTTCCTCTGAGATGTACTGGAGAAGAGTAAAGTAGCAGAAAGTAGACATCATCAAGTAAAGTACAAGTACCTTAAATTTGTCTTGAAGAACAATTCTTGAGCAAAAGTATTTACTTACATTCCACCACTGGTAACTGAGTTACAACTCCCCACCCCGATCCTGCCCTTAAGCAGCGTGTTAGTATTCTGATGTTAACATTTAACTCAAAGCAACACAAAGATCTTCCTCAAGCTGTCTCGCCACCGCCCACAATTTAATGTTTTACAGCTGGGAGAGGCTTCTCCATTTCCTTTGTACATTGCATTCTGGCAGATTAGTGTACGATACTGATATTTTGTTTTTGTATAAAAATTGACATTTTTTTTTACAATTTTCCAGTGTTTCCAGCCATAATCCAAACCTCCAAAATGTAAAATTCTCAGTAGCCTGCAGGTATGCGTGAAGGGCACCACAAGACTCTCAAGTGACAAAGAGCGAATGTGAAAGCTAAAGATCGGGGGAGCTTTAGTCAATACACGCTTTGACACTTTCATGGAGAATGGCTTTGCCTCATCAATATCCCGATGAGGTCAAGACAGATGGAGGTCCAGCCTACTGACACAGAAATGTCACAATAGAAGCTCATGATTGAATGCTAGATAACCAACAAATACAATCAATGTATACATCCAATATGCATTATAGCATCTTGGTGTAAAACACTGAAAACACAAAAGGGTAAAGGTTTGAAAAAGCACTGAATCTGTGACCGTCCATGGAATGTTAGAAAGTGTGCGGTGGTCTGAAGTACCTGTGCCATTTCATCTTTTGATTGCCACCACTCCAGCTAGCACACGTCCACATTTATCAGTGAGACAGAGGGTGAGAGTCGTCAGCATGACTGATAACGGCTTGCCTGTATAGAAGCTCTGACTCAGCACACTTCACTACACTCAGCTATGCATAGGAGCCACTGTGCTGTCGCACAACATTAAGCTGACAAGGGGCGGGGGGGGGGAGCACAGATATAATATCTGAAAATAACAAACAAAGAGCCATTGAGCTATGTTGTGGCAGGTCTTGAGTTAAACCTGTGCCGTGTGTTGATGCATCTTTAGACCTGCAGCACACTGAGATTTAGTGATGCGACCATGTAGAACCACAAGGTTTAGCATAACACGTGGCAGCATATCCTGCTACGGGGATGTGAATGAATTCAAGCTGAACATAACCGTTTGCCTGAATATCTCAAATTAAACACCATTGCGAGAAGTAATTGCAGCATTGATCACAAAGACCTCTTGATACACACATAAATATGAAAGGCATATGCACCCACCCACACTATTGCTGCCATCCACAGAGTTGGCAAATCAAACAGCGACAGGTTTTATGACAAAATGGCCAAAAGCACTCACCACGCTCATGATGGTCGATCCCGCTTTCTATGTAAATGGTACTTTTGTTAAAACCAGTCCCTACTCTCCAGCTGCATCTATCGCTACAGCCTCACACCGAGGCTCAGTATGGAGAGCATTTGGCTTGTGTATGTGTGTCTTAGTGTCCCTAATCCCTGCTGAGTAAAGTAGGTGCTAGGCAGCAAATGTTCACTGGAGAGTAACACACACAAAACAGGGGTTAATTTGGGATCTGTTATGTGGTGGGGACCTGTTTTCTTATGGCGGCTGAATGGGTCCTTGTTATTAGTTTTATAGTATTCTACAGATATATAAAGCATCACAGAATCATGATGTTTCACTTGTACAATTAGGTACTTATTTAATAATCAAACTAGTTACCTGTAGTCTTTTCAAGCTGTATGCAGTCTAGACGAGTAGCCTTTCAGTTTAGTGTTGCCATGCAAGTCATACTCTCCTGAGTCAAGTTCAGGATTTATGGTACAAATGTAGTTCTGCCTTCTTAGCAGCCGATGCGCTGGGGCTGAGTCCAGTCCATGGCTAGTCTCAGGACTTGTGCCGACTTCCCAACGGTGTGAATCACATTAGAGATACAACCTACTACAACTTGGAGGCATTGAGGTTCACAAGCTTATTCATCTTCATTTGTACAACGTCAGTTTGAGGGTGTTCTCCCTCATCAGTTACATCTGCGGTTACCAGGAAGGTCTTGGGTTGCTGAGTGAGTTGACCTGGTGAGGGATTCGATATATCCAAAAGACTTCTTCACTTGTGGTACCTTAACCAAAGTCTATCTTACCCCATACCACTCCACAAACCCCTCACTGGCTCTAAAGGTCGATGTAAAAGGTTTGTAGTTTGCTACTTCACAAGAAGCTGTAGTCAATTATAAATCATGACATAGTTTTCATTGTAGAAAAAAAAAGCCCAAAGAAGCTTCCAAAGCCATTCCAGCAACAAAACTACTCCTTCTCTTTCCCTCTGTATGCCAAAACCTCAGTTTTGCCAAAATACTGCCAAATACACTTCCTTCACTTAAATTTGGAGGCAAAGCAGAATCAGTGACAGCAGACGGTCTGAAAGTCGAGTAAGCCACCATGGAGTCAGACACATGTTCTATAATGAAGCTAACTGAATAGAGCTAATTGGATACATTTGTATTTTTCACAAACAAGAAGTCTGCTGACGACAGTCCAGAGCTACAGGATGTAAATAAATATGCTATATCTTTTTTCAGGCTCTCCAGATCAAGTCTTTCCTAAATCTCTCTCACACTCACGCACACACACAGACCACAAAGTAGATTAGCGGGCTGTTTGGTGAGCCCTTAACAGGACTAGTCCGTGACACAGAGGCTAGCAGAGCAGGACAAGAACCCCAAACTTTGACAAAGAGCCAAACTCTGCTCATCCTTTTAGGGATGGTGATCACCTAAAGGAGACAGACGGCTTTGCACAAGAAGGTAACCTGGATGGATAAATCAAGGAAAACAAACCTGTAGTGATCCCTGCTCTCTCACAGCAGTCATCAATGTGCCCTTGAAGAAGGCGTTTGACCTCCAAATACTTCAGTACAACTGGAGCTGTGTGACTATTAAATGGTTCAGGAAGAAGATGCATTCACATAAAAAAAAATCCTTATTAGATAAACATGGCACACGCAGGTCCAAATATGAACCGTTTCCCAAACTATTATAATAAATCACAAGTGGGCAGACTTGAAGCCTCCCGTGATACTTATTAGATTTCCCAAGAAAAAAGAAGCCAGGAACTATTTCGACCCTTGTTCAACCTGGTCTGTTGACAGACTGCAGGAGCATTTGCAGTGAGTGAAGTCGGGTTAAACACACGTACACAAATACCCGGGGGCTGCCAACCACTATCACATATGCTTGGCCTGCGAGCAGCTGGGATTTCTGGGCATCAGAGAACTTCAGCTGCTGCCTTAAAAGCTTGCCTTTATTTGACCAGATTTTACCAAAGCGATCAAAAACATAGCATCTTGTTCAGTTTTCCACTCATGTCTCAATATTGTTGCACCAAATGAGAGTCAGCAACTGTTACTGCTAATGCTAATTACAGGGGGAATCGTAAATAGTTATCCGTTCTGCTTGTCTACTCCTCACCATCTTAAATCTTTGCAGATATCAATCAATCAATCCTTCGTATATAGATAGATAGATTCACTCACACAAACGCCGCATATAGCCAAAGGCAAAAAACAAGATTAATGCCGTTTCTAATGGGAGTATGGCTCCCAGCAGATGGGTAAGAATAAATTTGGAAGGCATAAAGTGTAACATTTGACTTTGTCTATGTATGAAAGAAATCCAAATATAAAGTTCTGAGTTATTTTAGATGTAAACATGCATAAAAGATATTCTCCTTTCGTGGATGAGTCAGACGTTGAGTCTTTACCAGCTGGCCTCCTCGCCGTGGAGGAGACACGACTAAATGTTTTCTGTCGTCAGTTCAGAGGCTAAATCCTCCAGCGTCCTCTGAAACACATACAGATGTGGAGTGATTAATGCACTGATGGCTTGTTTGACCAAAGGGCTCCCTACACCTCTTGACCAGCAATTAAACCATTATCCAGGCCACTGGCGTGCTGCAGTCACGGTCAGTGTTGAATGGTACCAGAAATTAAATGAAAAGAAATGGTTGTTGTTCTGGTATGGAGAACCGTGAAACTGCAGATCACATGTCATTCAAGGCGTTACTAAACAAGAGTGAAATTGTTGACAAGTGTTGTGCCACAGTCAAATTAAATGGCAGACTTTTCTGAATGATATGAAGAACAAACAATGAATGTTCAAAACCTTATAAACTAAAACATTGACATCAAATCATAAAAAGTTATATTCGATGACATCATGAAAAGCTAACCATCAAACAACAAATAGGTGAAATGCCAAAACGGCAACCATATCAATTAAATAGATTAAATAATTAACTGATCTAATCTATGGTCTACTGTTAACGGTGTTATTATTATTATATATTTGGCAAAGGCTCCAGCACAACAGACAGTTATGCTCATAAGGTAAGTAATATAATGTCCCAATTCAGAGGCTGGATCCTCCAAAAATAACATTCGCCATGAGGTCAATGGCTCAAGAGGACATGGGGTCCAGGCTCCTCATTCCCAAACAAGAGAGACCAAAACTAAAAAGGTGTGTTTGGGAGGCGGTCATCAACACATGAGGTCAAACATTCCAGGTTTATCAGCAGGAGGTTGCTCTGAAATGGAATAGCATTGGGAAACTGGGCCAAATTCCATGACTGCAGAACATGCTATGATGTATCTGTGAGCCCACATTAGATTATAGATAGCGGGTGTCTCACAATGTCCAGCAATTTGTCAGCATGTCAAAAGTTCCTCACAGTAACTTTACATTAATGAAGGACTTTATCAGTTTAGCTTTCAATTCTAATGAAGATTATCCAAACAGCTGGGCCCAGTAACAGCAAACTATCCCAAAAAAAGTCCTGTCCTCACTGTGAGGGTCTTAGTTAAATTCAAATAAATGCTGGGTGACTTTTGATGGATTGTTGACACACTTGCCTTTCCTCACAGCGAGGACAACAGAATCATCTTTCCAAAATCTGGCCTCATCTAAAAAGGTTGTAGCAGCTCAGTCAGATAGTCATGTTTCTCCATAATGAATACAGCTAAGGGCAATGTTATCTGACAATCCAAATGGGAGCAAGTGTCAACATAAAGGATGTGTATTTCTGTTATTTCCATTTCATTCAGCCTTTATCTAACCAGACAGGTCCATTAAGATTTGTTTTTGATATGCGATTGATCCGTTCTCACCGGAGACATTCAAGCTCAAAGATAGGCTCTTTACCTCCTTTTCTTTTCTTTGAAATAAACGTGACTTTTGTCAATCCGGGACGAGGAAACTGTTGAAAACAGCCACACTGAGACCAAAACACTCCTCGACCCCCATCACCCAATCCATCAGCTGCTGACCTCGCCAGCAGTCTTTTTCTGTTAAGAAAACCTATCCGACATCTGTCTTCTTCTGCCTGGAGGAAGAACTCACAGACTTGTCGGAAGAAAAGTCGGGGGAGGGACAACGGGGGAAACAAGGAGAGAAGAGAGGGGAAGACAGCTGGGTACACACGCACACACACAAACAAACAAACACACACACACAGTAAATTAATCTGGGATTATGCATAGTGCACAGTAAATTAGCAGAAAGAAGCAAACCCGAACATAAGAAAGACTGTTCTCTCAACGTACAGTTTTTTTTCCTGATCTCTGCGGGGCAATAAATACCAGCAATGCCCTAAATGATCATTTCTGATGCTGCAATGGCTTTGCACTGCTTTGCCCCATTTTCCAGCTACATCTACTGTTGAATGTGTAAACGTTTCTTTCTGATCACTTTGCCCTTCCATACCCACGTTGTTGTTGCATGAAACACTAAATATCTCGTACTATATGCAAATAAAACATAAGGGCATGAAATGTTATAATTACTCTCACACAATTACTCTCATCATATGGAATTGCGCAACCTTTAAAAGGTTGCTGTAAGGTAACCCATGGAGTCCATAATATAGCCAGAGGGTTTACCGCTTCATCCACAGCGGTTTTCGTCGTAGCCTGGTCTGTATCACATTATACACACACACACACACACACACACACACACACACACGATGACCTGACCCTCACTGGTCAGCAACAGGCTTCTGGTCATTGGCTTTGGTATCCCGTCACATTTAGCTAATTTACAAAAATGTCCCAGCTAATGGCACTTTCTACTCAACACTACACGCCTTTTAATTGGTCACACCAGAGTTATGACCACCTTGTGGCCCGTATGGTTCCAACATGCACAGCAGCTGCCTCTGATTCACATTCAGCATCAGCCTTTGGGAGGTGGAAGCAGCGCGCTACAGGTGAAGCTAATTGGCCAGACAAACGGGACGGTGGCTGGTGAATTGCTCCTATAAATGTGAAGACCGCTGCCATAATTGCTTGGATGGAGTTTAGATTAAACACTAGCAGGAAAGCAGGGGGATTTATAAAGCATGAAGGGGAGATAAAGATCAGTTTTAAAAAATGTGGTCTAATATTAACTGTATTTTTGTTTATTTCCACACATCACTACAACCAGTTGGAGTCCCAAGTAAAGCAACCGTGACATGATCCCGAATCAGCATGCCAGCTGCCAATAGGCACGTTTCCCGGCAGCCATTTTGACATGTCCTAGCAGGGCAAACAGATGTAGCTGATGAAATTAATGATGGTCCCATTCTATTTAGTGTGTCACAGCAATTCCAGGACCCTGGCCCACCTAAAAGGTAACAGGGGCAGAACTAATGGTATTAATTGCGCCTGTGTTCACCCTGCAATGACATGTCAAAAATGGCTGCCGTGAAAAGGGCTTATTCTGTTTTTGACGGAGCACCCAGCTAACCACGAAGCACCACATCTGGGAAATAAAAGTGGGTGTCTGAGGTGCTTTTTCTGCTGCACCACCCGAGCACCCCAGGTTTGAATCTTTTCTTGTGCGTAGAAAGTCTCATGCACAATCTACACTGGATTATACGAGGGCCCAGGTAAAAAGTTTGATACATTATGTCAGTTGCATCACCAAAGGAGAAGTGAAATATCACTCATGATTGTAGGAAACTTTGTGGGATTTGTCACTAAACTTTTACTGTTTAGGCAAACAAGGTTCACAGGATGTGACCACAGTGACGGAGAGCGAGTCGGTGAAAGAGACAGAAGGGTAAACAGCGGAGCAGAAAGCTTATGAAAGGAACCGGGAAGAAAGAGTAAGCAACGAAGAGAAAGGTCACGGCCATAATTGGGACCATTCATCACGGGACAGTTTTAGGAGTAGGTGTTATGTGCCATCAATCCATTGAGCGACTGGCTCTCTGAGTGGCTGATGATAAGACGCTCTGGAGCCCCGCCAGCCAGCTCTCTGCTCATTTACTGCTGCATAATGCTTTAAAAGCTGCTCATATTCTCACAGTATGGAAGGTTAGTATGGCCTATTGGTGACTCAATACTGATAATATGAAAGTTGGTGGTATGCCACATCCTTATGTGAATGGTGCTAGTTTAGAGTGAAACACAGGCCGAAGTGAAAAGCTGAAATTGCCTGCGCAATCAAAACTGTCGAATAATTATTTGAGAAGATGTGATTTAATAAGCCAAAGCATGTTTCCTTTAATATCTGTAAAGCCTTTACCAAACCATATTTTGTGAACTAACTTATACTGTGTGATCTCTCTTTACATTTATTTGTGGAAGATGAAGGCCACGCTGCGAGGGACGAGAACAGAGGGAGGAAAAAAGCACTACTGCGTCCCGGAGGTGGAACAACTTAATGGATGAAGCTCTAAAATCTAACAGCACATCAATCCTCGATTCCCTGTTCGACCCCGCTAAGGACACAGCAGGAAATTCTCCTCCACTGCAGTCTCGTACAGTGAAATAGGAGCCTCTGAAGAGACCACGCAAAAAGGCAAAATGGGGGGTGTCACTTTGGGGACAACAAAAGTGGAAGGGACGAAAAGGGGGAAGAAAAAAAAACCTGAAAAGAGCAAAAAGCATTATACAGCGAGGGAAAAGACTGGAGAAGGAATTGAAAAAAACAATGAGACTAGAAACTTGAGAGTGTTATAATTAGTAGTTAACACAAAAACACACAGTTTAACCATAAAGTTAAGAGTTTCTATATGAAGGGCTGGACTGTGTCTTGTCTCACAGTAATATATTATTAACACAAGTCAACACTGTGCAGGCTATATGATATGACTAGTAGCAAGGAAGCTGAAATGAATTAGCTTAATAATTTACCTCAGACTGTGAGAGCAGTACCAATCTCCTGAGAGGTGATCTCTCGCAAGCTGCTTGTGGCGTATCAAATTATAAAAAGGTCACGTGAAAGTCTGCCCTGAGTATCATGTAGTAGGTGGGGGGTACATGCATACTGTCTATGCATGTCATATGAAGATGTATTAGTACTATGTGTAGAAAGTACAAATTATTTGGACATATATATATATCGTAGTACTTTATTAGCACTTAAATGGCACTTACCTATAGCACTTGGTAGTTTGCCTTTCTTGAGGAATTGTACCCTCTTGATTCTTGTTGTTCTGGTTGAATGCACTTAAGGTGAGTCACTTTGGATAAAAGCGTCTGCTAAATGAAATGTAATGGACACAGCTTCCAATGTGTGCATTCATAAACTCATCCGCAGAAACGCATCAAAATCTTGACAAGATGCTGAATCATACAGGATGTAAAGGAAGAAGAAGAAGAAGAAGAAGAAGAAGAAGAAGAAGAAGAAGAAGAAGAAGAAGAAGAAGAAGAAGAAGAAGAAGAAGAAGAAGAAGAAGAAGAAGAAGAAGAAGAAGAAGAAGAAGAAGAAGAAGAAGAAGAAGAAGAAGAAGCCAGGCGAGGATACGGTGGTGTTTGACCTTGGCAATGACCCTGAGTGAGTTCATGCATGTCTAGTTGACGCTTCCACAGTGCACAATATGTCACACCCTTTAAGAAAGTGTTAAAGTTACATGGAGGTGGTAGGGTTGTGGAGGTCATAATAAACACGTATAGAGTAGATCTGTTATAGACAAAATCTTCAACAGTGAAGGCATACTTTTAAAAAAATTTTTTAACAATTTTAACAATTTATTTTAACAATAAATAAACATACAATTATTAATTGACTAAGTCCCACCCCCAACAAAAAAAGGATATATTTTTACATTTGACAAATAATAATTTGTCAACATCTTTCATTTCTGGATGCAGCTTCATTCATCTGGAACCATTTGGACTTGTCCTTGGACCTTGTAGGACCCCTCTCAACCTTGCTGTTGGCGTCCCCTGTGGGGCTGCAGTTACACGGGGTTTTTCACAGCAGCCGAGTTCAGCCAACCCAATAAAGCTTTATAACATGTGTGTTATAAAGTGCTCAGACACACTGGTGTGCACAGCAGGGAGTAGCGGATTGGTCGTGCTGTTTTTGTCCTCTTGAATTGAAACACGGAGTATTACTAAAAGTGACAAACCATATAGGTGGCCCAGATGTGGCACATCCCAACACTATGATTCTTCTCAGAAAAATCACTCCAAGTTGAAACACACCATTTATGTCCTACTGTAAATACTACGCCAGACGTGTGTAGTCAAATCAATCTGAAATAACTATCTTGTACAGATGGAAGCAGATTCCTTACACCTTTGGACGAGTTGGAATTGGTCTGCAGGGAGTATTTAAACCAAACACAACATCCTCACCACAAAATTGGTAGCTCCTTCAGAAAACTATGAAAACACTCAAACTCTCAAAGCAAAACTGTGACGTTCTTCCACTTATTCTGGATTCACACCCTGCTGTGGATGAAATAAGTGCTTGGTATCTGGGCTATAAAGACATCTAACACTGTACATAGTATTCAACGGGCTTCCTAAAATACAATAGAGTCATACAAGCTTGCCTATGAAAAAAGTAATAGAAAAAAGGTGCAGGTCAGATGTTAGAGAAACAAAGCAATAGGAGAAATAATTATGGACTTGTTGGAATACAACCATGAGAGAAAGCCCAAAAAGATGGAACACTGTGTCTGAGAGATTCTGTATTTGTAGCAAAATGTACAGCGATGACATCAGGAAGACCAGAACAGTGTGATCATAAACAAAGATTCTAGACAACTAAAGATACCAACAACAGGCAAGTTATTCTACACAGTAGGAGAGGCACTCCAGTGTCGGTTCAATAAAAAGAACAAGATCCAAGCATCAACACTCGCGCCCGATCATCAGATATCCAGCTGGCAGAGTAGCTGGTCTGGAGACCAAACGCAAGCTGTTATTATCAAGACTGTGGATCTCCTCACAATGCATGGAGGATTTCATCACAAATCCAACAACCAGAGACTCTTAAGCCGGCCGGAGAGAGAGTCTGTGTCAAGGCTGCCGTCCTGAAGCCAACACAAAGCATCCCTCAGTTAAATGGAAACTATTTTGATTGCTACTTAATTCCGTTTCCAACAACGATGGTCTCCGGGGACCAAAATCTCAAGGACGGCAGCACAGTTATGTTTCATGAACCAACACGGAGTCAACATTGGCTTAAAGACTTATAGGGATATTGGGGAAAGAATAAAATGTTTTGGAAAAACAACATTTTTTCAGACTAAACTAAGGGTAGGTAAACTCCAGAGTGCAAAAAAAAGATTAGCTAAAAAGGCAACTTCCAGTATGTCTTCCCGTCATGCCTCTGAAAACCTCGGGCCTTCCCGGGAAAGATTGCTCGCTTAGATTTCAGCCGCTGCTGCCACGCTACCAAAACTATCACTCCAAACATGGATATTTAATTTATTCAAAATTATGCAAATCCATTTGGACTGTAACAAAGCGCCATTCACAATAAATAAGCCCTTCCTACGGTACTGTCGCTCTTTGGGTCAAGCTGTGAAAACAAGCGAGGGGAAAACGCACCCTCTCCGTGAAACCAAGACAAGGCCGGCGCTCTTGGGGCTTAGCACCACCACCAACAGTGTGCACCATAATTCCACTAATCTATTTTGGACTATTCACAATGTATCACAATTTACAAGCGCTGTGTGCATGAACGTGAAGGCAAATAAACCCCATGTCTGTTCGGACGTGAACACATACGTGACACGTTCGGGGTTTTTTTTTCCCTTTCTTATGAGAACATTAGGAAAGAAAAGACGAATGAGGGAAAGGTTGTAGGTCTTTCTATAATGAAAGAATATCTACTTTCACACTTTTCTTACACACACACACACACACACACACACACACACACACACACACACACACACACACACACACACACACACACACACACACACACACACACACACACACACACACACACACGCGCTTCAGTCCTTGCTCCTAGAGAAAGCAAATCCTCCTTATTTAGCAGTGAACATATTTAAATATTTTAGGTCAGGGACTAGGTGGAATTTTGCATTGTTAAGATGGTAAAAAGGCAAAAGCTGGGCTATTTTTGCAGTTTGCTTTGTGCACTGTACAGTTATAGCAACAAAAGAATAACCTTGATGCCACACTAAGGGACACCTATTTGTTGCTATAAATAAATAAACCATCATTCTTCATGCCCGTTTCTTTCTGTGCTTTATCTTTATGCAAAGCCACACAAGGCAAGATATCACAACGTGCATCTTAAGCATAAAGGAGAGTTTCCCCAGTCGCTGACCTGACGCGGCAACATTTACCTGTTTACCAAAAGCTAATTCAAGTGGATCTTTTTAGAAGACAGACAAGTAATAATAGCAAGGCTAAATAGATATTATTAGACAGAAACAGCTGTTGTACTTTGTTCAAGGACCTTTAAGAATTGTCATCATTAACCCTTTTCATATACTTTTAAACAGTCTATAGCTTACGCACAATGGTGCTTTGAGCACTGTATAATTGATTAATTGACTTTATAGGCTTATTAGTCTGTAAAAGATTTTCTTTTATAATTATAACATTTCACAAAGGCCAAAGGGGTGTCCTTAAAACCAAAAAACAATTATTATTGTCATGTAATTAACAACAAGCAGCAAATCCTCATATTTAACCAACAAACATTTGGTATCTCTGCTTGAAGAAAAACGACTGAAACAACTAATCATTATTATAATCACGCTGTAAAGTTGGTGATTGATTTTCCTTGCTATCAACTAATCCACTTATCGACTACATAACCATTGCAGCTCAACATCTCAGCTCGTGTTATCACGAGAGGATCTACATTAGTTTCTGTCAACTCTTACAACATAAAAAGCTCAAGTAATGCATCGTTGTTATTTGGGATGAAGCAAGAGGCCGAGCAGACAGCTGCATTTTCTCAGCACTCACGAAAACAAATACTGAATAAATCAGGAGGACGACTTCTGCAGTAAAGAAGCAGCAAGCAGAATTAGTTCTCTGATCTTTTACTAAACAATATTTTGTGTATGAATGTGAATATTGTTGTTTGTGCCTTTTTAGCTGACAAGTGCATTTCAGTAAACCAACAAAATCGCAGGGAACAGATTTATTTCATGAATGCAGAATATGCACTGAGATTAAATTTGGTTCCGAGGCTGTGACCCCCACAAGCCACCACCGAGCTCAGCACAGCAGAGATTGGGGGAGCAGCAGCAATCAACATCCATCCCCCTCTCCTCCTCCCCCCCATCAAAAATCACATTAGATACAGAGCTGGATGCCAGCTTTTATGTGGAATCTTCTTGTGGATTGAGATGTAAAACAAGTAAACCGGGCCACAGAGCGGATGCGCAGGAGCAAGCTGAGACACACTTTCAGCTATTAAAGAAGAGTATGAAACGTTATGATAAGCACATGACCATCAGTACATGGGTGTGATTTTAAGGCTGGTGATGAATGTAGCTGGGAGTAGCAGCAGTGTAAGGTTACACCATAAAGTATAGGAGCTCAGCAATTTAGATGCAATTATGATATGGAGGGGCATAATGCACAAGCTGTTACATAAACCTAAAGCACATGATGTACTGCATGGGGGGCCGGGGGGGTATGACTACATGTCCAAGGGGTGATAAAAAGCTAAATCCCATGAAGCCAAATATATTATAGGAACATAATTATGCAAATGCTGTGATGCACTACAGTAGTCATGTTAACATATGTATAAAACCAACCAACCCACGGTTAAAAGGCCTAACAATGGTAGAGACAGTTGCAATGATGCAACAAGCTAAAACAAAAACAAAACAATAAAGCCTTTAAAACATTTCATCACAACACAAGAGCACACACACACACACACACACACACACACACACACACACACACACACACACACACACACACACACACACACACACACACACACACACAACATCATGGACGCATCGTCGCACTGCGCTGGAAACAAACACAAGAACAGAATAAACTCAGCCGCAATACAGAAAGTGTCCACCAACAGCCAGCAGCAGCAGAGAGCAGACGTCAAGGGACTAAACAATTAGCAGGCTCGTAGTCGGGGCTACTGTGTGGCTGCTGGGCACGAGCTGATTATTAGCAGATACTTACTCTGCTCGAGTGCAGCGGTGCTCAGCATCTCGTGAGTGAATTAGTCCTTTGAAGAAAAACGTAACCAGGGTTCCCGAACCGCCAAAACAGAAAACTCCGAGCAATTGTTTGCCCACAAAAGAAACCTGCAGGCGTCGGAAGCAGGTGAGCTATAAGCTTTAAGAGACGCGCCGCGAGCAGCCAAGCCGAGGGGGGCGGGGCCCTGTCGGTTTAAACAGCGCGCCTCGTGGCAAAAGGTGCGCTTGATATATGCGTGTTGTGGATGTGACCGAGGCCCTGCCTGACTCAATTCAGTGACAAAATAACTCACAATGTCATTTTTAAAAAATATATTATTTTTTTTATAAATATCAATATTGTAATTGTGCTCAAAACTGTAAACTTCATCATATTTATTGGCGTTGTTATGCTTAAACTTATTCTTATGTTTATGAAAAATGAAGAGAAAAAAACCCATACTAAAAACAAAAATATAAATAAATACTAAACAAATGAGTTTGTGGGTACAAATACAGCACGTTACCATAAGATAATACATAATACACTCTCTGTAACTGTCTAAACCTGAACTAAAATAATCTCAGGTGCAGATTTTAGAGTCATAATTGTCATAAACATCTCCACCCTCTTAAAAGTTAAGCTAAAGCTCTGTGAGACCAAAAGAAAATGTTCCCTTGAATAACCTCACGTTATGCTCTTCAGCACAATCACTCCACATAACGTGAGTTACCAGACTTTCGTGGAGTTCGGCTAAAGACCGGATACCTGGGGCTGTTACACTCAGAAACAGTAATGACTTGTGATCGGTGGTAGTGAGAGTCAACAGGAGAGGGGGGATGATGATGGAGGGCTGGCGAGGGCGCGAGAGCAAGCTTGTTAAGAGATGAGTAATCTGCCCTCAAGGATTGCTGGATTTCATTAACCCTTCAGCTGAGGTCTCTCCGTTTTCTCCTTCTGGCTCCCCACCTCTGTCCAGCTCTCTCTCTCTCTCTCTCTCTCTCTCTCTCTCTCTCTCTCTCTCTCTCTCTCTCTCTCTCTCTCTCTCTCTCTCTCTCTCCCTCTCTCTCTCTCTCTAACCATGTGGATGACTGGCCTGTCAGAAGGCCGACTGCACCACTCAGCTGGAAAATAAATGGCTGTTCGTGTGATGTGTTCACTATAGTCAGCAAGGCATTGTGGCTCTTGCGAAACAACCAGAATCCTGCAGAGTAGAAAGCCCACCCATATCTCTGCTGTGTGTGAAAAAAAACATATATATATATATATATACGTGTGCAGCATGTGAGCCAACGGCAGAAACAGGCAACATTACAGCAACATTACAGCAGATGCAGGTGTATCAATGGGGAGTTCCTCGTGTTGTTGAGATTTGTTCCTGCTGCTCTTGCATTAAGGAAAATTATTAAATCACTACATCAGCTTAACGTTTAATAAACGTTTTAAATGTTAATTCGTTGTACTGATTCATCAATACCTTCAATGCAGGAGCAATTTGAGTTAATCTTCCTTTTCTGCAAGGCGTAATGCATCCAGTCCCAATCTTTGTGTTCACCACTATCTCTGAGCTCTGAGCTCTGAGAGCTGCTGCTCGGTACACATGTATTTTTTTTTTGCCACTTTATAGCGGCTAAAGCAGATATCTCATCAATTATTATATGGATTTCCATTAAATGTGGCGCAGACATTCATAGTCCCAAGAGGGATAAATCCTTTTTTAACTTTGGGCCATTTCCTGACATTTCTTTTGAGGACACTGTGAGGTTCACATTTCTGTGTTTAAGTGAAAAGCCCAGACAACTAATAAATGGACTGCCGTGACATTTGGCGCGCACATGCATCTCCCCCTCGGGAGGAATTGTAATAACTTTGGGACTGAAATAACTTTCCATATTACACATCACATCATCAGTTTAAAATTGAAACGTGTCCAATACTTTGATTTATGATCACACACCTGTACATGCTGTACTTTGTTCAGTGCTAAATAGCAAATGTTTGCATGGTTAAGGTGATATCAGCATTCAGCCCACTGTGCCTCACAACCCTTTTGACAGCTCCTAAATATTGTGAATCAAACTTTAGCTCTTTGTCTGACAGTAGCACGCTCGTGTATTTGATTGTTTGGCTTGTCAAAAACTTGTAAGACACTGGGGATAAGGTAAAGTTAGGGAGCAGATTAAACATCTGCCAAAATATGACAGAGGCAAGTGAGTTACAGAGAGACAAATCAGACTTGTCAGGGAGATGTCCTGCAGCTGGCTCTGTGTCCTGTGCTTGTTTGTGTGTGTTCGTGTGTGACAGTGCCGCAGCTTCACTTATGTATTTCTTAGGTCACATTATCATAAATGGCATCTACATTTTTATCTCTGAGGAAAAATAACGTTGCTCATCAAATGTTCGTCTGGAGTGACCGAACCCGTATTTCTCGGGCCAACTGTGTTTTTCTTTCGCTTCAACATAGATTATGCGCAGTAAATCAACCAACTCATCACAGAAACAGCTCTCCATTTATGAAGTTTTATGAATACTAACCATATGCTCTTATGTAAAGTAGCTTTATGCTCTTGGCTTTTTCAGCACATCCCCTCCTTATCACTAAGCCGACCAATCTTTTCATTATAAGCTAGCGGCTCTGCACGACTTCTCTCTGGTCTCTTGTAGAGGATGAGTGAGTGACCTTTGACACCAAGACACTGAAGACTGCAGGCAAATCAGGCACTTTAGGATTTGACTTCCTCAAGATAGTACGACTGTGCTCAAGCGTATGCATTTAGAATTTTGTGTGAGTGTGAGAGAGAGAGAGAGAGAGAGAGAGAGAGAGAGAGAGAGAGCTGGACAGAGGTGGGGAGCCAGTACGACTGTGCTCAAGCGTATACATTTAGAATTTTGTGTGAGTGTATGAGAGAGAGAGAGGTTTTTCTCTCCAGACATGCCTCACATCCCATCAGCTCTTCAGATTTCTTACCCTTATCACGGACCACACACGGCATGAAATATAAATCTGGCTTTGGTACCAAGTCAGCGCAGAAAAACACTAAGCATTAGAAATAAACAGAGGGATGTTTTCAAAGTGCATGTGAGGGCAGTGACAGCCAGAGTACACAGTCAATAAAAGTTCATTTCCATTTCCATCTGCACATTAAAGTCAAATCCGCAGTGTATTCATATTTAGAGGTTGTAATATGTATACTGTTGCGGTATTACGCATCCATTTTTATTACCAGGAGTAAAATTACGATCCTCCTTTATCAAATTTAGCATAATACATCTCCATTTAGCTTTGTCCTCGCAAGTATTTTTACATTTTGCTCTGTACTTTGATTTATTTTCTTTTTAAGGAAAATAAATATATATCTCAGTCTAATCAGATGTTTCATCGCCTTTTTTAATTAAAAGTGTCACATGGTTATCTGATGTGTTAACTGAGTCCAGCTTTTAGATAACAAACCCTGTATCTTACTATTATCATACCATTATACATATGGTTCTATCACAATTTACCAAAGACCCTATACATTAATAAAAACAGCTCTTAGGCTTCATGCAAGCAGTGTAGCCCTTTTAGTTGCTTCCTTACTTCACATATGAATAATAAAAGTGTGGCCTATGGATGCCCGTTTATTAACCTGTGGTAGATGACAAGTTTTCCAAGACTAAAAACGTGCATCTTCATTGTTCATGAAACTCACTTTCTATTGAGTTGTACCTGAGTGTATTGTAAAGTTCTACTTTAATAGTTTTAAATTATTTTTTTTTTATTTTGTTGACTTTATTACATTATATTACTTTACTTTGATAATGTCATGGAGGGAAGGATGAGTGTGAATAAAACCCTGTTTCTTAAAACAAAAAAAAGAAAAAGCAATCACGATTGCATGAGACAAATGTGTCATCAAAAATACATTTGGAATTCAGCTGGAAAGCAGCCGCCCTTATTGTAACATATCAAAAAACTCATCATCGGGGTTTTACATCATCGCCTCTTCACCAGCTTTGCCTCCAGATTGTAATGATCTTCATGGGATATTTTGATGGTACATGAAGTCAGGGTGACCTTGAGTGGCTCCGTGTTGTGTTTACAGAGACCTCACTCTAAGTGAAAGCTCACTGAGGGAGTTACAGACACTCCCAGGTGGGAGAAAAATACACATAGATGATCCTCATTGCTGTATAGCTCATTATCATTAATCTCTTTTACTCTGCAAACAGACTACATATGGCACTTAAATATTGAGAGAGGTTTACCTCACATCAACCGGCCTTTTGGACATGCTGCTTTCCTAAATAGTGATCTTTGTTTCTCTAGGTCTTGCCGTCAAGCTGTGTTCTCCCGTCCACCGAGGCCTTGGGCATCAGAGAGTTTCTCAGACCGGGGCGGCCAAACGGATGCTCCTCTTCAACACCGTTCCATCGCAGGACAACCGTCTGCTTTGGCCTCTGACCTCCCGGGCCGTGCTGTTTGCTCCCACGAGGCCTGTAATTAAACACAGGAGGTAGGGGAGGAAATGTCACAGCACTGATGGGGAATTGTGATGTAACCACAGAGAAAGGTCAGAAGGAGGAAGGAGGGAGGGAAGGAATACAATATTATTAAATATGTATTTGAAACGGAGGAGTATCTTCCAACCAACATAAAACCAACTCTCATGGAGAGTGGTATCAATCTTTTCTAACCTTCTGCGAGAAATAAAGTGTGTTTCCCAAAATGTCAAACTATTCCTTTGAAAAACCTAATTTAACATGTGCCAAGTATCCACATGTCCTTTATTTTATATCCCACGCAAAACTTTAATCAAAGCCTGTATTACATACAAAAATATGTTGAAGTATGTTGAAGACCCGGTACGCATGTCATTGCAGGTTTAAATAAGGGATCTCTGTCATGTCATTCCTCCCACTTTCGATCCCTCCGTGCAAAACATATGCATCGTATACATCAAATATTTACTTCGCAGCCCTTCTGGTGGAGATAAGGCTCATACAGCCAAATGCTGGGATGCATCACAAACAAGACATCTGCTGCTAAAAACCTGCAGTGGCTCAAGAAGTCTGGATTAGCTTCCCTTGTATCTGCGGAAGTATCTCATTACCTTCCCCGTTTGATGGGAGATTTGTCTGTGCCTGTACACCTTGAGTTATCCACATTGACATATTACTATTCATGAGAAAAGTCCATTTGGTTCAAGTGCTTCCCCTTTATTTTCATGTCATTGTCTACTCCCCTGAATCAGTTCCCATGCCTTATTTATTAACGTGTTGAGCGAGCTGTGACACCTGGTGAAGAGTCCAAGGACAATGTCTCATTAAATAGTCATATGTAATGTCAAGAGGAATAACTGCAACTCCTGAAGGACACCGGCAGCTTTAGGGACAACATACCATTCTGTTGGTCCGTGACAGAGGAGTAAGAGGTGTGAAATGGTTTATTTGAGGATACATGTGTTGGTAGTTGTGTCTGGACATAAATATGCATGTTTCAAGTCCCACTTTATTTGTAGAGGCTGAAATATTGATGCATATGCATGGCCTTGTGTCTGATTTGTGTAATTTCCCCGCAAGTGCACATAATGCAAAGGATATTTAAATGTTCTAATATCACACATGCACATATGCAAACAAACACACAACACACACACACACACACACACACACACACACACACACACACACACACACACACACACACTTCCTGGAGAGCTCATCCCTCAGCATCACCTGCAGCTTTGCCTCTCTAAGAACAGAGTTGTGGTGGGATGTGACACGTTGACAGGCAAGCCAGATAACCCAGAGAGGGAGGCGGTCCAGGGACCTCTTAGACACGCACACACACACACACACACACACACACACACACACACACACACACACACACGTCCTTGAATTAAGGATAAAGACAACTGACAAGGTGTCTGGTTACAGACCAACAGAATGTCCTCTCTGCTGACAGTTAATGGGAACATTCTTACAGCTCCTGACCTGCTTAGCAACTTTCTCCTCCTTTGAGACTTACATTTCAGAGGGCGTTTGGAAGTTAAAATTCCCAAGCAATTAAATGCCAAGGTCATTTTTACCTATATAACATAATATTTGGTGGTGTGATGAAGATTTTGGCAAAGATCTACTTAATCCAGAGGGCTCAGCAGAGACCCCCCCCCCACCCCCCCCTCTCCTTGATTACTGCAGACTGAGAATATTGCAAATCAGACGGTAAGCGGTTGTTTAAGGGATCCTGGGCTTCTTGGCTGGAGGCTGATGTAGCTGTTCTGGTATGGAAAGAGTGACCAGAGAAATTTGAAGGGATTCATCTGGACATGCTGAGAATAAGAGAGGAAGCTGATTCAAGTGGCCACATGTCAGGACTCTTGATCGGAGGGTTAACTGAAGGACTATTGTGAGTTTGGTTGGAAGCAAACACCCGGAAAAGGATGACTCCAGTTACGGTTTAATATACTTTGTTTTAAAAGATATGACTTAGAGGGCCAAAATGCTGTTCAGTTTTATACAAAATATATATTTTAAGAGTGTAGAAATGGAAATTACTATGCAGATGCTACTTCTGAAAACACATCCAATGCCATTTTAAAGTTAACTCTGGGAAAATAGAGACGGAGCTAATGAAAAAACTAAATCAATACATTGACCAGTAACAAATTAATGAAATGAATCAGTGTCATCGCCTACATAAAGTAAAAACAGCCCTTATTATAGTATAAAATCATCTAATTAAACACCATAAAAATGACTTGTGGTATAAAGTGTTGTGTATACAGTAGGGAGTATATCATATCTGTGCTAATTATCATATTAGTAGAAGGAGAAAACACATTTGCAGAGTTATAAAAAGAAAATGGACTTTGCTGTTAAATCAAAACCAACCAACTGAGCCTTTCAAACCTACACTAATAATGTGATATTTGTAATGATTATAATACATGCAATGGACTGAAACCATGAACATAAGTGTGACACTGACCAGCAGCAAAAAACAAACAAACAATTGCAGTCTGACTGGCCGTGTCAGATGTCTCAGGCTGAAGTGTTACCACTGGTGATGGACTTCACTGTGGCTGAGGACCTTGTCTAAGCTGGTTAAGTGTCTCTCCCTCACTGGCTCCATTCTTGAATACCAAGTGAAGCGTCTTCAAGCAGAAACGTTTCTGTTTGCTGCGACACATTTGTCAGAGATCTTCACAGCGAGGTGGTCAGTGCTCGCTGTGGCGGTTTAAGAAGATGGATGTTTTTCGTACAGTCACGAGCTGTCGTGAGCTAAATACATGTACACTATCACTACTGTGGCAACATGGCTGAGTGACATAGACCAGGAGCCTGTCCACTCACCTGGGGACCATCCGCTCACAGTGAGCGTACACACTCTGGTTCAAGCTGTGGCTCAAACTTAATCTGCTTTTATCACTGTGGGCTAAGGTTTCCACAACACAAGGCATGGCATTCCATTTACTGAAAGTATTGTTTCTTTGAAGGGAGAATCCCCGGACGCGTCTGAGCGCACCAAACGGGCCGAACGTGTGAGCTGCATCTCTCTGAGCCAGATGGATTGCAGTAATGTGAGCCTCAGTTCAGCTCCCAGTGTTCTCCGGGGCTTTTTCAAAGACAGCGGCTCTTTCGTTTTCATACAGCATCTCTCCGTGTGCTTTGTATCACTGAAACTGTGAATGTTGACAATGTGCGGAGCACCTGCCACAAGATAACACGTCAGGCTGCAGAATTCTTCTGCTCAGGGGTCATTAAGATGATTTTGATCTTTTTCGGTTGCACAAAGCAACCAACATGCTTTGCTCATTCCAGAGGGTATTGCATGAGCTGACCAGAATGAAGAAAAACAGGTCCATAAAATCCCTCACTTGCATAACTTCATCATTCAATCACGATGATTCACAAAGCCAGACAAAACCAGAGCTGAACAGGGAAGAATTTCCTCCTTTGACCTCACTGAAAGTATGTAACTGTTATAGAATTCCCATATTGTCATAGCGACATGTGTGGCTACATACATACAATACTTCTGTATTCTTTTTATTATAACTATATATATATGTATATATATATGTATATATATGTATATATATATATATATATATATATATGTGTATATATATATATATATACACATACATATATATATATATATATATATACATATGTATATATATATATATATATATATATATACGTATATATATATATATATATGTATATATATATATATATATATATATATATATATATATATATATATATATATATATATATATAGTTGCTACTTTTACATGAATTGAGACAATGTAACATTTGAAATTAGAAATAACACAAATCGAAATATTTATTACAAAGCAATAAAAGAAAAAAAAAACTGCACTGACTGCCAGTCAGAGTTTCACATATAAACTAAAACTCATATTATAGCATCTATAGGGCTTAATACTAATGTAGCATTATGTAACCGTTGATAACGCAGAAGGACTGACAGGCGCGTGGGGTCCTAAGGTTGTTTCTCATTCCAGAAGCAAAGCGTTTGAGTCATCCCCCCCATCATCAAGACAGAGTGACCTGTGACCTTTTCCGTCCCTTTGTAGTGAAGAGAGGAGACAAGGTGATTATGCTCAATAAAGTGTGTTGACAGACGATGAGCAACGTTATTACATCTGACAGCGCTGCGATGCTCAGCCGCAGGTTCTGAATGCAGACGTTACAGAAGAGGCTCTGGCTACGACGTCCCCACGCTCGCATTATTCTGACCAATCACCTGAGTTGTTTACAATGTCAAAGGGACCTCTTCCAAGGCAGTCAGCTGATCAATCATTGCGAAACAGTCACATAGAGATATCTATCATTACTATCTTGTCACCTTGTTGCTTCCAAGACTTCTGAGCCACGATCCTAATTGAAAATGACACAATAGATTGTGCTGCTCACATACAGTAGGAAGAATTTAATGACACTGTGAGCAACATGAAGGGCAAATCCTCAGTTCTGTTGAGTAATTGGACTGTATTGGCAATCATGGTATTTGCTCAAGTGTCCAATTATTGAGAACTAACGTAAATCACCACTGACTTCTCTATTGAACAGTCAGTGTTCAGAGGACGGCTGCAGGAGGCAGCAGGCAGAGGACTATAAATGAAAGAGAAAAGCTTACAGAGTCCAAAAATGTAGCTGGTCCAGTAGGCAAATCCAAAAAAAAGGTTGTTCACAAGAAATACACTAGAAACCCAAAACACTGGGAGAAAAACAATCACAAGGGGAAAAAAAACGAAAAGGAAAAAAAAGAAACCGACAGGGGAAACACATCCACAAGGAGAGCAGGATGATTAGACACAGGTGGAACAAATCAAGACGGGGCAGACAATCACAAAGGCGGTAAAAAGCCCAAATATAGAAAGTCAAACCAGACATACATATGGTAAGTATATCAAAATAAAACAGGAAAACACGAAACAAATGAATGAAAGGAGGAACTAAACAGACAGCACAATACCTAGAAACCAAAGTCCATCTGCATGCTCGACACAAAGTAAAGTGACTGGCTAATGACCTGATCATGTTAGATAGCTAGTAATTGGTCTAGGTGCAGCATTATTATACGTCGTTATGATTAAAGGCTTTCTTTAATAGAACAGACCGTTGCATGGATGAAACGGGGCTCTCGGCTGCTCCTACATGCATGCATGAGGAAAAATGAACGAGAACACAATTTATGGGTAATATTAGCTTCTGCTCTTTAATGCAATTCTAGTGTTGTTGTTTTGTTTTTTTACAGTAAAATCATTTGAGAGTCTTGTTATACTATCCAGATAAAAGTGATTATTTTGTTCGTCTGCAATGACTGAAATAAATGTTGAGTCCCTCAAATGTTCTGTGGCACGATAATGTAACAAAAGGAACATCTAATATTCATAGCAAACCCACAACAGTTGGGCAGCTGATACAGAACCAGTAAAGTGCCAGTAAACTGTAATTGATTTTGTCTCCTGTGATTATGATAATCATCAGTAGTTCAGTTTCATTCCAAAACTCTTGAAACAGAATAAAGTTTACTGTGAATTTCGACCATGAGGAAATTATTTCTGCCTCACATCTTGTAATCTGTATTCCTTATTCATCAAAACAGCAGGATTAGCAGCCAACTGTGAAAAGACACAACATTTAGAGGATCTCTTGTGTGACAATACAGTACGCAACCTGATTTCCAGTTGATTTTATCATTCGTTTTTTCAGTCAACTCAAAACAATATGATTAAAATATTCCTTTTGGTAAGATTCTTTGCTTCAGCTTGACTGAATGTCAGCAAAGAAAACTGATTATTTCTCTTGTATTTGCTCTACAAATAAGCACGCTAGTGATTTCAAGTCACCATAAACACCACGTAGGGAACATATAAAGATGTAACATTATCTATTGTCAATATGGCCAGCTCTCCTCTAAGCCTTCCTTTTTGGAAATGGGTGTCACACAGTTCTTAATATCTACTGTGTGCATTAAATATGAAATCCATTTTTTTGAAATCTCGGATTAAGGTTATGAATCCTTTATACACACACACACACACACACACACACACACAGTCAGATGAAACGATAACATGGTGCTGTGAGATCGGTCCGTTGAAGAGAAGATGTGCTTCCATCTTATATCTTCCCAACAATCTGTGGAGCTTTGGGGCCTCAGGATGAAACCAGTTGAGCCACACAGGAAGCCCACGACCTCAGAAGACAGAGTATAAATTATCATTGAGTCTTAATCTCTGTTTAGGCCCAATGCTGATGTTAGCATGGCCTCCAAACTGAAAAATATTTTTGTATGGAGGCAACACTTGTTTCACCCGATCAGAACTGGCTGCTGAATTTCTGGATGAAAAACAGGATCATCTTGGGTTTCGTGATCTGCCACAACGATATGAGTTCAATGCTCAGTGATCTCATCTTTGTGTTTCTCTCAAAGGCTTTGACATGTGAGAAGGAAAGCAAATGCGAAGGGGCATCCATCCAGAAGTCATGACATTTTCAAAAAAAGGAAAACCTGTAGTGGTCTGAGAAGAGACCGAATAATCTAGATTTAGTTTACTTCCAAGAGTTGACGCTCATACAGGTCAAGTCTGTAATTTTTTTCATTTTAAAATCTCCTACTTTGAGGAAGTATAAAGAAGTAATGTTGTAATACGGTAAGGGGCGAAATCAAGGAAATGTACAACCAATTTAATCCTGTCTTACAGGCAATATATATACAGATTGTTCTACAAAGTATAGGTTCAGTAGCCAACTATAATAAATTCAGCAATTAATACAACTTTTGCTCTTCCATTATATCAATTTTATTGAGGTCAATCCCTCTTCAGAGAGCGTGCAAAGCCCTGGTTTTAAATGTTGAGCTATGATGACACCAAGTGGACAAAAAAAAGGTAACAACACCTGCAGGAAGTCGAGTCTTCAGCGGTTCATATCAGATTATTTAGGAAGAAGTGGGTTTTCTCTTCTTCTTTTCAGGCATCTATCTATTTGTGTCTGTGACCTCATTCTCAACCCATGAGACAGTTTGGCCAGTTGTTTATTTTCTGAGCTGTTATTTTGGCCCCGCCAGCAGGATGTGACAGAGCTGGATTACTAAACTCTTCCCACAACATCTGGATGCAAGATGCCTGACCAGATGAGCCGTGTCTTCAATCCTGTCACCTATTCATCCCCCCCCCCACCTCCACATGCATTCCTTTCTACTTTCCTCTTTTCTCTCCCTTGTCTCCTCACTGCTCCTGCTACTCCCTTGCTTTTTTGGCATTGAACTGTTAAAATCAGTTTTCCGCCTGTCAATGAAGCAGAGGATAAACAGTATCTAATGCTCATATATACAAGAGTTGGATTGATTACATTAAATCTACGCATAGGCTAATTGAAACTGATTAGTTCAGCGTAGCAAAATAGTACAATTACCACCAGAATGTACATTTGCAAAAAGTTTTGGAAAAGCTTGTTATTTTGGGAAACGTGATTATTCACTTTCTTTCCGAGAGTTAGAAGTAACAGATCGACACCACAATTATGTTTGTATGCTAACTATGTAGCCAGTTAGCTTAGCACGTAGTTCAGCACAAGTTACCGCACCCAGCCAAGACACGGTCTGACGTAACCCCCTGCACGACCACAACATGTAGTTTTACACTTTTGTATGGATTAGTGAGCTTTAGAGGGGATGTAGTTACCTTTGGAACAAGCAAGGCTAGATGTTTCCCCCTGTTTCTTTGTGCTAAGCTAATCGCCTGCTGATGTAGCTTTATATTTGGCAGATATGTGAGTGGCATGCATTTTCGGAGTTGTTGCTGCCAAATAACCTTTCATTAGTGTCGCCACTAGAGTTCCCTCACATTCTCTGCTTACCTTACCCTTAATTCAGATTCATATCGTATAGTTTTAATAGATGAAAATGTCACGTAGAACATCATGTACAGCTTGTCAGCACACATCCAGACGGGCCATGTGCTTTCAGAAAAGGTATGTCTTCAGCATGTTGTTTACTTGAATTAAACTCTGAACAGTAACAGGTGTGCAGATAGCAGGGTAGGACTTCACAGGCAGAGTAATTGACATTGATGCTTCAGGCTCCAGGCTCTTTGCAGAACAATCTGTATTCATATTGCGAGGAGTTTTAGTTTGTTGTTCCCTCAGACTCTTATCCCTTGTTCCTGACAAACCGGCTCCTCCTGGATCTAAGTCCAGACATTTCCTGTCCCCCAGGGATCCGGGGCAGCATCTCATCTGTAAGTATATTACAATAGTGATGTGCACTAAATCCACAGGGCTTTGGTTAACTGAGAGTCTGGAGTAGGTTGTGACAGGCAGGCAGAGAGCCTCCCGCCCCCCCTTCTGTCTCCTCATTCCAGTCCACATTTCAATATGACAGGCATCTTAAATCATATGAAGGTTTTATGGGGGATTTGGACATGACCCGAGGAAATAGTTTGTATTTCAGAAAGGAATATTCTAATATCCTCTTTACCATCCATCCTCAGGTCTGGGAGATACATTACCTTCAGCACTTTAGATTTTGATAGTTTTCTCTTCATATTTAACGACACTTTATTTTATTTTTATTTTTTTTTATTTTTGTCTGTATTTTCCTAATAATGTCCAAATAGTTTTCTGCAAAGTTTTCAGTAATGTTTTACTAATTAGGGGAAACAAAGACAGATACAAATTTGTCGACAGCCAAACAAACTATTACATTTTCAATATAAATAAAATAACATGAATACTTTCGGGGTTTAAATGGAGCAGGTATTTCAAGGAAATCACTACTTCCCTCGTAACCAGTGCAAACTACATAGTTATTTCCAGAAAACCAAGGAATGTATTGTGAAATTATTAGGCAATTAAGGACCCATAAAGCATTACCCATATTATTTAAAAATGTGGTCTTTCTTGCTCGTTCTTTTGTCATCTTTCAGCAACAAGAACGTCTTTGCTTTCCAGTTCAGTTGAAACTTAAAAGGGGGAAGACTGAAAATGTGTCCTTTGTGTGCACAAAATAATGCCTGTACTGAATTAGCAGTGGTTATAACAATCACCGCTAACTCAGCACACACTTACGTACATACATAACGTCTTATTTTAGACCACCACTGCATCTGCTGGGCTACTGTTGAATATTCATGGTTACAACATACTATTTGTTGAATGTTTAAAACAAGTTTGGTTGAACGACACAAATGTAAAGTGTGCTTTATCAGTCAAGCCAGAGGCAGAAAGAATGTGTACAGGTCCTGGTCCATTTCACGCATATGTTACACACACACACACACACACACACACACACACACACACACACACACACATGTTCACAGTACTCTCTCCAAGAGGCCCAGGCCCCCCAAACCTCCCGTTCGGGGAGCGGCAGCCGAGAGAAAAAGAGAGTAAGGCAGAGATAGCGAGCGAATGAGAACGATCTGATCAGAAGCCAGTATTGGCACTGCTCCCCACCCCGGCCGGACCTGAAGCGTGTGGGCCTTTGGCGGGTGGATAGACAGGCGGTTCTGGGACTTCGAGGGAGGAAGAGCGGCCAGCTGGAGCGGTAACAGAGTTGTATTGTGAGCTGACTGACTGACTGATGCTTCGGTGGAGCAGAGACGCATGGCTGATGGGGTGGCCTCTTTCTGGGCCCCACAGGGCCCCTCTGTGCTGATGCACTCGTGGAAGTGGGTCAGACGCAGACACAAGAGCACAGCGGAGAGCCATTTGGGGAGCGTTCGCTCAGCAGAGATACAAGACAAAGAGGCAGCCAGACATCGGAGCTTGTGTACAGTGAGCTGGAAGAGAGACTGGGGGCAGAAGGCTTTGTTGACATAATGTTATAAAACTTTAGTGCAGAGATGAGTATTGTGGTCAGATTATGTCATACGATTGTGGCTGAATCAAACCATTACTAAAATTAGGAAATGTCTGCCTGCTGCTCATTGTCCATCTGGTGCATCAGTGTGCACAGAGTTCAGCCTCCGTTACTTTTCCATTGGACTCCAAAAAAGCCAATGACAGCAGCAAAACAATCTGTTCCCCTCCCGCCACATACAAAGTAATGATTCTCATCATGAGGACTTAGACTGTTTATGACAACATGAAAAGGCCTCGTTGAAAAAAAAAAAAAAAAAAGAACTTCAAAGCAAGAGGCTGTAGCTCTTCTTGCCAGAGGGAGGCAGTGTTCTCATTCAACACACATTAACATTCTTCACAGCATCCATTTTGCCTCCAATTCTCTGCAGCTCTTAAGCTGCAAAATGATCGCCAGCCACATAAGCAGAGAGCAGCTAGTTATCTTGTTATTGATGTGGGCACTTTGAAGAGACAAGGGCAGCCACATTCTGGCAGACGAGAGGCCGGAGCACAACAACACAATAAAAGAAGGATCTGAGAGGACAGAAGAATGTGAAGAATGGGAGAGTAAAACCTCCTTCAGAGGACGGACAAAGGCAGTGTCACACTTAAACCTGAAATGAGCTTGGAAACACCATAAAGTTATGTTTATGAGTTTGTTTCAGGGGAAATTGTGCCCACACGCAGCGGAGGAGTGATTGTACTCAAAGTGTGAGACGCTCAAACCTGGTGACAATGTCTCTGCTCTGCCCCACCGGCACTTTGGCATTCACGCTGATTCCCATGAAAACAGAACATGAAAAGCTTTTGCGTTAGATCGTGGCTTTAAAGACACATCCAAACATTTCTTAAGCACATCAAAACAGACTTTATACCTTGAATAGTTTCAGCAAAGTCACATTCCAGTGTTGTTGCAACACGTGTGTGTGGAGGACTGCGTGGTTATGCTTTACATATGTCCTGGCACCCTGTCGGAGCATCATCTGGTTACCCGCTCTGTTTGTTCCTAGACGGAACATGCTTTGTATTTATCCTCCCACATGCAGCCAGAGCAGGGAATCCAGTACGTTAAACTCGAGCAGTTTAAAGAATAACAACGTCATTTTTCGCCGGGGATCTGGTGACAGTGGAGACAGAGACGTGAGATGTGGATTTGAGACCAAACAGACCACACCATCAAGCGCTTGGTCTTGGTAAATACTTTATATGCAATTGTTTCTTGATCTTTGCAAACACTGTATAGAAAACACTTAAGGTAACACTTTTCAAACATTTAAAGCGCGTCTGAGCTTTCAGACAGACATGACACAGTAATCTACAGCTTTATAAACACTCTCCCCCCCCCCTCTGACATGTCCATACACCCCCCTCAACACTCCCAACACACACACACACACACACACACACACACACATACACACACCCCCCGCTATCAGGCTCTCCACTTATTATTCACAGTAGGCTTTATAACACTGTTTCTGTATCGTATGATGGTTCTCAACATTTTTTTATTATTTAAAATAGCTATCAACATTTATGCTGTAATATTCTGAAAGTGATACATTTGTATTTACATAAGCTTATTGAGCAATATTCAAATACAATGTGTTTGTGTGTGTGTGTGTGTATAATTGTATGTGTGTGTGTGTGTGTGTGTGTGTGTATAATTGTATGTAGGCGTGTATATTTGAGTGTGTGCTGACCAGAGCCACCTGATCATTGTGTCTGGGTCACTGACCGAAGACCATTTCCACTGATAGCGCCCAGTCTGTTCAATACAGTCCAGTTAGAAAAGAAGAAGAAGAAGAAGAAGTAGTAGCGTGGAGCTCTGATGAGTTTTTGCCCCACAGTGGTGCCTCGATGCAGGGCAGCAGAGCAGAGTGAAGCTGGTTCACTGACTGTCCCTTACAGCTCGTCTGCGATAGCATGAGGAGTTCATGGGAGAATGAAGTGAGCGGCGATGGCGCGAGGCGTTCACAGCACGTTGGACTCGTCGTACATTCAGCAGAGGCCGGGAGGTGTCGGTCTTTATCTTGGACGGCTGTGTCTCAGTGTCCTACATCCTCAGTGAGTGGCACATTCAGACTCTCATGTTTCTCATTTCGTAAGAGATAAAAGTAAGAAAACGTGGCAAATGGTCACAGTACCATGTCTTGATTTGAAAACGCCCCCTTAAGCATCAGAAATGGATGCTTCCGGGCCGATGAGAAGTCTTCCAGCTAATCGTTCAATACCGCCCTCCTCCTAATCTTCCTCCTCCCTTTACCTTTTCTCTTTCACACACACAGAGATGCAAACACTCATGTGTACATTCATATACACAAAGTACAGAAGTAAGCAATTACACCTACACACAGAAAAAAAAAGGTTGGCACGCACACATGGCCACACATACACACGGGGACCTGGGTAAGAGACCAAACTAATGTGAGAGGAAAGTGAGGCACATAATCTGACAGGCAGAATCCAGCCTGAATTTTGGTATACTCAAAACAGAAGTGGATGATTAAGGTGTTGCAGACAGGCCCAGGCTTTCAGCCCAGTGAGAACTTCTAAAATGTAACATCTATGTAGCACCTATATTCTCCCAGGGGCCGTACGAATACTCTGAATCTTTAAGTACTTATTAAACAGAGACAGCGGTAGAAGCTCAGGCTCCATTGCCCACATGAGTAACAGCCATGCCGGCAAATAATTTTCGGGGTTGGACTAAGGTACCATAGTGATGATATGAATAGTGCTTAAAGGCTTATCTTTTCTTTCACATCCTCATTTGCTATTACCAAGGTCGAAGGCATTGTAACAGAGATCCACATAATTAAACATCTAAAGAATTTATGTGCTCCAACAGTCTCATAAACTCTGGGTTGGGACCCGAAATAAGTCACAGGCCTATTTCTGCTGGGTCCCTACATGGCAAGAGTAGCAATAGGTTGTCATGAGCTTGGGGTCAGAAGAGCAGGGACTAAACTCTGTTTGCTTCCTGGGTGAAAAGCTTCAGAACCACAAACAGAGTCGCTGCTGAGTGCAGGAGTGACACAGTGGTTGAAAATGAAGATGGAATTGTCGAGTCAATCTCTTGAGGGCGTTTACCGAGGTGCTTGAAAGGACCCTGTGGGTCTTTGAGGGCCATTCATTCAAAGTGGCAGCACTTTGATATCCCTGTATGTAAATGTAGGTCTTTTGTAACTCCTTTTTCATACACCTTCCCTTTACAGTATTTAAAAGCTACTTCATTATACTGGACGTGTTGGTTCACAGGGTCAGTTAATTTTGTTCCAAATTGGTAACAGAAAGGATAGTAAGGGGAGAATGAGAGAGAGAGCAGGTAATCTGTCCATCCTTCCAGTAACCCCTCGCTCTGTTAGGATGGGCATCGGGAGTTTAGGCGAGTTTCAGTTCAACCGTCGTCTGGGGTCGAGTCTTCAGGGCAGGATGAGTCCTCAGCAAAGTCGTCTGACGAGCCACTCTTGTGGATGCGGCCGTCGCTGCGCATGCTGTGGAAAGTCTTGCGGAAAGCCTCCATCATCGAGTGCGCCAGCTTCTTGGCCTCGAGCTTGCTCTCGCACTCAACGGCGTGGCAGTCCATCTGGAAGGACAGGTCGTCGTTGATCTCCCGGTAGATCCAGGCGAACACGTTGGGACTGACGCTGTGGTCGGCCGTGCAGTAAGCGATCCGTGCCACCTGGTAGGTGTCCATGGTTACCGAGGCCTCGCCGTGCTCATCCAGGTGGTGAAGACGCACCTGGAAGGGACGGATCTCCAGCAGGGAGTTGCCTTCGGGGTAGGTGCCCTGCTGCTGGGCAAGGGCACGACTCTCCACCAGACCCACCACTGCCGACTCGGTGCAGCCCGACAGAAACTGGGTCCCGGAGATTGTCACTTTACCCAGGTAGGCCACCTGTAGGAAGACACACACAGATACTATTAGACTTCTCTTTTCCACAACGCCACGTTTAACAAACATAAAAATGCAGTTGGCTACAAATACACTACTAGTATTACTAGTCAGTTTTTCACCAAATGTACAGATGTCAGCTCCAAAGGGAAAAATAACAGAGATGCGATCCAAACTACCTTAGAATTATTAGAAGTGATACGGCTCCCTGTCATTCTGAACGAGTCTATTTATAAAGCACTTTTCTTGACTAAGTTACAAGGAGAAGACACAGGGACAATAATAAACTCTTAATAAGTATAGAAAAAAACTATTTACAGATGTAGCCCGTCTAATCTCAATGAGCAGAGTAATCCAAAGTCTGGGGATTTAAATTACAAAAGTCCGGTCACCTTCCGTCACCAGCCGAGGATTATAATAATCTGTAGGGCACAAAAATGACCTCTTTTGAGAGACTTTCTTGTGTCACCTGACTGAGCAGAAAGACGCAAATTGAAAACAACAGTGGGCCAAGAATAGTCCCCTGAGCAACACCACAATTAAAATGGACATTGAGGTGAAAGAATAGGGGTGACCTGGTCTCATATTTTAGCATCTATACAAAGGAGCATTCACCCATCAACCTCAACAGTTCCGCAAAGAATCAATGTCTGCACGTTCAACTTTATCTTCAAGATACTACAGACGCCACTGCCATGCAATGTGACAGCTGTTACCAGGGTCCAGAATAGTCCAAATCACTACTAAACATGTCTTTATCTTCATCAAGAATTGACCCATTTAAATTGTAAGTCACCTCATACAGTAATTAATTCCTCTATTCATATACATCTTTAGGTTAATCAACCTAAAAAAAAAAACTGGGATGCGTTAAGTCTCTCTGTAGTGATGATAACAGCCTTCTCTGATTTCGTCCGTTTCTGTGGTAACTGTGCTGACATGAAGAGGGATGTTTGTTTGCGATTTCCCAAAGAGAACACAAAAGCTGTAGCTGCAACAAGGAGCATAGAATACAATAGTAATGACACTGCATACCAGAAGAGCGATAGACTGAGGAGATGGAGAGGGAGAGGAGGAGAGAGAGTTAAGAAGTGAACAAAGCTGGAGTTTTCTATGGGGACGTGGCCAATTCAAGAGCGGTCCAGCAATAATGGCTGACTTGTGCACGTTCTCTACATGGCGTTCTTTATAGCTTTATAAAAATACACAGAGGAGGAGCCTGCTACGAGTCAAACACTAAGAGAGTTTTTACTCCTGTCTGTGTTTATACTGGGGCAGGGGAATACTCCTCTCTCTCATGAGTTCATTACAGCTGGCTTACATGCAGCACACATGGCTGCAGATAACATGAGTGCAATGATAAGCGTGAATACTAAAGGAGAGATGTGTATCATATAACAGTCTGGATCATTTATAAAATATGTGACCTGCTTCCTTCACGTCTCAATGCACATGTGTCAATGTCAAGCCAGTCGGAGGTTTTCAATAACACTATTCCCTGAAGAAATGTTAACTGTTACCTACACGTCTTTTTGAGTCAGTTCTCAACCGAACAGATCAACAGATACCAATGCCAGACAGACATAAAGCACCAGAAAATGATACAAAGCAGTCGCCCTGGTCCTGTTTTAAATCAACACGTGATCGGACTATGAACTCTTCTTTCACAAGTTTTGTTTAGTCTGCAACCGTTAAGTCTACCTGCCCTCATTTACTGCTATGGTTTTCACTGAATGGGATCTTTCAGGGTAAGCATGTAGAACAGTCAGCCAGTCACTCAGACCAGCCTCTTGGTTAGACAGGCAGTAAAGTCTTATGTAGGGCAGGTGTAGCATTTACCATTAAGCTGCAAAAATAATTTAAAAAACTGACGCAGGCACCAATATCTTTGGAAAGAACACCCTGAAATTGAAGTAAAATGCAGTGCCTTGCCAATGTATTTTGTAAACAATGTATTATAATAATAGGTATTTCAACTTTGACAATTGACTTTCTTTCCAAAAGTTGGATGAGAAGATATATATCAATTGCTAGATATATGTGTTATGTATGGGGCTGGAGAAAATACATGGTTAGCCTAGCTTAGCATAAGTACCAGAAGCAGGAAGAAATCAGCCTGGCCGTCCAAAGATTTAAATAAACACATGTATCAACACCACTAACGCTCACTTATTAATACATTACAGAAATGTTTAAACAACAATTTGTGGTTTTAGGGGTAGTTACATGCCTATTTCAAGGCCAATTTATGAAAAATATGACAAGTTATATCGCCTGTAAGCTAAATGTTAGCAACACAAGCAACAATATAATATAATGCCAGCATCAGAGATGATAGTGTCAGAGGTAGGATGCACCATTATTCCGCCTCTTTTTTTAAAACTGGACCAATGGTAATAAGAAAGATTTGGTGGTGAATCTACTCTAAAGTAGCATGTGTAGTATCTGCTCCATATAAAAAACACTGGTATGCTACAACTATGGTAGATTAGACCCTGGTAAACCCTGATTACAGCGCAACATGACATGGATTCCCAATTTCCTATAGGCAACAGTAAGAGATCCAGGGGGTGAAAGCAGCTGCCTCCTCATGCCTTGTTTTCATTAGTGGTGACCGCAGGGGTGGGACATACAGCCTTTGCACCCGATCCATCATTTCGCCGATTACCACAGGTCTGCAGGAGCAGCCTGGAGGCCGGGTGGTTTTCTAGTCGACCACAGTGACACCGTCTCGCAGCCAAAAGGCGGTCAGTCACTCAGCAAGCCAACAAATCCAAAGACTACGCCAAGATAAATCAACCATCCACAGTTTGTGTGTCAAACAGCAATAAAGAGTCATTGTGCACTTCTTTTTTCTGTCTCCCCTATTTTGATATTGAGTTACTTGTTTAAACTGCGATCGTTTCTACTGATTGCTTGCTTCATAGGTGAATGATAGCTGACTGCGTTGCCAGGTTTTATTCTCTTACAGCAGCTGGGAGTAGGCCAAAACACAAAAAGGCCGTTAACGTTTTCTCACAATCTATACATGTCTGCTCCACTGTCTTTGGTGTGAGAAAATTAGGATGTGATCTAGTTAATGTGCCAGGTTAAATAAACTATGCTCACAACTTGGGGAAAAAGAGCCAAGATAAAGAGTTGCAGCAGCTTGATATCTCAACTGAATTCAGTCTGATGTTGCTTTCTTTTCTCAAAGTGAAAGATTTGTTTTTTTTCCCTAAACCAAATCATTAGTGACTGGCGTATACACTACAGTTGTAAATGTGCAATAAACACAGAAAGTAAAAAAGCTTTGAAGAAAAAATGAAGAAGAGACGAGCATAGTAGAGAGGTCAAGAAATAATGAAAAGAAGGAAGATGGTGGTTTTGGTTGAATCCAAAAATTAAAATGTATGTCTTAGATAAAGAACTAAACACACTGGTCAGATTTGGCACATTTGGACAATTTTAACTCTTTGGTGCTGAATGTTGAATTTCTTTCTAAGTGTCAACATTCCAGATAAGAAAGAAAATGAAATAAAGTAGTATAAAACAGGTAGGTGTGTGTGTGTGTGTGTAAAGATAAGCGAGGAGTGTGTGAGGAGGACACCAGACTGAGCAAACATTTAGAGTTTGTTTCCTCAAAGTCCAAACCAGACATGTAGCTGAAGAGGAAATTGTTACATTGCTTGAGCAGAAAGATGAGGGACAGATTGAAATTGTTCATAAAAGAAGAAAAAAAAAGATACACCACTAAAAACTCTGGACTTGGCTGACTTCTTTCTGGTTTGCAGTATTTGAATCAGCCATTTCAACAGTACGGACATTTTTTCCTTCAGGTCTAAGACACTGAGCCTATTTACACCTGGTATTAAACTGTGGTCTGTAGGAGAACATAGCATCTCTATAAGGAAAGCTGAATGTTTGAACACACAGACGCACTAAATGTGAAACTAAATGTGGAGTTTATTTGGTTTGGGTGCCGATTAATGGCGATGGATAGACAAAAAATGTGGACAGGTTCAACTTTTATGCCAAATAAGCACCAGTATATTGCCATCATTCCAGAAATATATGTTCAAATGTATTCATGGTTTTCACGTTTAAATTATATTTGGCACAAAGGGCAGCTGTGACTCATGGTTGTTGTGTCATCAATGTGGCGTTTCGCTGAAAGCAGCAAAACGTACTGTTAATCCAATCCATGTGACACACTGAAGCTGTTTGGCCGTGGGGCAGAACCACCATGACAGAAATACAAGTGCAGAAATAATGGACATAAACTAGATAATTGTGCTCCCTGGACCCAACAAGACACTCAATATGAGACAGCGGTGAAGAGTGACAGTGCTGTAAAACTAGACAGGTGCCATTGAATAACACACATTTATAACCCGAGGAATGATAAGAGACAAGATCCGCTGACCCAGCACCTCTCGTGGATGTTTATTGTTGAGGTGTTGCTTTCCTTCATGGGAATACACAAACAATAAACAAGTGGGGGACCCTTGCAGGAAAGGTGAAGCAGCAGTGATGTTGTCTTTAATACACTATTACTTCACCTGTGACATCATTCAGTCAGTTAGACCACACAGAAGTCGAGTAAATCTTAGAAATACACACAAGTGTTCCTGCTGCCATCTATTGCTAAAGAAAGTCCGTCACACTGAATTGGCCTCCACTAACATCATAAGAAATTAGTATATCGTCATGAAGTAAAACCTGAGAGACCCTTTTGGGAAAATACTTTCAGACTGTCAGGGAGTTAATGTATCACAAAACACGAGATGCTGTCAGGAACAGGCTGAGTAAGCGACAGTGATCGACTGGACAGTCGTCGTCTTCTAGCTTTGAGGTAATAAATCAAAGCTGAATGATGCAATATCAAAGAAAACTATTTTTCCGGTCAGAGGGATGCGTGTCAGGAACGATTTAATGCACAGGACGAGGGCAAGTAGCACTGCCTCTTAAACATTATGTATTTGATTGTCCCCAATAATTCACAAAACGATATACTACAAAACAAATCAGATGTTCTAGTTCTGTAGTCTGTGCAGGGCAGATAGACATTTGTTATTTACCCTTTTTACCTTCATTACAGTAAATACTTGCCAATTTTGTGAAGTAGGGATATTTTGAACTGGCAGGGAATACACATGGAAACCGTAAAGCCTCTACTACCTCAAAAGAGAAAAACTTGAAACTTGAAAAAAAAAAAAAAACTGTATAAAAAGGCAGACAATCTGGCAGACGACAGCCGGAATATGGCCAAGCAGACTTGACATTTAATATGAAATCTGATTTAAAATGGAAAAGTTGCTTTGAGTTTAAAAAAAAAAAAGCCTTCCTTTTGAAAAAAAAAAGAATGTTGAGACTTCAAACCAAACCCTCTGATAGAATATCACTGAAAAAACACCATTACAGCCTGAGCTGTACGATACATTGTCTATATCTTGTTTTGGTTTGTTGGCAAACATTCTGAAAGATTTCACAGAAAGACGCCAGCGAGATATGTGGATAATCATATCAAAACAGAAAGCCCACATTTTGATCGCGCTTCTGACTCCAGCTGAATACCTGAATTAAATACAAGGCCTCAGAGCAGCAGCATTCAAACGTCTCACAGAAGCACAAGTGAACCACCTGTGAGAAGAGTTAGTGGCTGACTTATAACAGCTACGGTGCGTGGACGCATCTGGGTGGTTTCCAAAAAGGTACAAATATTTATACAGGTTTTTGATTGCAACAATGAAGAAATAGACGTCATCTTAAATTCTCCAGACGGAGAGAGAGGTGACTAACGGACGGCGCAGAAACGAGCTGCAGTCGTGCTCTCCAAGCCAAACTCCAGACGCCTGCATGAGTCAGTGTTTGTGCAGCGTGTGAAGCAAGCCACTCAAGCTCGGGCTAAAACTGATACATCAGTCCATCCGTCCCAGACCAGAACACATCTATTGTTCTCCGCTCTGGCGGCCTGCTCACGAGTCGTCGCAGTGCTGGCAAAGTCAGGCAGGCGGCTTAAATCATTCCAGAGATCTACAGAGTCCTCCCCTTTGTTTCAACTCTCCATGTGTTTCTCTTCTTTCTCCCCCATCTCTGAATTTCTGTTGTCTTATCTTTCTTCGGCGCTCTCCATCTCTTTCACCAGCATCTGTCTTCTCCCTGCTCCCGCTCCCCATCACCCCTACTCTATCCTCACATCCCCTCAGCTAACTGTTGACATTTTTATAACGCCAAACTGGAAAGTATCCATTCCATGTGAAGCAATACGGAGACAGAAGTAACAGGAACGACGGCCTTGGGGGGGGGCTGCAAGGAAGGAATGCTACGAAGTGAAATGGAGCAAACATTGACAGAAAAACAGTGGGACGGCAGGGAAGTTGAAATTTAAACTATCCGCTGGATCGCTGCTGCAGACGAGAAACTATGTGTACGTGTACCTGCTTTGTAGGACATGGGCAAAAACAAGAGAGATGGAGTGCAAGTGTTTGTGAATGTGAGACAGAGAGGGGAGGAGCGTGCTTAAACATTTGCATGTGTGGTGAGACATGTGGCCGCCATTACCGACTCTTTGTTTATGTAAGATATTCCTATTCTATTCTCTCTCTCTCTCTCACTCTCTATCTCTCTCTCTCTCTCTCTGTCTCTCTCTGTCTCTCTCTCTCTCTCTCTATTATATTGGGAAACTCTACGACCTGCGAGCTAAAGTCATTGATAGACTAGTTCTTGGTAGCATTGCTAACTCGTCTTTGTGTCCTGGAAGAAGTTGAAAGAAACAATTTTGGGAAACACGCTTATTTGCTTCCTTGCGGAGAGTTAGATGCGGAGATTGAAACCACCTAAATGTCTGCAGGCTATACTTATGAAGCTACTGGCAGCAGACGGCTAAATTAGTTTAGCGCAAAGACTGAAAACAAGGGGACACAGCTAACCTGGCTCTGTTCACAAACCCACCTACCAGCATATCTTAAGATCCCTAAATAACTCGCTGTGTCTTGTATGTTTAACCTGTACAAAAAAAACAAACTATTTGCAGTTTTGTAGATTGGAAATGACAGATAATGAAGAGTAAACAGCTAAATGGTAGCGTAAAAAAAAAAAAGTCTATATAAGTTAACATTGTAATAGCTCACACAGCCAACAGTAAACATGCTAGCAGATTAACTCACTAGCTATTACTTATGTCACCACACTTTGCGCACCTCTACCCTCTTGTGAAATCTTCATATTTTAATCTTCACAGGCCTCTTAAAATCCTTATGATGAACAATCTGACAAAAGAAAAACACCCCTCCGTGGTCGAACTGCTCATAATAACCTGTTCTCTGGGTTTACAAGTAGATATTGTTTGATTTTACTGGGGGACAAGCAAAGGAAGGTTGTGAGTGATTGCTCTAGTTCCCGAGGTCTCGGTCCATCTGTAGAAGAGACACGTATGGAAATCATCAGGGATGTTGTGCAAATACGTTCAGTATCCATGCTGGATTATTAAGTTGTCTCTGCACTGCAAAGGAGTCTGCGACTGTTACTCATTAAAAACATAAACTATACTGTAGAACATCCATGCCAACGCAGTCCATATGCCACCACCGCTTTTAAGCGAATGCCAGTAACAATGCTCTCTGTGTTTCACGATAAACGAGGCAAACAGATTTTAACGTTTACATATTTTTATTTTTTTGATGAGTCACAGGACACAAACCCAACAATGCCTTAAAAAGCCACAATGATGGCATGACAAAAGAGAATCAGACATACATGCAGGGAGGGAGAGACGGAGAGAGAAAGTTATTGTTGTCAACAGATCGAGAGCAAGGCCGACAGAAAGCAATTGAATGCAAAGGAGGACGGGAGAAAGTGAGGGATACACAGAGGGAGACAGAGAAAACATCCGCAGCGCAGCAAGCGAGCCTGTGGGAAGAGAGACAGGAACATCCTGGTCCTCTCACACACACACACACACACACACACACACACACACACACACACACACACACACACACGGCACACACTGTCTATGTGTCTGTCTGTGTCGTTCGAGACTGTATTTGTGTGTAACCACAAAGGCATGCATGTGTGTATGAGAGGTGCAGAGCTTGGGCAGCTGTGCTGCTGGAGCCACAGCTGGTTCGGCTATCAGCAGAGAAAGGACCAGAGGGGATGGGAAGAAAAGAGGAGGAGGTATGGGAAAAGGAGGAGGAGGAAGAGAGAGGAATCTATGGAGGAGATACCTGTCCCTACGGAGAGGCTTTTGGGAACATGGAGAAAGAAGAAGAAAGGGGGCTGAGATGACAGGAAGAGGGACTGAGAGCCGAACAAGGAGGCACTTGTTGAGGAGAGCGGTTTCAGTCCTGTTGGATCAGATCTGGGAACAGACTGTGAATGTGAAGCTACAAACAGTCAGCTACACTTCTGGAACTCGTTGTTTCAGCATTAGGCACTTTCCCAGACGCCGGTCCAAGGACACACTGCTGGTGCAGACAAAACAAACAGTCTATCTCTCTATCTGTGTCTGTTTTCCTATTTGCCCCTCATGGACGCAGTTTTTTTCCGAGCAGTAAAAGTTTGTGTTCTTTTCCAAATGGCACGAGAGGAGATGTCAGCGTGAAAATACGGTTGTTTTTGTTCATGGCTAAATGTCTGACTATTTGGAAACATATGGGACTTGTATCTGGCAGTGGTGATCTTATGTTGTTTGCCAAAAGTAGGAAAAATACCTGGTATTATCGGGGTGCGAAAGGACACTTGTGACTCCCAAAAAGTCATTATTTTGGATAATTCAGAAAAGAAAGAAAGAAATGAATATCAATAGCACAGTGGCCTATGGCAAGTTTATGCTAATCAACATTTGAGCATTTTCATGCAATCATAAGGCTTACAAGCTTATTTAAAAAAAGGAATTGTTCAACATTTTAGGAAATTTGCTCATTCACATTCTTGCCAAGAGTTAATATAATAAGATCGATATCACTTTCATGTCTGTACAGTAAATATGAAGCTACAGCCAGCAGCCTTAGCTTGGGTTAGCATCGCTTAGCACAAAGACTGGAAACAGGGGGAAACAGCTAGCCTTCGCTATGTCCAAAGGAAACAAACTCTACCGACCAGCACCTATACATCTCACTAATTAACATGTTGTATTTTGTTGGTTTAATCTATTTTTGGTGGGGCGTTACATTTAACTGCGGATGCTCTGAGAAGTTACTGATTCTGGCCAAGAAACAGTCCAACTTGCTAGCCGTTTCCCCCCCACTTCCAGTTTTTATGCTAAGCTTAATGTCTCCTGGCTGTAGCTTTATTCGTAGTGTCCAGGAATAAAACAAGAACATGTTCCTCTATATGTATTAGGTACCATGACATTGATAGAGACAGTTGCTGAGCCTAATATACAAGTGATACAGCGTGTTCTATAGATGAAATACAACCGTCCCACTGTCAGAGGTGGAGGTTATCCTGGTGTTCTCCCTCCGGAGGCCCCTGCGTCTGGATCTCCCAGCATAACTGGGAATGCTCTGCTTGGGAATGCAGCATTCCTGAAGAGGTTGTTAACATTCCTCTCAACGTATTGAATCAGCACAGTGCAGCTGGCTCCGCTTGCCACGGCATGCAAAGATGGATGAGGGGTTTTTTTTCTTTCTTTTTTTTTTTTAAAGTGCTGTTTGTGTTGCGCGGTGAGATGACGATGCTGTGTGTGTGTGTGTGTGTGTGTGTGTGTGTGTGTGTGTGTGTGTGTGTGTGTGTGTGTGTAAGTACAAAACAGAGACTGAGTGTTTCACTGTAAGTCAAGACAAGAGCACCTCAGTGTATATGAAAGAAGCTTTCACATTCCCAACCCCTTCCGCACATATGGTTAGATTCTTCATACTCCAATGATGGCAATGAAATTAGTCTCAGCTTAAACATTAACTTTCCACTCTCGTGACACTGGTGTCCACTGGTGGAATTACTTTTTCTATTCCTGGCCACAAAATATGGTCTCACTCACACAAATTTGCAATGCAAACGCGCTTTTCAAAGACCTTTTTTTGGTCAAAGCAAATACAAATACTGTAACTGCCGTACATGAGCACTGCACCCGGCCCATCAGGATCAGCCTACAGAGCACGTGGTGGTTCATCTAGTCCAGATTTTTGCACAGAGAAAGTTTTGTGCAACACTGCAAAGATGTTGTAGGAGGCAGAGCACACATACATACTCATACCCGGGACGTCATGTGTTTATCAGGCCATCGTGATTCTGGTCACACCAGTGTAAACACAGAACATTTTAGTGGCACTGGCCAGTTCTAACTTGCACATGAGAAAGAAACATAAGAAAATGCTTGTGCTCTGGAGCTCTGTAGAAGTTACTTTGGAAATGTTTTAAATTGCTGACTCCCACCATAGAGATAACAGCGAAAGCGTTGAAGGTTAAACTTGAGACAGCATGTCTCACTGTCCGGTGCCTGGCTCAATCATTGGATCTGAGGGAAGCACTGAACTGCTGCCCAGTCCGGCTCCTCCACTGACGAGTAACAGAGCCAACAGAGTAGACACACGAGTTAACCTGAACCTGAATCCAGACAGCGTTGGAACACCGCGCACAAACACTTCTGAGAAGGTAGGGTATGCTTACCCTACATAAAAAAGAACCGACGTAAACAGTGCACATTCCTAATATTTTCTTTGACATTTGATGATCATGTGATCTCATGTCGAACACATTTCCTTCAAGTCTTCAGACCCAACTGAGGGGGGACTCAAGTGACGTCACTTGAGGCCATTCATCAGACTCTGCGCGGTTCTCCCTGTAGCCACAAAAGGCTTTATACAACTTTACATATGACGTAGAAGGCCTACTCCAGGGATCTTGAAACACTCTGTGAAGTGTAGAGAGCTCCTCGTTTAGCAAGGAATCATCGGGGAATGTTTGTACATTATTAAAGATGACAAAGCAAGCTGACGACCATCACGAGCAAGTCAACCACTCTGTCTCGTCTGAATCTAAAGACACACACACACACACACACACACACACACACATATATATATAAAAAGGGAAAATCACTGATACAAAGGCTCCATTAGACAAAAACACAGACATAGACACATTCATCAGAGAACTGGGAGCACAGGTCATCTCACTCTGGCTGCTTATCATCTAAATGTCATCACTGTGTGTTCTGTTCTCTGTTCACTGGAGAAGACGGTACGCCCAGCTCACTCACTGACATCGGACTACCAAGTACAGAGAGACAAGAAGCCTCTCTGCCTGAGCGATTAGATAAAGACATGGTAGTGTAAATGACGTCAGTGTGGGAGAATCGCACATTATCACTGGTTTTGGTTTAATTGCCAGCAGAAGTAGGAGACGCAGTGCTGACTGTCTTCAAAGCAGACATTTGGTCTTGGCATAACAGGAAGAGCAAAGGTGTGACTGATAACGTTAACTAAGCTCTGTTCTAGCCATTACTATGATTTAACTTTTTTACACTTCCTTCTGTGACAAAGGCACTTTAGCAACGATCTGTCATCACTCATTAGCCTACTCACCGTCAATCACATTTTAAAGGCTAATGCAAGGTGCAAAGTGCTGGTCTTTTTTTTTCTCAGTGTGATCCAAAACAGTTTTATAATCTAGAAAAGAAAACTTAAATAAAGAAACATAGGAGCAATTTAGAGCAACTGATCACATTTCTAAGGGCTGAGCGCAAGACATAATTCACAATTAACAGAGATTATGCAACAAATCTACAAATACCTTTAAAGTAAAAATGTAAGAATTTTAAAAGGTCTTTGTGTTACAGCTAGGGGTTAGTAATCTTGATAAAATATGAAAATGGCTGTTGTTAGTACTCAAAGCCGTCAAGCTAGCAACTTGTGAAAGACTCTGGTGAGTGCAGGGGCAGGATTTGCACAGGTAGACAGGGAGGAAGGTAAGCCTGAATGAAATGATTGAACAGGCTTAATTCAGTCCTGCAACAGCCACAGATACCAGATGTTTTTCTTTTTTTTTGGTCAGAGCATTTGATTTATTGATTGGCGTCGGGATGTTATTAGAATTTCAACAAATACAATACGAAGAATACCAACGCTAGCGTTACAGTAAGCTAACAGACTCCTGGCTATAGCCTTATATTTCTCGGAGAACAGTATCAATCTTTTCATCTAATTCTTGGCCAGACAGTGAATGTGCATACTTCCCAAAATGACATAAGAGCAACACAAGACAAAAGGAAAGCAGCACATTCTCAGAATTGAGAAATGTTTCTATCGTTGCCAAAAAATTTAAGTGCAAGAAATTGAAATTTAGAGATTAATGAACAATAACAAAACAAAATGTTCAGCCAATCTGCTCTTTGACTCATTGTTGCAGCTCTACTCTACAACAACTTCAACACAAATAAGATCCATTGGTAGCAGTTTGGCAAAGGGAGATTCTTGTGGATGACTGGTTGTTTCCACTTCACATCCACGATAATATTTCTACAGTTTACACAATGTCTCACCACTGGGCTGCTACAAAATAGAAGGTGGACGTGCATCAGACACTTGTGTGCTCATTTACTGTATGCAAGGGAGGCATAGCCAAGGGGCCGCATGAAAAAGCATGCACTTATATGAAAATGTAATTTGGCTCGGCAGGGTACACGAGTCTGAAGAGACAAAGTCAAAATGAATCGCATATTCCTTCGTCAGAGACATGTAAACAGTGAAAATATGAACCTACGGTGATTACATACTTCTTAAGTATCATAGTATCTTTTTTCACTCTTGGAAAGTAGAGACTTTAGAGACTAAATTCAAACAAAACAAAAACACGCGTCAGACGGCGAGTTGTATTTTGAGCCGACTCCAAAGTAATTTCATCATTTGTCATGAAGTATGACTGTGGAGCTGGCACGGCTGTAAAGTGCATTGAAGCCTTTTTTCTCAATGGATGTGAAGTGGACTGCTTGGACAGCAGCAGGCCCGGCAGGGCAATGAGAGGTGGCCTTTCATCCTTGCTAGCTGTTAGCTTTGGCAGAGGGACAGCAGGCCTCAGCAAGCCTTCCTGCCCGCCTGTAAACGGGGATCACGACCGGGGGCTGGGAGAGACCGAGTGAAGCGGAGAGGAGTGAGAAATGAAAGAGAGGGGATTATAAAACATTGCAGGAGCATAATAAGTGGTATCATATTGTATTGTTGCATATAAAACCCAAGCGGGAAGGAGTGCAAAAAGACCAAAATTGGGTTTACTCATGCTAACTTTACACTATCAATACAGTGTTTGTGGCTGAGACGTCCGTGGTTTGCTCAAGCATTGTGCAGCGTATTGTGCTTCCACCTCGAAAGCAATGTGCTATCTAAATAACGTTTGCTTGCTCGCTTGAAAAGAAAATAATGTCTCTTTGAGGTCCAACAGTAGAAGCAGAGGGCCAGAAACAGGTGGGCAGACAGATATGCAGACAGGCAGGTAGTGACTCAGACAGGAAGTTACACAAGCCAGCAGATGCAGACAGACTCGCATATAAGGAGGCCGCAGACAGATGAGGGAAATGGATTCTTTGTGTGCCTGGTATTCTGCTGAATAGCTGTAGTGGTATCCATGGCAACATTCTCGGAAAGAGTACAGAAGAAGAGGAGCCGGCAGTGAGTGGATGCTGGGATTCAGAGATTCATTTGGACAGAGAGGGACACCAAGTCCAGATGAGAAAGAGTTTTATCTTACTGGCATGTTTGTGTGGTTTTAAGTTGGAGATGCAGTGAAAATAGACTTACACTTTAACAATGGCAGGCAGGATAACAGCTGTCTTTGAGAGACACGAGGATGAGGGAGAAGAGCAGGTGCAAAGCTTTGTAGTAAACAGTGCATCAGCTTAACAATGTCACATCATGAGGAATGTTTTTTTAATTTGAAACAAAGCTGTCATCTGTCAGCTCTCACCACAGACAATATGATCGGAGTCCTGACGTATCCTCATTTTAATTCATTGGATTAAAGATTCATTTTGGAATATCACAGCATTAGTTCCCCATTTATAAATCATACTGTTATTCAAGATTTAGTAACTACTACAACAACCTCACCCTGCATGTTAACTTATTTCTCTCCCAGGAAACCAAACTTCTCTTTTTTGCCACTAAGGTCAGCTGACTGACTTTCACTTCCCCATGTTCACATTTCAACTTTTGGGAACAGCTTTTGGGAAGATGATGAGGACTCAGCACTTTTTGGACTCTTAACTGCATTTTTCAGTTTTAGAATGAATACTTTGACATGATAGTGTGTCTGTGTGCGTTAGCTCTTGCGTTCAGAGAACCAACAAACTCAGACAATTACCAACGAAACGCATGGGGTGTGTTCTTTGTGTGTGTTTCTTGGCAATAAAGTGTGTTGCATTTAGGGGGATCTATTGGCAGAAATGGAATATAATATTAACAAATGTGTTTTTCTTTAGTGTATATTCACCTGAAACTAAGAATCATTGTGTTTTTCTTATCTTAGAACGAGCCGCTTATATTTATATGCGCAGCGGGTCCTCTTCATGGAGGTTGATATGTTGCAATCTTAAATATACACATGACACTTTAATAACAGGCTTATCTTAACGTACTCTTAATTTGTTTGTTTATTCTATTTTAAATGTTCATATTTCTATTTTTGAATTAGGTCTTATGTCTTTATTGCACCCTGTTTATTGTTATGCACCAATCACCAAGCCAATTTCCTTGTATGTGCAGACTTACTTGGCAATAAACCGTTTCTGATCAGAGCAGAATGGGCTTTTCAGGGGGGGGGGGTCTTAAAGCGACAGGTGCTAAAACGAAGCATTGCAGACAGTAGATGAATACAGGTTTTTTTTTAACATTGAATTTGTTATTGGTTCAAGTAGAAACCCAAAAGTATGAACCTGAGAATGAGCATGCGTCACGTGACGTTGTCTCACGTGGGCCCACGGTCACCTCAAGTCCATTTGTTATCCTTACAATGCTGAGGCACAAGGCAGGCAGCTACACAGAGACGCAATCAGTTACTCTGGATTGTCAGTGCCGCGTGTAATGAGAGAGCGCGGCTGGTTTGTTTTTCTGTTTCGAGCACGGAGAAAAGAGAATAGGCTGCGAGTCAAACAGCTCATTGGATCAAACTATTTTTCTGACTCTTTGCAGCGCCAGAGAGGGGAGGAAAACAAAAGGCACCCATGCCAGAGCACATGCACACACTCATATGCTTGTGCCCACACACACACACACACACACACACACACAGACGTTTTACATTAATTAATAAAGGATGTGATTCAAAACACAAAAACTTCACTCGTGTGTGTTGATGAATTAAACGTGTGTGTGTGTGTGTGTGTGTGTGTGTGTGTGTGTGTGTGTGTGTGTGTGTGTCCAAAAAGAAAAGGAAAAACAGTTGGATTATGGTTCTTTTAATGCTATTATAGATTTACTGCTCAGGAACAGGGCTGGATTTGGGGGATTATCAGCTTCATGTGACCCTACCTTGTATCCAGCATGGGTCCTGCCCTTTGTGAGCGGTGTGGTGGAGCACAGCTCGATGGCCTCAGGCTCGTGAAAGATCACCGTGGGCAACGGCTCCTTCCTCAGCGTCAGCACGTTGAGCTTGGTCTTCAGCATGGTCTGAAAGTGCTGGTGGAGAAAAGAGAGACATACGCACTGTGTTTTAGGCAAACCTCCAACCAGTATCGGACAACTATAAGCCTACAGGTTAACATTTGTGGTTTCCATGTCAACACTGCTGGAGACCTAAAAAAAAAAAAAAAAAAACTCACTTTGAGTCCAGAAATATACAACGTTCGTATGTATAAATGCGATGGTAGAAATAAATCTACTTGGTGCTCGATAAATCTTGTGTCTGACGTGTATCAAAAAAACCTGCAGTATGGAATTCAAAGCAGGAGCATTCCAGTTTTACAGAACACACACACACACACACACACACACACACACACACACACACACACACACACACACACACACACACACACACACACACACACACAATCTCAGTGGTGAAAACTGGAGATGAAGGCTGGAAGTGAGATAGTGTGTGAGGGGTTTTTTTTCTGCTGAAAGTGGAATGTGAAGGGAGCTCTGCCCTCGCTACCTCCGTCAAAACAAGAGAGGAGAGCCGCCTGCTCTCATACTACAGTCCATGGCCAGTGTTTCCTGAAGCCGAGCAGAACCACATGGTGGATCTGGCCCTGTGGAATTTCTGCGCTTCTCTAAACAGTCAAGACAAAAATGAGCAGCTAATGAAATCAGGACTTCCACAACTAAAGGGAAAGAAAACGCAGGCACATGGCCCGTCTGCTGGGCTGCGGTCTGCAGCTCTCCTCCATTATCAAAGAACATACAGCCCTAACGATTGGTCGGTGAAACTATTTTCTTATGCATGAGCAATGACCTTTGAATCTGATATTTCTAATATTAATTCGTTACCCGCCTGTTTCATCACAGTTTACCTGCTTTGACTCAAACTTGCAGGCTTTGTAGCCACGCTACCGTCATGGTCAGCCCAGACTGAAACACCTCAACAACTGTCATACGGACTGCTATGAAATCTGGTACCCATATTCACGGTCCCCAGAGGATGATTCATAACGACTTTTATGATCTAGCTAGCAGCATCGATCAGGTCAATTCTTAAATTTATATAATACTTTGGACCAAATACCTGTAAAACTACTGACGTCATTAAATGCTAGCATGCAAACACGCTGACACAAGATGGTGAACATGTTAAACATTCTTGTTTGTACCTGTATACGAGACCCTTTGTTTCTCACATTTATTATTATCCACTTTCTAATCCTCTATGCTAGTGCAAATCTCAGAGTTATGTCTTAAGAGTGGCCACAGATTAGGCTTACTTTTTACAAATGCTTCCATTCACTTTTTATTTCTCGCTTTGGCACTTCAAAAGCTGTTTTCCATGTTGGACCTGTCCATTTTTGTAACAGATGCTCAACATTTTCAGGCGATGAAAAACAGTCGATCCTGCCAAAACGGGGTACCATCAATCTTCAGGGTTGGTTGGTTTGGCAAAGCTAAGAAGAACATAATCAATCAACTTCAAGACATAGGTTTGGTGTTCAGTTTCTATATTCTACGCTGCTGCATTGTTCTGTAAAAATGTTTACACATACAGGATTTAATTCAAAACCTTCTTGAGTATTCTTAGTTCCGAGCATCGGTGCTTTGTTTTCTGCCTCGTCAGCGCCTGTGACAAACGAACAATCATCTGACTGCTACTACTTTGCATTTGGTTATATCATGCTGCCGCTACCCAATTAATAACATGTCATTAACATGTCATTATTATCATTTGAAGGTTTGCAAATTGTGCGGACACACATGAGGACAATTTAGGTCCCTCCAACCCGGAGTACAACACGCAACCTGTTGGAGCAGAAACCCCCAGGCACACCTCCTCAAGCTAACCTTCATGTTGAGAAAAGAAGAAAAAAAAAAGGGGGGGGGGGGGGCTGTCAGGTCAGAGGAAGATAAGGCAAGAAAAAAAACAAAGAGCAGATGAAGGAGAAAGGGAGAAAAAGCAAGATGGAGTTGTGAAAGTAAAGCCACATGTGTGTAAACGCTCGCTGACCTCCGCGTCAGCACTTTACAGCTTCCTGACAGCGGCTCACATTCCTGCGGTTGGGGGGGGGGGGCGGGCTGTGGTGGGCTTCCCGACTCCTCCACCCCCCACCAGGAGCAAAAGGCCTGAGCGGAGGGCCGCTTGTGGAGTAACGCTGGAATTCTATTCATAATATTTTCACTGCATTTTAATGTTTTTTTATTTCTCAAGTCCCAACAGTCTCCTCATCAAGTTACTGCTGCTATTGATTCTATTTCTGACTTCAACTTGGACCTGTCTCCACCATCAGCGCAGTGGAGACTTTGAGCTGGTTACAAGACAAGGATCTTGTCCACACTTCGGACCTAAAGGCTAAACAATGACTGCAAGCACAAGAAAACCACAAATCTCTAAATAATGGGCCCCTTTCAGGATTATGAACCCTCTTTAAAGCTCAACACTTGAGCAATCTCTTGGGCAGCCTGACTCCATACATACTGTGTAAATGTTTGATTTTAGTGAAAGCCTCTATATTTCGAAAAAAATCAACATCTGATTGACCCCCTCAAATAAATGTTGATGTCACACGACTAACACACACAAAATGCTCAAATCAGCAACTATCTGAGGGACGTGACGGGTCGCCACAATCCACACATATCAGACTTCTAATGGCAGGATCTTTAAAAGTTTCACAACTCGGCCAGAGGTTTGGTAAGGGACACCCAACACCCTCTTCCTTTTACAGCAACTGTCAAGAATGTCCTCGTCTGTGTCGATCTGCATTTGATACCCGAGTCCATGAAGCGCACGACTTCACCTCAAAACCAGGTCCCCCCGTTTTGATGAAGCCAGCGGGACCAGTTCCAAAACGATCACGGAGATGAATTCTTCTCATTGGCTTCCATCCGATGCAGACGAATGAAAAAGTGAAATGTTTACGTAATTATTTTTGATTGCATGAGACTTTCTACTTTCTATCAACCTCCAATTACCATTTTTATAATTTGCTGTTTGTCGTGATAGGTGATAAAGCTACAGACCGGGTCTTTTTAAATCCACACCACTTTTATCACGACTAACTATTTATACTCACTAAGTTTTATTACTTCCAGTCCTTACATATTTAGACTTGAGGTAAACCCAATCAAACCATTTGGTCATTTGTAAACTAGTTATGACATTGACTCTCATAACATTAAAAAGGTCTGTAAATGTTTAGTAGCATGACTGTAACGCTAAAAGCATCCACGCTGCCTGTACCCATGTGATTAACACGTATTTATAGGGCCAACAAGTCACAATAAAAAGAAACTTGGCCGGACAGTACCAGAGCAACAATTCAGTTATTTATATTTTATGGATCTCACAGTTCATAAAATCTGTATCTGCCTAAAAACAGTACTTCCAATAAACTTTATCCCACATTTTATCCACATAGCCTAACTTTTTGTGGATGACCAAGGTCAGGTAATTCTGAAGGATTGCTCTCCAAGTATGTCCCCGATTACTGCTGGAAATCACAAGTGTCATCAACACAAGTACACATGCTATAAGAGTCTCCACTATTAAATAATAGTGAATTGCGCATATTTAAAATCCGTAAATCCAGGATGTAATCTGAACGATCGCGTCCATGGCAAATATCAAGCAGACAGGCTTCGAAGAGTTTGCCTCCCGCAGTGACGAGCTTAGCAGGTCACAGATGGTAAGTTAAACTGTTGGCCCCCTGAGGGAGCATTCTTACAGGGAAGAGGTTCTCGGGTCACCCTCATGGTAAGACACTGCACAACCGGGTAAAAACAGGCCTCTGCCACGCCCACTGAGACACACAAAAGAGAGGCTACGGGGATGGGAGCATGACAAAACAGTAGGAAAACAGCTGGAAACAATGTTAGGAGACTAGCAGAAGCTAAATGGACAGATGATCTGTGTCTAACGAGCATGGTAATCGGAAAAAAAGAAATACACCCCTTTGATACGCAAACCGCTCCTGGTTCATCCTGAAAAAAAGTGGTAAGTCATGTAATGTACGGCGGGGAGCTTAACACAGACCTCAAGACCGAAACACTTTGTCAACAACATTAGCTGGAAGAACGGAGCTCGCTGGGAGATGAAAGCGTGAGTAGAGCTCCGAACCAGATGTTGTAGGTCTGTCGGCAGAACGCAAGACAGCAGGACGTCACTGGTAGATATAAACTCATCAGTTCTGCATCTCATCTTTTCATTTTTGAAAGCCAGGCGCGGTCCACGCTCACAATCTCTGTACCGTGCATTTTCTGTATCACTGTCAGCAGCCTGGCGTCGCCCCCCGACTCTAAGTGGCCCTAAACGTACCGCCGCAAACCCGGTTGGTCTCCGTGGTCAGGAAGCCAACCATGACAGCCAGCATCTAACGATTTGTCTCAACGACCACGTGACACACAAACTCTCTACGGGGGGAGAGACAAACGAGAGGCACGGAGCATCACGCCTTGAGCTGAGCGTCCCTCCTCCTGTAACAGCTGACAAAACGTAAAAGGCGCCCTGTGGCGTTTTCTTGTAAAACAAAGTTCTGCTTGCATTTAGTGTTGCTCAACAAAAGCTAATTTGTGTATGCTTGAGGTCCAACAAATATGTTGAATGCACTTCCTTCCTTAACCCCCCCCCCCAAACAAAACATTTACAAAGCCGAACCTGCATTGTTTACATCCCTGTTTGCTTGCTAGCGGTTTTCTTATCCCCCGCCTTCTGTTGACTCATTGCTAGGGGTTTTTTTTAGATGTTACTGCCACTATAGTAATAAACCAAGACACTGACCAAATGGGGACATGCTCATATAAACATTGTCCAATACTACTTGGGGCCAAAACCTCCATATGGTACCTTTAAAGCCCGGAGCAAGACATTTTGTTTGCAAAACAACAGGCAGTGAGTAAGTAAACAGCACGGAGGCTAGAGTTACACGTCGAATGAAAGGTTCATAAATGTGCTCCTCAAAGTCGAGGCCAGTTTAAACCGACAAACCATGCCTTTTCCAAACAATGTCTTTGCTTTGAAGATTAACAAAACCCGCTTGTCAGTCTGGACTGACAAGCGTCTCTGTCCTGCCAGACGCCATTCTCACACACACACACACACACACACACACACACACACACACACACACAGACACACACACACACACACACACTTCTGGAACCTCGTTGGAGGAATATGCTGTGGAGGAGGTTCCCTCTGCATGTGGTGGCAGTTATCTAAAGCCAAAAGTAGGATGCACCCCCCTCAAGTTCATTGCATGGTAAGGACTGGGCAGTGTAACTTTCTAAGCTGTCCCTCTATGTGTTTACTGCCTCCCCCTCTGATCCCGGGACAGTTTATGAGAGGAAATATGTCTGAACGGGCGTGTGGGAGAGAGAAGGTCAATGATCGGATGTTGTGATTGGTGGGTTACTTCTGTAGGAGGAAGCGGGTATTAAAAGTACCCAAACCTCAGACCCTGGGGGTGGCAATTTCTGTCTGGTAGTAAAAACATCAACAACTCTGACGTAAACAATGAACCCACCGCAGCATCCTAAATAGTCTACACGTGCACGGGGCTCATGAAAAAGGCCGGCCGATGACAAAAACGGGCCGCTGAACATGTACAATTTAAATTTAAATATGTTCTATTACTCACCTCCTGTCAGGCTAAAAGCAGTGTACAGTATGACCACAAGATTGTACCAACACATTAACCCTCTCAGGTCATCAGGTCGCGGGGGCAGCCAGCTGAGCGTGCAAACTCAACGTGGAGACGCAGCATAGTTACTGTGCAGCACAGAGCTGGAAACAAACTTCCAGAGGATTTTAGACGTGCGCCGGCTTTGACTCACCTTTGTGTTCTCACCTCTTTCTCTCTTAATGCACGAGATGTAAAGCACTTTGAATTGCCTCTTGTATGTAATGTGCTAAGTGCTGTACAAATGAACGTTCCTTGCCAGTTCATTTTCTTGTTTTTTCAGCCATAGAATATTAACAAATGTTCCTGTTTCTATAGTAAAAAACAGGAATTTTTTTAGCATGATGTTTATGTTTTTCTGGATAAGTTAAGAACCAAGAACCTAATGGGAATTTGATATACCATCAGCATGTTAACCACTCAGGTCCACATTTATTGATTATTTGGGGGATGTGAGCTAACTTCCGTAACATACGTCTACCCACATACGTCTACCCACATACGTCTACCCACATACGTCTACCCACATACGTCTACCCACATACGTCTACCCACATACGTTTACCCACATACGTCTACCCACATACGTCTACCCACATACGTCTACCCACATACGTTTACCCACATACGTTTACCCACATACGTCTACCCACATACGTTTACCCACATACGTCTACCCACATACGTTACCCACATACGTTACCCACATACGTCTACCCACATACGTTTACCCACATACGTCTACCCACATACGTCTACCCACATACGTCTACCCACATACGTTTACCCACATACGTCTACCCACATACGTCTACCCACATACGTTTACCCACATACGTCTACCCACATACGTTTACCCACATACGTCTACCCACATACGTTTACCCACATACGTTTACCCACATACGTCTACCCACATACGTTTACCCACCCAACATGAGATTCTGCCCATACATCAAAGCCATTTGTTTACAAGACGCAAATAGTGCTGGTTGAAACAAAAAAGGGTCGAAGGAACCATGGGAATTTCGTGCCAGCCTGCTCGTGGATTCCTTTTGCCTCCGAGGCCACAGTCTCAACAACATAGCTGTGGCCACAAAGCAACCTCAGACAGACAAGGGGAGACAGACAGACAGACCAAGGGACAGAAAGAAATAAGGGCAGGCGGGCGGAGATGGCCGCAGGAAGTAAAGACGCACAGACAGCGGCTGATTCCCACCATGTTTGACCTCAGTCAGCTATTACTGCACCGTCAGGTCCACATCTTTTTGTGTGCTCAGCCCTGTTTGTCAGAGTCATACACGTTTCAAAGTGTGCGACTCTGTGGAAACCATGGCGAAAAGGAAGAGCTGCTGACAGAGCGAAAAACACGTTTGGTAGCTCTCTGGATATTCAAAAAGGAAGCATGTTGTGTGTGTGTGTGTGTGTGTGTGTGTGTATTCTTAACCCGCCTGCCCACTTGCATGTATACGTGTTTGCCCAGACTACTGCATATTGTGCAATCCGTTGTTGAACGAACATGGCCTCTGCCTGGGGAGGAAGGACCACCCCCACAAAAAAAACTGATTGAGGGATGTAGTCAGCAAGAGGTAGGGAGCATGGGGAAGTGGACATAGAGAGACAGACGGACCGAGGGAGAGAGAAAAAAACCATGATGCAACACCGAGACACCGCATCGCAACGAACACACTTTGGTTTCTAAAACACTTCTGATTATAAATATAAAAGCAGCTTGCCGTTGCCGATGCCTAACTCGAGCCACGACCTGCATTTCCTCAGCCCCCCCCCCCCCAACCCCCTACCCTCCTCCTCTTCCCTGCCTGAGCGTGAGACAAAAATGCAGCAAGACATCAGGTGTTGCTATGGCAACAGAGGACAGCACAAGTGAGAATAATATGGACGAATGCCACGGTGAATGAAAACAAAACAGAAGATAATAAACGCTAGTACGCTCTAGATCAGCTGCACCTTCAGCTCTAGAAAAGCCCCACCATTTCTGACCCAAATGAGGTGGAGGGTACCAGCCTAAAGGATGACCGTTGCCACGGTTACAAAGCAGGCGATGGGCAGATATTGCCGTCGTTCTATAACCACTTTTCACTGTGACGTTGTTTTCATTCTTATACAGTTATTTTGAACTATAACCTTTTCTTTGCTGATCCAGGAGAACCCAGCAGTGCACGTGGACCATGAGCCCTTCATACGGGTTTCTGCTGTTCACCAAACAAGTAGAACAACCTGGGCAGACTTTGCTGATCCAAATTCATCTCAAACGTCATCCATCTGGTCAGGCATTGCCATGCAGCGTTTCATAGTTTTGGACTGGACAGCAGAACGATGCAAAGCTGTTTATTAACTTTGGGCGACAGCTGGCCTCCAGGAGGTAAAAACTGATGTGAGCCAAGTGGCGGTTATCAAAAGTATGATTTGAAACACGCAAACCTGAATTTTTCTTCCAGCAAGCCTTGCACTTCTAAAAAAAGCTGGATCCTGCATTTGTCATAATGCATAAATGCCCATGTCTTTCAAAAGCCATGTCTCCTAGTAGCATGCTTCCTGTGTTTTTTTATAGTCTCCAAGGCCAAGCTGATTATTTTTCCCTCAGACTTCAGAAAGCTCCCTTCAGAGACCCTCCGACTGGTCTCACAGGCAGAGTCGCACTGCCCGTGAGAAGTAAACTGATCTCTTGAGCTTAAAGAATGGACTTGCTTCCTCTTCTGTACGTGTGAAAGGTTTCAGAATCTGGATCCAAATGTTTCTCAGGTGCAATGGCGGTAAAGTCCCATCCGTTCATTCACACAGAGAGGATGGCGTGATGCGCCCCCGTTCTGCACCCCCCATGAGCTGTTGAGACTCCGGAGTAGCGCCGATGCACAACATGAAGGGTTGAGTATGTTCACATCAGCCAACATGACATCCACACCGCTCTGTTTCAGCACCAAATGTGTGGACGTGGTGGACTGAAGATGGCAATAAAATGCCCGAAATCTAAAAACATACCGTGAATGAACGATAGACAGATAGATAGATAGATAGATAGACAGATAGATAGATAGATAGATAGATAGATAGATAGATAGATAGAAGAAGAAAAGAAGACAGATAGATAGATAGATAGATAGAAGATAGAAGATAGATAGATAGATAGAAGATAGATAGAAGATAGATAGATAGATAGAGATAGATAGATAGACAGATAAGATAGATAGACAGATAGACAGATAGACAGATAGATAGACAGATAGATAGATAGACAGATAGATAGATAGATAGACAGATAGACAGATAGATAGATAGATAGATAGATAGACGGATAGATAGATAGACAGATATGGGTAGACTAAGACCTGTGGATAAATAAGTATCAGCTGGAGATGGGAAAATAACAAGTTCACCTCACATTTTCTTTTTTTTCACAACCTTGCAACCACGTGACTGCCCATGATGCCGTTTGTCTGTTTAGTGCGGGGTAGTTGGCAAAGTGCAGTGACTGGAATGATTCACTTACTCACGTGCGCTCACTCAAATTTACTTAAGCAAGGAGCCACGGAAAATGTGAGATACGTGTTGACTGAATGACACTTGTTGAGCGAGACACAGACACTCAGTTCATCCAGAAAAATCAAGTTCAATCAACCTCCATCAATGACTTGGATGTTTCAATGTTGAAGAGTCGGGCGGTTCATGCAGATGTCTGTCTGTCTGTCTGTCTGTCTGTGTGTCTGTGTGTGTGTGTGTGTGTGTGTGTGTGTGTGTGTTTACGGCCCCCCTGACCCTTCTGAACATCTGAGCACCGGAACTCTCGGTTTAAATAATACGTGATTCCATCTTCTTGACGCCCGGGCAGAAGAAGGGATTGTGCAAGTTCACTTGGCAGGCGATCCGCAGGCCGACATCTGGAGAGCATTACGTCTGCAGGAGACGTGAAGCCAGGCTCGGTGCACGGCTTGCCCCTGGATATCAAACTACGTGTCATTAACTCTGTGTGTGTGTGTGTGTGTGTGTGTGTGTGTGTGTGTGTGTGTTTCCTCTGTTTTTTAACAGGTCGCAGGCGGCAGGTTATTTACCAAGGGCCTGCTCCTTCTTTTTTTTTTTTAGCTATTTCACCCAGGGAATGAAGAGTAAAAGTGTAGATGAAGCATCCTGATGTGAGGGGGGGGGGTCGTGGTAGTGGGGGTGTGTGTGTGTGTGTGTGTGTGTGTGTGTGTGTGTGGGGGGGGGTAGAGTGACAACAGGGAGGAGAAGGCCTGCAGTTGCACTCAGTAGGTTAGTATAAAGGTAATGTGGCATGAAGCAGGCCCGTGGGCCACAAATAGACGTTTTTTGTGTGTTTTTTTACACACTGCAAGAATATGCTCGTGTTCATTTTATTGAAAAAAATACCTCAGCGGTAGATAAGCACAGGAATGCAGCAAATTGTTGCACTGCCCCCCCCCCCCACCCTCCTGGCTTGCGTAACGTGAATAGGTGCATTTAAACGTATCACGGAGAGATTGGCAAAGAAAACGATGGTTGTTGTGAACCCAGAAACGGGTTCCTCGCGTTTAACACACGACTCACAACATCCAGAGCGAGAGAAACATCTGTAGCTGCTCTGCGACCGGAGCGAGTGTCTCCCGGCTGGAAGCCCCGCACGGCACGGCACGGCACGGGTCTCAGTGACCGTTCACACGGCTGGACCGTTTATTTACTGCTGCCCTGTCGACAATAAGCGTCTCACACACACACACACACACACACACACACACACACACACACACACACACACACACACACACACAGAGGCGCAAGCGCGCGCGCCGGGGTCTTACCTGCAATCGCTCCGACGCGGGTTGCCACATATTAGCAGTCTCAAAGGTTCTCCGTCTTTAACTGCAGCTTGTTCTCTTTTCGTAGTCCGGATCACATCTGTTCGCCCTCACGGATCGCCTCTCTGTCCTCCTTCAGTCTGGACTGGTCGGTAATGAAGGATGTGTTGCTCCGCCTGGCTGCAGCTGTCGGGCCGACCAGCAGGTGGAGCTACCTGCTGCGGCTGGTCGTTTCTCTCGATGCTGCCTTCAGGTACTTCAGGAAATCGAGGCTCGCAGAAAAGACACAAGTAAAAGTGGCACGGTGGTTTTTTGAGCCTCAGGGAGAAAGTAGCTTACATGTGCAACCATGATGATGTCAAACAGTTTTGTTTCAGAAAATATTATGCTAGTTTAAGATTAAAGACATTGTATTTTGGCAGTGTGATAAGAGAATGCATTCTGTTATGCTAAATCACACAGGAAGACAACCATTTTCTTTTTTCAGGTTTTCACTTAAAGCAACAATTTTGTTGCTTTAAGTGAAAACTACTCATCTTTAAAGTACACTAATAAACCCACAGAAAATTGCTTCAGACTTTGATTCACGCTCACGCTCTCATCAACAGGGTTTTCTGCAGTTATTTCAGTCAAAAAGCTCTGAAAAAAAACAAACTGAATTCTGCCCAGCATTAAATTACACACACGAAGTGACTATGATGAACAGAGTGGAGCATTAAACTGCTAAAGAGCAATATATTTTCCTTTACGAGCAACCACGAGACTACTCCAGAGTTAGCGGGAGACTGAATATTGGAATTACATTCATCATGTGGCCAGAAACTCAACGCCAAATGAATGCTAATGTTGCTCCATGTCTGCTGGATTTGTGAACTGGAAACTGTTTGCTAACAGGATCGCCTACAACTTTATATGTCAGTGTTGTGTTTACAGCTTGTTCCTCTGCACCCAAGTGGCCGAAAATAAATTGATGATGCCTTAAGTGCATTTGTAAAATGATAGAAAAAAAGAATAAGTCCAAGTACTTTAAATGAGGTCCACCCTGAAATATTCTGTCATATTTATTTATAAGAGAAGGACTGTCCACGGTGGCAGGAAATTAGAGTCTAAAACAGACGAGTAGCTAAATCTCCTACTGGATGAAAACGTACACAAAGTACCGATACAATCCCCTAAGATCTCCATTTGGTTCTCTTTGGTGATAACCTGTATTTGCAGGTGTGTTTTTGGATCCCATTTCCCAGAGAGCTCTGCTTGTGACGGTGGGCCATAGGCTCACTCCCCATTGTGTTACCTCGTTCGGTGGTGGATGTTGACTGAACAGACATTCAAATAAAAATCTTCAACATTGTTACTTTAATGTAAAATCAACATTAAAAAAAGTTTATTTTCAGCTGGACACCAAAAGGCTCTGGTAATAATATTTAGCACCATTGTAAATTGGACCTCAGGGTCCCAGAGGATTAGTCATCCAGACCAGAGTAGCCAGCCAGTGCAAGAATGCAATTAAAATGGAAATAATCATATGAAAACCTAACATAGGCCAAGACGTGGCATAATTTCAGTGGCTAGTGGTCATGAAAATGTGGTTATTTTAAAACTTCCATTCTCATAATTCCCAAGTTTTACAAAGACAGCCAAGGACAAAGTCTAGTGAATGCAGCAATCATAACCACATAGTTTAATCTTCTTAAGCTTCTAAAAAACAACTTCTAGCAAAACACTCAGTCTGCCTGACTGTTTTGAACTGAGATTGGTTTGTATGACCTTGTTATTCTAAAAGTGAGGTCTGGAATCCACTGAAGCATTATCCATAATTTTGTCAAGGGAATTAATTTTACTGCTGCCAAAATGTTGTACAAATTTGAACTATTGGGTGATAATTCTGTGTTTTGTCTGAAAGTGATCCTGTTTTGTCATGAAGCCAGTGACAGACATTGTTTTGGGACCCATATCAAGCCAAACTGTGACTACTCTGACCTTCTGGGGCAAACAGAGGACAAAGGCCGAGCACAAGGCCTCCGAAGCAGACCACGAGCAAAGGTGAGAGCCATCAATGACATCTGGTGCGCCTGCAATGTGTGTGTATGTGCATGTTTGTGTCCACACACAATACATGTAGGTGTGTTGAGCGACATGACTCCACAGTCTCAGTCTGTATTTAGAGGTGTTTACATGGGGAACATCTGGATAAAGCCTGAGGTCACTGAGGGTGTTCACATTATTCACTCCATAAAAGGGCTTTCCCACGGCGGAGGGTTCAGTCTGGTGGGTTTGACCTTGGGGCATTGTAGAAAGACAGACGCTGTAGATTCTTTTTCATTTTGTTTTTTTGCTTACATGAAAAAAAAAAAATCTGAAAAAGAAATCAGGAGAAAAACTGTTTGATAATTTTAGCCTTAGTCAATGTGACATCCAACCTCATAACGCTATTTCTTGTGCAACCTGAGCCACTGTAACACAAATATTTGCATGTAAACTATTAATAATTTATTAACACACAGTATCACAACAATATCTCGATACTCAAGTGTATCAATATATTCTCACACACCTAATAAATAGTGACTGATACTTGTATTCTCATGTATCCGTTTAAACTGATGTTAGGGTTTTAACTAATACAATCAGGGCTAGGTGTCGAACTAAATACCTCTTTGGCACAGACGGAAATGTGTCCATAGCAACAGGCGTTTTGTACTGTAAAGTAGCAAAACAAAAATATGTTTTCTTTTAACAGATAGTACTGGATTTAAATTCAAACTTAGGTTTTTGCTACCAGGGCCTCCACTAAGTGCAATGCAGCTTTTCCTACTATGAAGAGTCAAAATATCTGATGTGAGGTCTGTTGGCCCTACTATTTAAAACACCCTGCCCCAATCATGATCCATGCAGCGCAAACAAACCTGACTTATTGATTGATTGGTGATAATTCTACACATGAGTGAACAAAAAACATAAACATAGTTTTTAGATCATTTAAAAAAAAAAAATTAAAAAAAAGCAATCGCCAACACTTGCTGTTGCCAGAACAACAACATGCTTCACATGACACACCAGGCGAGTACTGTAGATTATGTTCACTTGAATCTTTATTGTTTTCATCATTCAACATAGATAATAGGTAATCATGTGGTTTAAAATGAGAGGAAAAAAACAGAGGATTAGCTCAGCCTGTTGATAAAATATTGCTTGACCTTGAGAGGAACAACACAGCTGCACGGACAGAGAGGTTTCCATTGGCAGGACACAGAAGCACATTTATTCTGGAGTAGATATCATCCCTCTCAGTCTCCTCTTCATATTCCTCTCCACCTTAAAGTCAGAAACTTTTCAACACTGTCAATACTAGAGGTGAATTTCTACACTAGCATAAACAGGTACTCTGAGTAAAACCCAACTACTTTTCTGTGCATTGAGAAATATACCTACCTATTATCCTAAATATCACTGAAATACATACAGTAGGATGGTAGAGTCACAGTACTCCAATAAACCCACTTTCTCTACTATTCATAATACCATTGAGAAACTTGCATGTAAAGAACAGGACAATATGCAATTTAAAAAGAAAATGTGTGTGACTAGTATTTTATACATGTGTGTATTTAATCTTCTAACCACAAATTACCCCCAAAATATTTGGCACAATCTTGACAGAGAAATACAACTGCAATGAAAAAAAACAACAACAACCAAGTACAAAGGATTTTAAAATAATGCAAAGAGAACATCTAATCTAAACATGCACGAAGTAAGGCAACCTACTGCAGATTTTTTTTTTAAGATATAGAAAAAGATACAGTGTATGCATCAAGAGGAGTGCACCTATTTCTACCACACCTGTAAGGACTGCTGTCAGCGATGTCTGCTGAGTTTACACTTTTAAAAATTTAGGGTTTTGGGTTGCTGACCTTGCCGACAGACAGACTGTCTGGTGCAGACTAAAGTCATCACTATTGTACAGCTGAGGTTACTGGTAGTCTCGCCCATCATCAATAACTTAAGTAATGCAAAGTATTCTCTTATGCTACAATAAAGCCTTATTGTTGACGTTGACAGGAAAATATATGTATCATATTCCAGATTTATTCTTTTTAAACTACAGTATGTCTTGGATTAATTTTTCTCCACTTTACATTCAATTTTGTTTAGCTGTTATATTTTTTTTCTTAGGAAATACTTCAAGATTTATACTGACTTTCTGTATATATATATATATATATATATATATATATATGTATATATATATATATATGTATACATATAAATGTGTGCGTGTGTGTGTGTGTGTGTGTGTGTGTGTGTGTATGCACATGTGTACATGAGCAGTGTACAGCTTGTGATGTGTTGGGATGGTTGTGTTTTACAAATCCTTCGTCTTGATGAGGGTAACCAAAGGCTTGTCGTCAGGACTGTAGTCTTCATAGGCGATGGGAGTGGCATCGTACATGGCAGGCCTGGCCTTCTTGCCAAATCTGATAGGAAAGCATAGACACAACGACTGCATCAATATTGCATCATCAAGTAAAGGTTCTCAATGTAGCCCATATACTTTGTTGGTACTGAGTTAGTGATACAGTGACAAATAAAAAGTATAGTAACTTTTATTAAAAGGTCACTTCAGTGATTTAGTGTCGCCCTTCTATAAGGTTATGGGGACTCATAACCGACAGAAGATGAAAGGTCGAAGTGTATGCAGCAGAGCCTGTAATGTCTAAGCTTTTAGCTTAAAACCACTGGATCTCGACACCTCACATAATGCAGAGTGTGTTTTTGTGAGACCCTCCCTGCCTTTTAAATGCCCCTGGGCTTTAAACTCAACATCAACAGATTGTAAATCAGGCTTTCCGCTAGAGATTTAAACTTTCCCAGCCCAAGCTGAGATAATCACCCCTGATAACATCATCGTGTTCTGCAACGTTATAAAAGAAGAAAGCTCCTCCAGAGCAACAAAACTGTTTTCAGAGAGGAGTAAGCTACTCCCCATGTATCGTAAACTGACTTGGGCTTCCAGTATATTCTTGACCTTGGAAACAGCCATTGACTTACTTGCTTTATTTTTTATTTTATTGTTTTTTTGACTGTAACGAGGTCCACAAGCTCCAGGAAAAGGCAGTAAGGGCACCATGAGCTGAGATTGTGAACTGACCTTTATCTGTGAACGTGGTGCTTTACTCACTTTTGCATTGTTTTAAAAAGGGAAACCCCACCAACACATTTGTACATACAAGCTCTGACAACAATGAACACTCTTCCTGTGAGACTTTGTTGTCAATCCGTCAATATATTCAGATCTCGTCACTGACCTGGCGTGGCGGATGGAAGCGATGGCGTTGCTGAACTCGCTGTCGATGCTGCGGCAGTTGTAGAACTCCTGGTAGGCGTGGCGCGACGAGCCCTGGTACTCGATGCGGCTGATGCGGCAGATCCCCACGATGAGGATGATGAGCATGAGGACGAAGGCCACACACAGCGCTCCGATGATGATATAGAGGGAGTGACGGGGCATGTTGGTCAGGGTGTCCTCAGTGTGTGCTGGTTTCCACTGCAGGTCTGAGACACACACACACACACACACACACACACACACACACACACGGTCATGTTTTCATCATTTTAGAGGATGTTACATTGACTTACATTCATTTCTTGGAGACTTACCCTAACCCTTAACATAACTGCTACTTCCCTAATCCCAACCCTTACACCAAATTTAACCTAAACCTAACTTTACTCTAAACTTAAATCAAGTCTTTCCCCTGTAATGTAAAGATTTACGTTAAGGAGACGTGCCTTTTTTCCCGAAAAGGAAGGCGAGTCCCCACATTGTGACCGTGTAAACAGATTTATGTCCCCACAACATGAGTTACACGCACGCCCACCCACCCACACACACACACCCACACACACACACACACACACACACACACACACACACACACACACACACACACACACACACAGATAGAAAGACAGGCTGACTTACGGATCTCACAGCTGGGCCCCACCCACCCAGGTGGACAGTGACAGGTGAAGCCATTTGATTGGTCGACGCAGGTGCCTCCATGGTGGCAAGGGTTGCTCTCACACTCATTGATGTCGGCCTCACACTTCTCCCCTGAGTGGACATGTAAGGGTTGTGTTCAATAGCGAGCGCAAAACACAGGCAAGAGCAGGAACGGAGGCTCACAGTATTCTGACTCCTGATGCAATTGTTTACAAATCCAGGTTTCACACACAAGAATTGTGATGTGTCACTATCATTTTATAACCCTGTCATGTGAATCATACTCATAGGTAGCTGGTCTGATCATGGCACCAGTGCTCACCAAGGTATCCAGGTGGGCAGGTGCAGGAAACATTGAGTCCTGCACTCTCACAGTGGCCTCCATTTTGGCAGTGCATCTTCAGACAGGGATCCTTGTAGATTTCACAGTGTCTGCCTGCACACACACACACACACACACACACACACACACACACACACACACACACACATACACAGAACATCTACTATGAAAACCATAAAACACAATAGTCTATGTGGAAGTAAAGCTAACTCACAGATGTGTGCCTGCATCTAGAAATAATCAAACTCTCTCATATATATATATATATACATACATACATACATACATACATACATACATACCATCAAACTGTGGCGTGCAGACACACTCGTAGGCATTGATGAGATCCCTGCAGGTGGCGTAGTTCTGGCAGGGTGCAGACAGACACTCATTGTACTCCTCTTCACAGTACAAGCCATGGTAGCCTTAATGGGACACACAACAGTATGTAATAATGTAAGAGTCATTTAATAATTAATCATGTTATTTTGCTGATGCAACCAGAAGATGTTTTAACCTTGAGGGTTTTGCTGAAAATTGCATGCTGAATTTAACTGTGATCAGCAGTTAGTATGAGTCATTAAATTTTACTGATCTTACTTCCCAAATGTTGGGGTGTAGGATTTGGGGGTGCTATGGGACCTGCATGCTTGTAAAACAACCTTGGACTCATCATGAAAATTAAGATTAGTCATCAGTTTCTTTTTCCCTATAATATTGCAGAATGCAGTTTCATCATGGAGCTCCACATTAATTTGAGATTTTCTTTCTTCACTACAGTGTAACAACACATTTTTGGATCTACTTAGATTGAATTAGTCAGAAAAGTGTGAATATATTGAAAGCCCAGTATTTTGCCTCTGAGTTTCCATGACATTGGGCATCAGGTCAAATGACATGCAGTGCACTGTGTTTTCCATAGGATGGCAGCTGTGTACTGAGGCAGGATAGGCCTGCGACATCTGAAAACACTTTCAGCGTATGAGTAACAGAATCAGTTCATCCATTTCTCAGATAATATTTAGAAGCTTAAAAAAGAAAAATACAAAGTGTAATGTACAGCTTGTGTCTGTTTAACGCACACTGCTTAAACAGGTTGTGGGCCAGTTATGAAGATACAATAATTAGAAACACAGAAACAACAAAAACTCAAGGACAGAGTGAATTTCAGTATATGTTTTGTAAGTCAGTCACTGTGTCTTTAAATCTGCAGTACTTGGGCTGACAAAGAGTTGTAATGTATGTAAATGCACTGATAATTGGATGTACCTTCATATACCTGATCACACTCACAGCTGCTCTTCATAGAAACGCTACACCGTCTAACACTTGAGATCACCAGAGGACCAAAGTCACTAGTTAGCAATCTGTTTTCATTAGCTCTGCTCCCACTCAGCTCTGCTACATTTCTTAACTGGGTCCCAGTGCTGACAAAGTTTCAGCGAAATCTCCCTGGGCCTTAGCTAACATGTGTTTGGGGAAGGAGAGAGGGGGAATTAATGAGGAGCCCGGTTAGAGCCTCTCGGGTCCCGTCTGTGAAATGCCAGTGAAATGTCAAGTGCTTTTCCAAGACTGCCTGCTTTCTGTGGGCTGGCTGGTGGGCTGGCAGCCTCTCATGTGAGCTGGATTACAAGAAGCTGAAGGATAGATCCTTCCACATATCAGCTCCCCGGCAGCCTTCTTTCAGACAGCCAACCGGCATTTACACAACGCACACACACACATTAGCACACTTATTCATGGCAGATAAGCACACATACTACTGTATCCATGAACACACACACACACACACACACACACACACACACACACACACACACACACACACACACACAAACATTTATACCTCAGACACCAGCTGGCATTCTGATGAGATGGAGAAAAAGGTCAATTTTGGTCCAAAACATTGTGTGCGCTTGTGTGTGTTCACAGTAATGTCTGCTAATTACAAATCACCGATTTCACCAATGCCATTAGATAGGGCGGTCTGAGTGGAGACATTTGATTGGATGGTGGCATCTGCTCAACTAGCATAGTCACAGACACAGAGAATTGATTGCCATCCCCCCCACACACTTCGCCATGACAACCAGACAACAGAGGATGGAATGAGGTGAGGTAAACGGTAGGAAGATAAAGACAAGAAAGGAAAAAGAAGAAAAATATGAAAGAACTGTAAAATAAAAAAAGAACAAGACTCAGGCTGTGGGGAAGAAAAAAAGATATCAGAATAATTGGAAAGCAACGGACGACTGCTCTGCATGCCGTGACACGGCAAGAGTGAAAGCATTTGAATAAACATGAAGAACATGACTTATGGAGGGATTATGGACTCACGAAATAACTCAAATATTTAGTTTCTCAGGTTAGAAAAGGAGCTAGAAAAAAGCTCATACATCAGTTAAAGTACAAATCAATAAGTGAAAGAACGGCTCTGGCAATTCATCTGAGTCCTGCAGACTAAACTCTCAAGATATGTTGACACCATCCTGGTTAAAGCAAGAGAGAAAACAAAAAAAACTATTGTAAGAATGGGAGAATCAAGTGAGAGATCCAGATGGCGAATGGCGTATACATCTGACTGACAGATAGTATAAACAGAGAGCATTAAGGGCAAAGTGTCAAATTATGTTTATGGGCCAGTGGGAAAGTGATCTATCTCACCATCCCAGCAAGGTAATTGCAAGACAGTGGATAATGATAAGTCATCATTCCACTCAATTGATTTCATCACAGAGGCATCGATGCAAGCGCCGCAATCGTCCCGTCTAAAAATACCTCATCATTCACCCAGGCGATATTTACTGCGAGTCTTGAGCCTCAGCCCATGATGGAAGTCACCGTCTTTTCATTTATCACTAAGCTCTATGTTCTGGCTGTAAAGCAAGATTTAGAGTGGTGAGGGATTCAGAAGGTATCTTATAGCTTTGGATGTATTACTGATTTGGAGGATCGAGCACAGGCCCAAAGGGTCCCAAGACAATAGCTTCTGTTGGAAGTGACTTCTATAAACATTTTTTCTTGATGGAAAGTCCAAGTGCTAAGTCTTGTCTTGATCAGGTTTCTTTGGCTCCTGATAGCTCCCAATATCATGTGTGATTGAATATATTCTTTTTCTGCTTGACAAACATAAAACCTGCGTGTCGGGAAGCTTTGGGGAAAAATGTTGATAGGCTGTCATCTCTGAAAGCATGAACAAAATACTTCAGTTCAGGATCTCTTTTCAACCAACAGTCCTATTGCGATCCTTCTGTGAGACTCCTGCAGCACAAACACTCAAACTAACTGTATCTTGAAAGTAAGTTCAGACTCTATCCAGTCCAATGACACGTGTAGCATGTGACATTCACATGTTGAAATTTGGCAAGAGTTGCAAAGTCCTACAACAGATGCCCTTTTTTAAAATGTACACTGTTCAACAAATAACTAAAAACAAGGTGAGCTGTCCCACCTTTAACTGACTTTGGCTAAATATGGCTCTTGATCCCCACAGCAGCATGACGACAGCTGCCAGCAGCACCCTGAGCCTTTTCTAAGAACCTTCCTAAACAGCTCACCTGGCACACACAGACACCTGTAGCTGTTGCCCACGCTGCGGCAGACCCCATGGGCGCAGGGGTTCAGGGCACAGAAGTCCACCAGCTGGGCACATGTCGGGCCGGTGAAGCCCGCTGTGCAGCTACAGCCGAAGCCCAGGGGGCCGGGGCCCTGGGCGTAGCATGTCCCGTTATTGTGACAGGGGCCGGAGGCACACGGGTCCACCTTCTGCTCACATGTAGCACCCTGGTAGCCTGCAAGAGAGAGGAGAGGGGCGTGAAATAGACAGAGAGAAAAAGAGAGAAAATCACGGGGAACCAACACAAAAATAATAAAAGTCCTCATATTCTTGGGAGGAAACAGAAGTTATGGAAAGCTGCCAGTACCCTTGATATTAACACAACTTGGTGACCTTATCAACTAGATGACATTAAGCCACAGAGCTGAGTTGCAAGAGCAGCCCCATTGCCAATTCTGCAGATGTAACCCTTCTCTAATTTGGTAATTTCAAGGCTTCAAATGAACCTACTTGCAACAAGGTGGGGAGAGTGGCACTGCAGGGGTTGTGTAAATATAGATCAGGTGGTGCAGTGCAATATGTGACATCCACTTTGGCATAGACCGACTCTTCTGTTCACTAAGACTGCCTCTCAATGCAAATAGGCTCTAAAACACACGTTTGTGGGTTTCAGGGGCACGCAAAGACCTTTCGACTTGAATGTAAAGTGACTTTTGTCTTTGCTTTGATTTAAAAAAAAATATTTACACAAACTCAAAATATGATTGTTTTTATGTCTTTAGGATAGAGTCTGTACTGGATGCTTTTGAGCCTTCTCTTTCACAGTTTCAATTTTTGCAACCATCCGAGGGCAGCAGGAATCATGCGTTTGTTCCATCTGCAGCCTCTTAAGCCACTTAACTTAAGTGATTCACACATACTTCATTCAGTGTGGGTACCTTAATTAAATCTCATGGCACAGCACAAGTGAATAAAATTATGTACACAAACGTCAAGCACAAAATCTCCTGCTTGCACAACCAGCAATTTATTCCACATAGACAGACCTGTCACGATAATTACGTTATTGACTTTTGACATTTTGGGAAACACACTAATGCGCATTCTTGCCGAGAGTTAGATGACAATATTGATACCCCTCAGTAGGCCATTAGCTTAGCTTAGCATAAAGACTGGAAGCAAGGGGAAACAGCCAGCCTGGCTCCTTCCAAAGTTTAGAAATTCAGCACTTCTTAAATTCACTAAACCACACAGTGGACCTCATTTGTTGAAATCATAGATGAACGTAAACGTAAACATTCTGGGGAACTTACGGGCTGTAAGAGAGCCAAGTGAGCCGTTTCCCCTGGCTTCCAGAATTAATGCTAAAATAAGCCAACAACCTGTTTGCTATGGATTCATATTCTAACGGACTTCTCATCTAACCCTCAGGGAGGAAAAGCAAATACAGGTCTTTCTCAAAATGTCAAACTATTCTTTGAATGTTTTGCAGGAGCTGGTGTGGGGAGAGTGACAGCACTGATAAAAGATAATATACCGAGAAAAATACAGGACGTGATTTGGATCCGTCATCATCCACTACCCCAAACCCAAACCACATCATGCTCTTTTGTTTTATCCCTTCCTCCTCGTCGTTAAAGACAAAAACAGACTGAAAGCAGCTCAATATAAAATGAATTGTTGCTGTTGACAGGACCGACTAAGGTATTGTGTTAAAGGAGAGTGGTAATGTTTCTGTCATGTTCTTTGCCATCTTTGTGAGGTGACTGGTTGTGTGTTGAAGCCACTGGTTTCTTCTTCACATCCTCTCATTAGCATGTGAGCCGCTGCTATTCTCACCTAACCTCCTCATCTAAAAATAACTTCCTCCCTCTTTTCTTCAACCCTTCTCCCCCTCGGTCTTCACCTCCCCATGAGAGCTGCTATTGTGCTGCAGAGCATGCGAGACTCTGCCGTGTGCATGTATACACCTCGCAGTAATGTACAGTGGTTTCTCTGATTTACAGTAACACCGTAGTAAATCCCTGTGTGCTGACTGCACACTCCATTGAGCTAATGAAGAGATCTCTCTCAAGCCTCCATTGATCTGCGAGACTTTATTTCACTGGGTGAGGAGGACATTTGTCATTCAACAGCAGAGAGGCAAAGAGTAATCTCACCCAAATCTCTCTCTTTCTCTGTGTTCCTTTTTCACTCCTCTGACTCCTTCCAAAACACACAGATGCTAGCCCCCACACACACACACAGACACACACTTACACACCCTCTTGCATTCATTTAATGTCATGATTTGTATTTAATCTGTCATAGTTTATTCCCCTGCTTTCCACTGTGTTTAACGTCTTTGCGCTGCCTAAGAATTTGCACCTCTTGAGCTCAAACGGTTTCTGTTTATTTGTCTAAATTCCTATCCAAATAGGCACAAACACACACACACACACACACACACACATTGTAACATGGGACCTGGCTGACACAGAGGTGTCTGTTCATTCCTGCTGCCGGCATTGAAACCTGCCAACATTAAAAGCAGTTAACAGTTTAAATTTAGCCGGCTCGCTCACTCCCCCGCCCTGATAGTTCTGACTGGAGGCAGTCACAGTACTGACAGGCACACTTCCTCCTCTGTCAGTGTGTATAAGTGTGTGTGTGTGTGTGTGTGTGTGTGAGAAAGAAAGTTAACAATGTGGCAGTCTCTGAGTGCAAAATTTACTTGAGCACCTCTGTGAAAATCATATTTTTAATGGTATTCCTACAGATTTGACCTCTTCAGCACTTTGAACTGAGAGAAAAACTGGAAGGCAGCCAGAGGAGAGACCTTTATAAAATGTCAGTCTCCAATTATTTATATCAAATGCAATTTATTTTTCTGTTAAATTGTTAACATGTGAACATAAATAGCAATAAGGTCTGATTAAGGTAACATCCCAGAGTCCATTTAGTTTTAATATCGCTCTAGAAAGAGGTTGGGTTTTTGAGATATGCTGTTGACAGGGAAACAAACAGGAGGGAAAATATTACCTTCCATCCCTGCAGGGTGAATCTATTTTAACATCCCTGCCTCCCTTGTGATGTCGCAAATGAAAATACAGCTTTTGCTCTCGTGGTGATCACAGAGTTGATGTATCCATGATGACATCTGCGACATTTGTCATGACATCCATGATTGTATTTATTGTTTCCGTCTGTGCTGGAACAATGCGAGACAACGTGCTGGTGTAATTTATCGGGGTGGAAGCGTATAGACCTGTATCTCTGTCTCTGTGCATGTTTGAGTGTGCTTACATTTCTTTGTCTGTGGAGGACACTACTGTAGAAATCAACTCCTAATAATTATTTACTGTAAAGCATCAGACTCTTTTCTGTGCTCGAGAAACACGAGCAAACAGACAGAAAAGAACTTCTGCTGCAAACAAAGAGACAATGAATTGGAATGGATGCTTGAGGAACGACAAACTTTTTAATACATTTTGTATTTTCCTTCATCTTTGGTATCTCTCCCCGTTTTACATATTGAAAGGTTTTACACAAGAGAGAGAATTTGAATGAAATCCTTTTTTGATACAAGATGAAATGTTTTCTTGTACTTGGAAACATTACATCACTGTAAAGGATTTCTCATGTAAAAAAAAAAAGAAAATAAATCATCATTCTGATGTAACACATTATCTTCTACTGTTGATTATTTGTCCGAAGGCTGTATACATTTATATAATATTCCCCTGATGTGTTCATCAGAATGGACACACATCTCTGTGTGCTTCTCTAACACACACACACTTGTTTTTGGCCCTGAGGAGGACATGAAGACGACTCACCCCCATGACATAAACACTACACTTTCTTTAACAGACAAATGATGCCGTGGTGTCATTTATTAGTCATAAAGCTTTTCCTCAACCGTACTCGTCCTCATGATGCACAGTGTGACTGAATGAACAGATTTATGAAAAGAGTTTTTATCTTCACGCTGTGTGTGTGTGTGTGTGTGTCTTTTCTTGCAGGAGCGTGCAAGCATTCTGATTCAATTATTGATTGATAATTTGTTAAACAGCGTGTGCTATTCTGAGACATCCTCTTCTATGGATTTACCATTTTGAGTTTGCATGCGTAGAGCTCTTCTTTTTTTCTGGTCGATTATATTCCTGCTCATCTTGAAGTTTCAACATTTATTACCATCTGTCCATCCAGGGAGAAGAATCCCTCCTCAGTTTACGCTATCTGAGGTTTCTTCCATTTTTACCATGCTTAAGAGTTTTTTGGGAGGGAGTTTTTCTCAATCCGAAGTGACAGTCCAAGCACAGAGGGTTTGTCTGCTGTACAGATTGGAAAGCCCCGAGGCAAACTTGTGATTTGTGATAATGGGCGATTTAAATAAAATTGACTTGACTTTCTGTATCTATTCCAAACAAACCGTCTAAATATTTCAAGCTGTTCACACGGCAACATGAAATCACTTTTTCAGCACAAACTTTATCACTCTTACTAAGCCATGACAGTGTGACAGTGAGCCAGCACGCACAATACCAGGACTCTGAAACTGAAGCAGCTAAATGGAATAGCCATCATTCATTTCATTATTTATACCTGTGCTTTTCCTACTGTGAAATCTCAAAATGTCTTCTGTGAAAAAGACCTATGGTTAAATGGTTTATGATATTGCAAAGTTGGACACGTTTTCATAAATGCTGTATTAGTCACTTTGATAATTAAACAAAAAAAATGGTCCAGGGCAGTTTTACAGATTGATTTACTGTGCTGCTACATGAAAAATAAATGCACAGAGGTAATTTATCCGAAAGGTCCCTCGGACCCAGAATTATCTAATAAGCTGATGACATTTTTAAAAGCCCTCTTTCAACAAAGTCTCCCTGCACTAATATAGAGGTGCTGGCATGGTTCTCACCGGCCTTTCTCTCGTTTAATGAAAATACCGAAGTCGAAAGTGGTAGATTATGAATTACTTTCCTCATTGGAGACCTTGTTTTTCTTGGCAGGTGCGGAGTAACAATTCAGTCAGGTGTTGCAGTGTGAGTGAGACCTCCTACAGATCGAGAATGAACCGACTGCTGGGAGCTGTACCCAGAACAATGAAACAACCTTCCCGCCAGCTTTTTACATCCATCTGCTGTTTCTTTATTTATGTGGCCGGGGCCATTGTTATCTAATTTTTCCCCTGTATTCTGTGAGTGAATGCACAATCCGTATACACCGTTGTCGGTACATGGTGTACGTTAATCACAAACTACTGCGGTCTTATTGAGAAATGCAGTTTTGCGGTCACAGATTTCCCCAGAGAGGCTGATGCAGGTCGCTGAGGCTATGAAGACTAATTAGGATAGAGGGGGAAGGTTTAAATTAAGCATCTCAGTGGCACAGATACTGTTAAACACGCAGAGTGTATAATAACTGGAATCAGACAGCTGAAAAATACACACACTATTGCGGTATTCACACACTTTATTCTGTCTTTATGTCCCCCCCCCCTCTGTTCGTTTGTTTTTTCACATAGAAACACAAACATCACAAGCTATTGGATTTTGGCAGAAATGCTTGTGTCATGTGTATATTTCATTTCCTTTCCTCTTTTTTTGTGTCATTTTAAAATGATAATACTGTGCACTCATATCTATTCTAAACACCCACTAAGCAAATACATATTGACATACAAATGTCAATAAATTGGGTTCCTACCTTCGGGACAATAGCACCTGGGCCCGGCCAAGCTGCTGAAGCACGTGGCTCCATTCTTGCAGGGCTGAGAGAGGCAGTGGTCAACCAGCAACTGGCAGCGCTCCCCTTCATAACCTGAGAGGAAAACAGTTTATAATCAGACTACTTGATTTATTTCATTACATTCAGTCAAATGCAGCTAAATGTGATCTGTTTAAGATTGAGCAACTACCAATAAACAGGCAAGAATGTGACAAGAATTTTGCTTCTTTTTTTTACTTACTTTTCAAACGTTTTGAGTTATGATTGTTTATTTTACTTGCATGTAAATGTATGTCTATTGTTTGTTGGAAATATTTTTTTGGTGAACCCCAGCAAGAGAGGCAGCTAATGGGGATCCAACTAAAGATATACAGAATTATGTAAAAAAGTCATTAATGTCCACAAAAGCCACCAATTTGAGCTACTTAGTTTAACCACATTGACTGACTTTTCTCTGTATGCATATTTTTTTCCTGTTTAGTTTTTCTCGTGAGCACAGTTCCCTAATGGGGAATGACAGGCAATCAGTGGTAACCTTCGACATTTACCTTCCTACCAGCGGCCCTCGCTTCAAGTCCCTGCCCTTAAACAAGTCTGACAAGGTCAAAGGTTCAATACGATCTCATCTCTGTTCCTGTGCTCTAATTCAGAGATTTTCAAAAACAATGAGAGAGGGTTCCAGTTTTTACACACGCTCTAATCAAACAGACCAAGATCAACGCCAGGCTGAGACTAGGAGCCTTAAACACATGGGTATAAAGCTTTGTCGGTGTATAAAAGCACCCAGCATAATGCACACATGGACACACACACACACACACACACACACTCACACACACACACACACACACACACACACACACACACACACACACACACCTGGTGGGCAGGTGCATGTGAAGTTGCGTCCTTCACCCCCCTGTCTAACGTCGGTGCAGGTGCCGTTGCTGTGACAAGGTCGGCGGTGGCAGGCATCGAATTCCTCACAGAAGATTCCAGTGTAGCCGTCCTCACACTCGCAGAAGAAAGTGCTCTGCAAAACACACACACACACACACACATTTTACAAGTCAAATCAACGAGCCTTGAAGGTGAAACGAGCGGAGATGGCGATGAAAGGAAGAAAATCTTGTGAAACAGAAATAATGAGATTGCAGATTGTAAAATTATTCAGAAACATAACAATGCACTAACAAGCAGCAGAGACACAGTTTGATTTTCTCAAACAGCGAGGGAAGAGATAATGAGAAAAAGAGAGAAACCGTGAAATGGTCTCTGCAACACCTCCCTCTATTTTTCTACTTTTGTTAGTTTTTTTAGCTCGTCTAGTGAGAATCTCTTTCAATTCAATGTATGGCTGTTGAGGGGACTAACGGGTCTCAGGTGGTTCCTTCTACTTCTCTGTCTTCAGGGCTGCGGCTATACCAGAGCCGAGGCTTACATGCATTTTGATCACATAATGAATGAAGCCGTGATTCCCCACTGTTAAAAATGTGTCGTGTTGCATTGGTGTAATTTGTGGCATTGCGTTATGTTGTACTGTACTATTCTGACTGGTGTTCTTTTGTTTTCTGTTCTGCTCGACATTGTTCTCTGCTAAGTGAAATCCAGGGAGAAGTGTTTTTCTGCTACACTTTTGTGAATAATGATCAAAATGTGCTGGACACAATGCCGCATTGAAAATGTCGGGTTGAATTAAAATGGAAAGTTTTCTTTTGTTTAATGTGCAGTTGCATTATTGTTATGGAAGGTGTGAAGTGAGCTGCAAGTATCTGGATCCTGGAATTTTTCTCCTGTGCCTTTCAGCTTCATTCCCACCGAAGCTTATGTGTTGTTTTGATGAGAAGAAACATCATTTCTCACCTCGGAGGGTTGTGTGATACATTTTCCTTTTCCAGAGCACTGCGGGTCACTGAAGCTGCTGCCGGGCTCCACACAACTGCTGGCTTTCACCGTCAGGTTGAGACGCAGGGTGACCTCCGGGGCTGTGGGGGTGCCCACACGCAACACACCTATCACAGAAGAGTTGAAGGCCTTTTAAACTATTCATGTGGCATTTTTATTCATTCATTTCATTACATTTCAAAAATATGTACCACATAGGCAGATAGTGTTAAATAAATGAGCCCCATGTCTTTGTCGAGAAAAGGTTTTAATTATTGACAGGTTTATTAGAAGAATATGCAATCAGACAGCATTTTGAAATGTGTTTTGATTTTACCCGTGCTACCGCCATGGCTCTAGGGATGGCAATGATGGTATGTTGGTTGCACAACCACCGTCTCCACAACTGTTGGATAAATTGCTGTAAAATTCTATACAGACATTCATGGTCCCCAGAGGATGGATCCTTTTATTTTTTCCCCCTGACTTTTCATTTAGTGCCACCACGTGGTTGTCATTTGTGGTTTTGAGTGAAATGTCTTAACAACTATTGAAAGAAATGCCATGAAATGTGGTCCATTCACGTCCCTCTCACTATGAATTTATTAACTTTGGTGATTCACTGACTTTTCATGTTGTGCCATCATCAAGTTTCCATTTATCCATTACTTTGGTTTGGGATTAAATACCTGCTTAGCCAATGACCTTCCCATTAGACCCAGCTGTACTTCGTGTTTAGTGCTAATAAGCAATGTTAGCATGCTAGCACTCTAAACTAAGATGGTGAACATGATAAACATCATACCTCTTAAATATCACTATGTTAGCATTGTCATTATGAGCATTTTGGCATTTAGCTAACATCAGCCTATATGCACAGCATCAACGAGCAGCTAGCATGAATGTAGACTCTCAGTCTTTTAAAAGATGCTTTAGGACATATTTTAAATAACTCCCACCCTCAAGTACAACCTTGCTGCCAAAAAATAATTAACCCCCATGTGGCTAAAGGTGTTAAGAAAAGAACGGATGCAGGCAGCTCTTCATTGTGACTGAAATAGAGTGCATGCCTCTCCGTCTTGTCTCTCTGGGTCTTGAAGTTCAGAACATCTCTTATTATATCTTCAATCAAAGCTGACAGCGATATGGGCGCTTGGATAAAAATAGCCACAGAGTGAATATTAACTGCCATTTTTTAGAGCCTGATCTGAGCCAATGAGCTGTGAGTCCACCAATGACGAGACTTTGACGATGCAATCTCCTCGGCCAATCAGAGGGCCGACAAAACAACTCATGCTTCTCTGTCACTCCTGACCAAATGATCGTCAGTCCAATGACACCGAATGTTGGACCTGCAGAGTCACCGCTCCATCAAACTGTGAAAGCTCATTGCCAACATTCAGATCCAGTGACGTGTGAAGAGGTAAACGCAATGTCACTGCTCCTCCCTCCTTACTGATGCGTTGCATGCATCTTCCTCTTCCTCTTGCAGTTTGACCTTCATTCTTCCCTCCTTCTTCATCCTCTGTCTTCTCTCTAATCCCTTTCTGTTTTGCCATCTCTTTTTCCAGTCTTCCTCCCTCCTTATCTGACTCTTCCTCTCTCCCAGCCTCCATTATCCTTCCACCCCTCTGATTTAACTCCCCAATGTCATCTCCCCCTGCCCCCCTCTCTCTCTCTCTCTCTCTCTCTCTCTTTCTCTCTCTCTCTCTCTCTCTCTCTCTCTCTCTCTCTTTCTTTTTTATCTCTCTCTCTCTCTCTCTCTCTCTCTCTCTCAGGAAATGCAGATGCTGTTTACCTCCAAGTTAGAAAACATGTCAAGGTCAGAAGACAAGCAGCTTAGTGAGACAGCATCAGGTATGTTCATCACACACAGAGGTCAACCAGCCTTTCAGTCAAAGAGTGAGACTCTAACTACCCCCCTTCCAGCAATTGTGTGACCACTCTTTCACAAAATTGTGTATGTGTGAAGTGCAGTATTAAAAAACAGATGGAATATCAGCATAAATAGACTGTTTTTTTTCTCAATATGCAAATATAATATTTTGACTCATATATGCAAATATTATGCGATTCTCCCCAATGTCATGTCAGGAATAAACGCTGTAAATACAATTTATTTAGATTTGTTAATTCCTCAGATGTGTTTGGCTCAGTTGTAAATTAGCTATTTGGAGGTATTTAAAAGATGTTTCCTGTTCTGCTTCTCTATGGTTCTTGGATGAACAAATTAAATGATAAAAACAGAGATAATGACAGTATAAGTCAAATGATACATTGTGAGTAAGATTCTGTTTAGCCAATGAACTTTATATATTCTACAGCCTCTCTCCCATTTGCTCACAATATGATAAAGAAGAACTGATATGAATGATATGAATCATATGCTTGAATACATGGCATCTTACTGAGGAAGTAGTTTTGTCCCAGAGGCAGCGAGCGGTCTGCCACCACCAATCCATCGGGAGCCTGCAGGAACCACATTGTAGTGCCGTTCAAAATGGAGGAACGGAGGAAACCTTCTTCATTCACACGCCACAGCACTGGAGCTCCACTGGCATTCACCACCACCCTAATTGGAGAGATAAAGCAGGGGAGGGAGGGACGGGGAAGAAGAATCAGAGAGAGAATATGATTTATTGTGGCTTTCTCTACAGTTTGGACCAAAGCACAAATTTATAGAGATTGTCAATGATCCCTTTTTAATTGGTGACAGTTCTCAGCTGCTCTTTTGGCTTTACTGCATGTTTGCAGTATTCACAGTTTAAATAATGGATGGTACCAGAAAGAATATATATTCAAAGCGTCAAATATAAGACACACAAACTGCACCACTATTATTTTGTACATCCAGAGAACACTTGATTCATCTTCCCAGACATCTTAAATTAAAATGACAATAAAATCAGCATGAAAGTTAAGATGAATGAACTCATCCTCTATGTGAACTTCTCTACTCCTTCTAATCCTTATTTCAGTCAATTTAAGAATATTAATAAAACATCGACCTCCAGTCTTCACTCTTGTTGGTCAGCAGCAACACAGCAAGCTGGCAGTCAGCGTCTTATTGGTTGGACACTTTGTCCCGTGTTTGGACCCAGCCTGTTTGTTACTCCAACCTGGCATCGTGGGCAGGTCTGGTGAGTAATGGCTGTCAGTAGTTTGGCCCAGTGGGTGGTGGTGTTGAAACACTGTGACCCTCATGAACACGAGTTGTGAAATACAGGCAGTGTCGTCGGAGGCTATCTTTCATCAGGACCTTAGACAATTTGTACAAAATAGTGAAAACCAAGACGGACCAATTTGAAGCTGAAAAAGCAGCAGGTTCAACATGGAAAGAGATGAATAGAAGAGAGAGAGCACAAACAAAGTGTGGATGGATACTTTGATACTCAAAATATACCGTTTACAAAATTGCAGTCCATTTTTAATGCTGCTGGGAGGTAATGCTCTTAACTTTAGTCGCTCCTCCATACACTGCCGTGAAGAAGCGATCAGGCATAAAGACCAAATGGGCTGTAGCCATGAAATTTATTGACCATATTCATGATCCCCATGAGATGAACCCTTTCCATTCTGGGCTTTCTTCTAGCACCAACCCCCAGGTTGTCAAAAGGGATGAATCAGGGTTTCTGATATAATACCTTTAATGAGGACAATATTAGATATGACTAAGTAAAGAAACAATACTTATTCAAAATAAATAATCCCAACAACCCAAATGATATTGCTTTTCTCTATTTGGAAGCCTTTTCAGGTTGAGGATCCCCACTGATTAAATGCATAAACATCCCTCTAATCTCACCACATCTGAAAATATTATTCACATTTTTAGAAAAACAAACAAACAAAAGAATCCGTGATTGTACTCTCAGCTTTTGTACATCGAAAATTACTATTATCACTACCTCTACAGAACAGACAGTCAGAGAGCAGCAGCTGAAAGTGTGTTACAGTGACAAAGAAGATTAAAAATAGCTGATGCATCACGTGTGTTAAACATTTAAATGTGTTTATTACACTTAAAAGAATTGGATGGTTGGCTTCACACAAGTGGAAACACACGCAGTTAGCCACAAGCTGTTTGATTTGTTATCATCTCCACCAGTAGGAACATGAAAGTAGTCACGTTGGTGTGTATCTGTGAGTGTGCACCTCTGTGTCTGTCAGCGGCTAATCTCACATTCTGCTCCCACAGTGGGCTTGCGGTGCGTTTGGCTAACAGAACTACTAGTACACATAGTGCTGCGTACCTCTCAGCCTCACTTTGATTGTTTTAAACTTTGGGTAAACCACTATTGGATAACTGATAACGGCACTACCAATACAAACACTGATGTACCTCGCCGACACCTAGGTGAGTTTACTTAGTTTTTTCTTAAGATTGTATAAAGTGTCTCATATGACGACTTGCATTTTAATTGCTTGGATTCACTGATGCTTGTTTTTGAGTTTGAGTTTTACGATGCCTTACAGGCCATTAGTGTCTAGATGGAGGGGAGGAGGGGTTAGCCATTTGTGAGTTGTATTCATTCAATCACACAATACAGCAGTGGTCGCCGCAGACACACCTGGCAGAAATCTGCACTCCACTGAGTACACCTTTCTAGTTGGAAAATGAAAAATCTGTGCCAAACTTGTGAGATAAAATGGTAATCAGTGCATCTTGAACAAGAGCCAATATTTAAGACAATGTTTAAAAAAGAGACCATTTTGAACCGTAAAAGAGACTTAACGTTTCTCTTTACATGAGCCACCTTCAGAAATGGTCTACTGTCGGGAACAGATCAGGATATAAAAATTCCATATTTAAGTTGTGTTTGCGACGGAAGGCAAGTTGGAGCGTCACAGGTGAATCGCTTTCCAAAAATGTTCAAGTGGAGAGGGAGCTGAGCTCTGAAGCTATGAGCAGTGACTGACATAATAACATGGTGGACAGGCTACTATCAGCTGAAATGAGTTTTCCTTCGCAGGGTGTCTGGGCTCAGCCTGAGGGACAACACGGGGAGCTCAGATATCTGGGGAACTACTGCTACTTCAAGCTGAAATTAGCCATTAGTGTATAGTTAGTAGTTGATATATGGTAAATTGACTTGCATTTTTATAGCGCTTTTCTAGTCTTCCGACCAATCAAAGCTGTACACAGCATGTTATCATTCAGCCATTCACACACACAAGTGCCTTGACCAAAGAAACTTGGAACTGGAGGAGCCGGGGATTGAAACGTCGATCTTCTGATTGAAAGACGACCCAATATACCTCTGCCGACCCACATCAACAGTGTAATGAATTGCTGGAAATTTACGGTGGATTTACCACAGTATTTCATAAATAACTGCAACATATAGTGAAATATTCATCCTTTGCATGTAAATTAATAGTTAATGCCATCAGTTACCTTAGTGGCAGATAACAGTAATTGATCAGCATAAGAAAGTATTTTCTGTGAAGTGGTGGAAATATACTTCTCTAAGTTCAATGAGTCACGATCCATCAACATCATACTGTTGATTGGAGGCTTGTTCTGTGATTATTTTCGTCATGACTATTGAACAGTTAACGTCTCAGATAATGTTTTATTACATCAGGTTGCTACAATTGTCGAAGCAAGCTCTGTCATGTTAGCTAGCTCAAGCTCAAGTAGCTGTAGTAACGTTAGCTAGCGAATAGCATAGCCAGCAAAGTTAACGTTAATCGCCAATTACAGTGTGAAGATGTAACGTTGGTTAGCTAACTGTGTGCTAATTTGTGTTATTATAGAGCCGACTGTAGAACTGCAAACCAGAAGGGACGGGACGATGGGAGTGGAGATATGAAGTTGCTAAAGTGTGTCTCTAAGACGATGAAGAAATGAGGCAGTAAAATCCTCTCTCAGTGTTCGCTCTCTTTCTCCTTCTCAGTGTTCGCTCTCTTTCTCCTTCTCTTCTCGTTCTCTTTTACACAGGCATGTAGTTCACGGAGTTCACATTTACATGTTTAAAATATGTGAGTCATTATTTATTTTTCTTGAACGTCTTCAGTTTTGGAATACATATATATTATTTGTCTTACAAAGTCAGCAGTAAAAGTGATTGAGGAAAAGTAATAAACTTCAGCAATATTGTATTGCATATGAATTCTTGTGTTTTCTACTTTTTTTTGTTGTTGCGGGGAATTAAATACAAAAGTAGCAGATTTTATTGTCCTTTGTAAATAAACGTTAACATGCTGGTATATACTATAAAATTGTCGTAAAAGCTATCACGTACTGTAATCCATTTCACGATAAGATACTGTTAAAATAAATGACAGTAGCTGCCACCATAAAATAACAGTTAATTACTAACATCTCTACTGCCAGTATTTTACCGTTATTTTACGGGGAAATTGTTGAGAGATTTAGTGGCCAGTTAGTTATTAACTTAATTCATCAAAGCAATTCCATTATTTTGACATTAGTTTTGATTTAACTCTCATGGGTAATATTCAGCATCAGTTTTGATATTGCTATGCTTGTATCTGTAATATTCTGCGGTTCTCCATCACCCCCCTCCCCAGTTACAAAAGCTACGTTATGTTGCCAACAAAAAATGCTTCATGAGAGGTATGCAGATAAAATGCTGTGCAAAGTAATTTCTATTGTATTTTTTTTAAATTATGGTGATTATGCAGACAATATTCTGTACAGCATGCTCTGTTGTTATTCTTGTTGATTAGGATCCAAAAAGCAGGGTTAATTTTGTTGGTTAAATTCTGGGAGTTTGAAAACCACTGTATGACTGACTTACTCTTGTTGAAAGTTTCATGTCTGTTGTCATCTGTAACCACACCTGTTTCCTATGACCACGAACAATCGGCCCAATTAATACCATTGCGTCAAGTGTGTCACATAAACTAAATATTAAACAATAACAAACAACAGTTAATCTGAATTATTCTAAAATCAGTCAAATTAATCCTTTATCTTTCGGGCTTTTTTGTATTGGACTAGCAATAATATTGATCACTGATTCTTGTGAAATCTTTCGTCCTGGAAGCCTAACCAAATCAAATTAATCTATTTACTTCTCATCAGAAACAAGAAGCTCTGGCTATGAAGCAACACAATTCTCGGTTTACTGGTTTATCTTTCACAAACAACTGTTTTATTCTATTCTATTCTAATTATTATTATTAAAACAACAACAACATGATATTGGCCTCATATTCATGGCTGTCCTGCTCTCTAAATATCGGCATCACACATTGGATAACTCATATTGCTCAACCACTAGACCACATCCTGTGTGCACTTTTACACCACTAATGTAATGCTGCATTTACATTAAAAGGGTCAGACTTTAGATGGAAAAAACTGCCAGCCACCTCATTGTAATTCAGAGATATCAGGAATTTCTGTCAGCTAAGATATCTCTGACTTGGTGAAAAGAGCTATTAAAGTCAACATAAAGTGAATTTAATAAACTGCAGGTCAATAAGATTCTCAGTTGGTGTTAACATTAATTTTAATAGAAGAGTGCTTTTAAAAGAAAAAAGGTCCTGCACAACCACACTGGTGTTTTCACTTATTCTGGCTGATTACACCTCTGCTCTGGTTGGAGTTAATTATTCTTCATATTAATAATAGAAACGATTGACATGTAACACCCAGTATGTGTAAGAAAACTAACAGGAGAGTCTAAAAAATCCATCAAGCACAGCTTGTATGCACCAGTCCTGAGAAGTGGTCCAATTAAGCACAAGTGAAAACACCTGTGTGAGTCGACCAATAGGGCCGTTAAGTGCCAAATATTCACTTCCTGATTGATATACACTTTGTGTGGTTGATTATTTACTTATTGTTTTGGCTCTGGGTTGCTTTTGGAATATACTGTAATTACTGTTTATCCAAAGGCGTAAGCTACGGGCTGTCACTCAGAGTCATCTTTCAAGTTTACAGGGAGCGAGTATTGGATACACAAAAGATCATTTTTTTGGTGGACTACTGCTTTAAGGCAAAGTTGGATTACCATCCAGACAAAGTGGGAAACTGCCCTCTGCCCCCTGTCCCCTTGCGTGGCAATTAGTTTGTGGTTACTTGAGTAATTGCACATTTGCCAGAGATCAAATACCACTAAAACCCAAATAAAGTAAAATAATAAAGGATAGGCCGTGTGTCATATTCTAGTACCAACAATTGTATTATTTCAGTTGGTAGTATGCTTACATGGTGTGTATTCCTCTATGAATTGAATAAGATTACTCTTACAATTGTCAAATTTACAGCAGCATAGTATTTAACCATTGCAGTATTGGTTAGCTTCTGGGTCGCTGGGCAAAATATGATGAAGCTGCCATCAAACTGCAACAGATGGGTAGTTAAAGGCAACAGGATATATACTGTCCAATGCAAAGAGAGTGGAAGAATATGGGCAACAAAAAGGGCCCAGAGCAACATTTGGCCCAGGAGTCCACGGCTGCTTATTCTGGCTCTGCTTTAAGAGGATAGCAGTCAATCATAAAAGTGGCTCTTACTTTACAGCTGTCTCTTCAGGCATTTCCAGAGACAGAGTCAGAGTTCCTGATGTCAGCTCACACAGCTCCGGACTCACACAGTGCAGACCCTCCGTCACCTGAAGGGCACACACACACACACACACACACACACACACACACACACACACACACACACACACACAACATATGTTATGCATTGCATTTTAAAGATAAACCAACAGGAGCTTAAATTTAGCACGGAAGTTATCTCACCCTGTCTGCCTCCCACGGCACCACCAGCAGCCTCTGCCCAGCTTTGGGTTGCCATGGCTGCAGGGTGGGAGGTGGCGGCGTTGTGGTTGAGGGGATGGTGGTTGGCTGTGGCGGCTGAGTGGCCGCCGTGGTGGTGGAGGCGACGGGGGTGGCCAGTTCAGGCGCGGAGGGGGTGGCGGGGTCCCATTCGGCAGCCGGCAGGTCCAAAAGGATCTGATCACACCTCTCCCCCTCATAGCCTTCGGTGCACTCACAGGTGTAGGCCGGTTCCCCCTCCTCCCCACCATCACTCCGGCTGCAGTTTCCATGGAGACAGGGGCTGCTGGCACACGGGTCTGTGAAAAACTAAAAGAACAGAGAAGATAAATAAAAACAGGAAGAGGCAGAACAAAAAACATTATCATTTAATGTGTTTTTCCATCTGCTGTCCTCTACACTGACGGACACCTATTATTTATCTTTTTATGACACAATGAAAGCCCAAAATGTGAACCTGGCATCCAGCTTCATTTTAAATGGGTCAAGGAGTGGGTCATTAAAACCCTGTGGAGAACAAGAAAGTGTAGTCATCACTACTCAGCTACTTCTTTTATTGCTCTGACTCAGCTTCCTTCTTTACACCACTCATTTATTTTATTACATTTTGTCTCTGTGTTCCTGATAAATTGTTGCAGGTCTGCACTCCTCCCTCCCTCGCTCTATTATCCCCACTCTTTCGTGCTCTCTCTCTCTCACACACACACACACACACACACGCACACACTTTGTCCCTAAATAAGGTTTTCCTCAGTCATGCAGCAATACAAAAAATGCATCCTGACAGCCTCCTTCATGCTGGTTCCCCCTCCCCATCAATAATTGATCATATTTGCAGGTGAAAAAGGACAAAGCCTTGCTCATGAAGCTTACTGCCTGACACTGTGTTGCCTTTCGTTTGGTTTTCAGAGCCGTTTTAAGCTTAAGAGCATCTATAATCCTGCTGCCTCTTATTTATTTATTTTTTAGCAAATTCACTCAGAATCACTCAGGTATCTGCAGCTCCAGCTGTCTGATTTAAATGTATTCAGAGAACAGTTTTAATAAAAACACAGAGAAAAGCAAAAGAGAAGGGGTGAACAGAAGGATGGTATTGATCCGTGTCCCAAATCATCAAGTGCATATAGATGTACGTGTGTGTGTGTGTGTGTGTGTGTGTCTGTGTGTGTGTGTGTGCGTGTGTGTCTGAGAGAAACAGTGAGAGGCAGAACAACAGAGCGCCATTAACAGTCCGCTCTCTCCACGACCGAGTCACAGCTCATTAGTGCTAATCTCTCAGGTTTTTACTTGCGATGCCTCTATCAAACATTGTCTTTGGTCTGAAGCACAGCAGTCCCAACCGTCCCAGCACGCCACTCTTTCCGCTCTTTACACAGTCTGCTGCTCTTATCTCCTCTCTAACGGCACCAGGGATTTAGTTTATCAAACCTTTAGAGGACAGCAGCGCTGGCTCGTCTGGGTTAAAGGACACATTAGAGTCCAGCTCATGAGCTTTTTCATCTGTCGCTCTTGATTTCTCCTCCATCCAGACTGAACAGAATGTGCTCGAACACAGCAGGACTTATATGTACTCACTGCATAGTCATATAACAGGGGCGAGCAATATGATCTCAAATCTGTAGCATAAAAACACTGGCAGTTTTATCGCGATGACAGTAAATGTACCAATTATTTTTACATACATTAGCAGATATTTCCTTTTCTTGTGCTTACTTGCCGTTTTACACTTTACTAAGTCGAATAAAAATATAATGCAATCAAATCAGAAAATAGTGTGCAATATTTCTAATTATCGTTTATGCTGTTTCTCAAGCAAAAAAATGCTAACACTCGCTAATTGGTTGGTTGCATGTTGGGTTAGATGCCATTACTTGTTGGGGCTACTCTCAATCCAATTTATAATAATCTTTGGATTATTTATCAAAAACTGTAATGAGGTCAGAGATAGTCACTCATTTTGAGGGCATTACACGCCCATGGTCGACCCACACAGGTGTTTTCACTTATTTGCCTGATTGGTCCTCTGTTAAAGGACAGCGGAGGTGTATAGGAAATGTGATTGAGTGACACTTTCATCACTCCTATTGGTACAATAACTTGAGATTGGTGACTCACATAATCCCCAGGTTATAATTTGGTGGTATTACCATTCACTGTATATGGCAGCCATTTTCTATTAGTATTCATGTGCTTAGTTACTTACTCTCCTGCTGCATGATGTTGCTTCCTATTCTCTGGCACCTAACGACTCACATGCCCCGGGCTCTGGCAAACCATGTGAATCAATTTCCTCTAAGCAGCTGATAATAACTCACATTAGTCCCTTTATCTATATTTCCACATGGACCAACAGACTGAATAAAGACATTCTCTTGGGCCAAATTAATTGCGACACAAGGTGCTGTGATCTACAGTATTTGCTAATGCGGGATGTGGGACCCTGAGCAGGAAGGATCGATACGGCCGGACGGACGGAAACAGCAACGCTACTTAAGCCATTGGTATCATCAATTTAAACTGGTGCAGGGGCTGGATGAGTCTGTTGCTGTAGACGTGGCACACACACACACACACACACACACACACACACCATTCCCTACATTAGATTTCAGTCTCCACACTTGTTACATGTCAATAGCGTAAGTGAAAGAAGCTAGATGTACACAAATGAGCTGACAAAACAGCTGAAAGTCTTGCTGAGTTCTGCTTCACCTAAAATGATGAGTGTGCAAGATCAACTAAACTTAGCCATGCTTTTTCAGGACGCTGTTTATCTGTGCACCTGACAATTAACAAAGATGTTATGGTGATGTAGCATCCCCCTTTTATCGAGGAGTTCACTGGCACCTTGACAGGAAAGGAATTGTTTACATTCTGATGATACATCCAACACATTTGATGCACTGTGTCACTGAACTGTAGCTCTATATACGACTAATGACAGAAAATTGATACACTCATGTAGGCTTTCAAGTTTACTCTCACAGGCTGACTTTCATAAAATAACTTTATTGGGTTTAATTGATACACTTCTGAGTCTTTGGTGAACAGGATCTTGAGTTGAACGTATACAAATTGCATCTATAGGGAAGAAAACTTCCATTAGCCAAGTCTTTCCTGGGAACTTTTGAAGAGATTATTATTAAATCATGGACCCATGAAATAAAGCGTCACTAGCATTTTTATATATTAAATCTGCAAGATCACTTTCATGATGATTTCCACTGTTGTGCTCAAGTGTTGAAAGCATTAAAGAGCAGTCTGTTGGGCTACAGCGTTAGTAAAGTAATCAATGAGACAAACGGATAGGGAGCTTCGATAAGAAGACTGGCTGAAGTGTCCTTGAGCAAGTCATTACAGTAAATCCCAACCAGCTCAGAAGATCTGACGCTGCCCTCTGACCTCAGAGAGAGTTAAAAGGGAATTTCTCCACACAGATTAATAAACATTTCAAAACTGCCTGCGAGCTTCTCATATCACTTTTTCCAGAGGTTGAGTTGAGTTTAAACTTATATTACAAAGTAAGTGTGTGGTGATACTAAACAGAGGGTTTTATTAGAAAACATGATGCAGTGAGGGAAAACAAAAGCAGTATTTAAGAATTTATCCATCACTCAGTGATTTTACAAACTGTTGTTGTTGCTTCCAACTCAGAAAAACAGATTTGCTTGTAGCCGGACCATGACTGACCAGGATGTAATCCTTCAAGTACAGCTAAAGAAAAATCAATAGCTTGAGTTGTGAGGGTTTTCCCGTGTGTGTGTATCAGCTCAGCAAAAGCTCAACGCTACATGTCATAACTGGTCAGTTATTTGGCGGAGGCCGCATTGGGAATGTTAAAAGATTTTCCGTCATCATTTCAATGGATTGAAGTTGTGGCCCAAAGGGTTCCCACATACTTTTTGACTAGGTGTGTTTTTCACGGTTTGGGCTAAAGGAAGAAAACTATTATATTTTAGACAATAGTGTGCTTCAAACTTTTTAGAAACAGTCCGGGGGAAATTATTTTCTTTTGCCCCCATGCACAAAGCAATGTCCATGAGGAAAGTGTTGTTCCTGTTTGGTGTGGAAGAATGTGCCGGACCTACACAGAGACCTGACCTCAACTCCATTTTCATATTGGACTTACATTCGTCAGGTGGCCAGAAACTCTGAATAAATGATGATGTTTATTTTGCTGCTGGTTGTAAACTATTTCCTAACAAGTTTCTTATCTTCTATTAACTTACAAGATGATGGATGATATGTCAGAGTTTACACTTGTTTCTGTGTCCTCCAATGCCATTACAGCTGCATATTAATAAATATGCATTTGAAATAAGTTGGTCAACAATAACACATGGGTACAATGTATAAGAACTTTCTTTTACTATAGTAGAGAGTTTATTCTGAACAGGCAGCTCAGCGGCTAAGTTCAACAAGCTCGTGTGAAGCTACAACCCTGACGGAGCTGGAGCCGTTTCATAACAGCAGTTAACTGAGCGCTCCATTTCACCAGTTTATCAGCCACTTACTGTTTATGGGAGACTCATTTGAGCGGTAGATCATAATACAGCAGGGGTTCACTTTAATCGCCAGATCGTTCGGCTAATCACACACATGCAATTAGTTAGAAGGGCAGCGATGACTCACACCGCATACAAAAATAAAACTGAAATGTACAAGCGAAGAAAATATTAAAGTTTCACCCTAAGGGCTAAAGACTGTACAATATAACAAAGATTTAAAAAAGGCTTTTCAGTGTCAGTCTGCACAAGTGCATGAATACACACATGATCACAGGAAAAGGTGAGAAGCTGATTTGGTCACTCAGCAGGTCGTCTGAAATTGTTCTACAGCCCTTTTATAACCATAAAGATGGGTTGCCATGGCTACAGTAGCTAGGTAACATGAGCGCAATTAGAAAAACAGTACTATACACAGCGTGTGTGTTTTTTCATGCCCCCACCGCACCAGTTCCAGGCGCACACACACACACACACACACACACACACACACACACACACACACACACACACACACACACACACTATCAATATTTGCCCAAAGAGTCTCATCATGCTGCAGAGAGACGATCCATTTTATAATCCACTTACTGCCTCATCTGGGTTGTTTATCACCATTTGCCTCCCTCTGTCAGAGTGATAACCCCCCCTCAAACCCCCCCCCCCCCTCCCCCTTCCCAACTGTGGAGGGACAATAGATACAGATAGCATTTGCCTAATCCCTCACTCGTGAAAACACTCGTTCACAAATGAGGAAAATATCTCCACATGAGCTCAGAGAGGATAAATGTGTCTCGTTAAAAGTCCCTCCTGAGATGAGGGGACACGGAGTGGTTCTCGATAACATTGTGTCCGGACGAGTGCATTTTCCTCAGTGCATCTGAATCTGAGTTGCAGCTTGAGAATGAGCAAACGCTTTAAGAGGTTCATTTTCAAGAACAGTGTCCGTTGCTCAAAGTGAATATGGTGTTAGGTTGAGCGATAGGTATTTAACTTTGATTCGAGAAAGCTTTTTTTAAACGGCAGTTTAAGTATTCGACCCCAGATGTTCCACCTTCCCTTTGTCGAGAACTGTTGCTTCAGCTACCTGCAGATCAACTTTTCCTTCATCGGACCATCTCCAACAACAAAACTCAGTGAGAAAGTCTCACACTCATTTCACTAACTGCCTTTTGGTGCTGATGCCAATAGGAGATAAACCCCAAACAACCCACTGCTAGCCGGTCTTCTGTCTCCAACCTTCTTTACACATACTTTATATGAGGGACACTGATCAAAGCAAATGCCATTCCTTTAAACAACCTCTCTCGTTATTAAGACGACTCCAATGCATGACCAGAATCAGAAATACTTTATTGATCCCCGAGGGTAAATTTGTATGCTGGGGAATCGTTTGCAGTCACCAATGTCCAGACTGTGTCACAACCATCGACGACCGAAAATTCAAATCTCTCATTGAGTCTGAACAACTGTGGTTTATAACATATTACACTTTGTCTTATGTGAGTACTTGAATATTTCATGTGATGCCATTTATTTGCCATTTTGAATGAATATATTTGATTGCTTATGCTAGAAAACACTAGTGAAACTACACATACACTTCAGTTGGATTTTTGTCAATTATTCAAAGATGCTTTTTCATATATAATAAGTTACTAAATCAACTGCAGATTAAGAATCATTCATTTACAGTGCTAGTGTTCATGTTATGATACTGCAGTCTGACTATCAGCAGAAACTTAATTTGACGTGTCGACAATGATCTTATATTTCATGTTTTAATAATGAGAGATAGTTAAAAATTGATGCGTCTGATCTAGATCCATCTTCTTTTTAAGACCGAGCGCGTATTTGTCAAGCATTCACTGTTTGCTGAATTCAAGGCTACAGAGAGAAACTGGAGCATCTCTCTGCACTGCGTAATCTCAGAGGAGCAGAACAAAAATGAGAAAATATATACGGTTGGAGGGAAAGTACAATCTTGCAACACAAAGTTCATGTATCTTACAACACACACAGCTATAACAGCGTTATTCTACAGAGATCAACAGCTGTGAAACACACTGCATCACCAGTGTGAGGGAATTACAAACAGAACTATGTGACTATAACAGCCAGGGAACAAATACCGTGTAATTATATAATCAATCACACAGCAATTAGCTAGATGAACCAAATTAAACTTTCATATAGCCAGCAGTAATTTTTATCTTGGATCTGCAGTACGTAATGAGCACCCGCAATCCAGCTAAAACAAAATATTTAATTCATGATGGTGACAAAATAATACTTTAAAATCATCCCTCAATAGAGTCATTTTCCCCTGCAGTATTCTCTCCAGTCTGCTCACAGGAGGGCTCAGCCCTGGGATGTGATCCGATTATATAAAGAACCCAAAAAGATCCAGAAAAGCATTCAAAATTGCCGGTACGTAATTAACTGTACTAATCAAGTGAAAAATGTGCTACTGTGGAAATATCAGCTTTCATATAGCCACAGGAATGTATGGAAGTACAGTACACTACTCTTGGGTCCAGACAGTACAAGTCCCCCAACGCATTCCTGATTTATGAGAAGGGTGACTCAGGTATTCAAACGCAACCGAGCAGGAGAAGTGCACCGAATGTATAGCATAAAACGAAACAAATATAGCGAAGAGTCAGGAATCAACAAAGCGGAGAACTGGTTCAGACGGTAGGTGATCAGCAAATACAGTTCTGGATACTGTGGAAACCCGGAGGGACGTGGAGGCAAGATTCGGGAATAAAACAAGAGACTCAGAGACAGTAATCACATAACAAAAAGTGTCCTTTAATAAATAGGTTAGGGTAAAGGTGGATTTAAACAAACAGTTTACACCCAAGAAGGAAGTTTTAATATAGGGCTCTGTGATCACTACAAACAAAGGAATACATATGCAGGAGAAAGGAACAATACAATTAAGAAACTGTTTAATCTGGATTTTCTCTTGTAAACAGTCAAATGGCTCATACTGTAAAGCGACTATAAGCTCTTCAAAGGAGCAATGTCAGTTCTCACATCATGATGCAAGACTGTGGCAAACATTTCTGTCCTTGGCAGAAAAGTGACTATTTTTGTTCACCGGCCAATGCATGCAAGAGGATCAACATTTTTGCAAGTCTAATCTCCTTTTCATAATACAAGAGGCCGATGAAACCCAGCCGAGTAACTGCCCAAGTGTCGAATAAAAGACTTGATGAGTCGCAGCCACTGAATATTTTAGATATGAATTTGGCTGATGGCGGGTTTTAATTTCAAACCCTAATAAGATATTTGCTTGGTTTTGAAGACTGTGCTAAGGAACAATATGAACAAATACATGAAATTAATTATAAAAATAAAAACTGCATGTTTTGCCCAATAAATTGATTTATTAATTGTCAGGGGCAGACAGAAGACAATCTTTATTCACTGTTACAGTCATTAAAAATGAAAAGCAGCATGTTTATACATTCAGTATACCTTCAGTAGCTAGTGTAGCATAGTAGTGCTAACGCTAGTTAATGATATGCTAACATGTTATGCTCCACAGGTTTTTACGTAAAAACGTAACATTTTAGAAATGTACATCTTCTTCCAACCTCTCCGGGTAACGAGTATTAATATTACACAACAGTAAACCATGACTAGCTAGAAATCCACATAAGCAGCCTGAAAATGAAGAAAATCTGAAACGATTGCATGAGAGTCAATGGAGAATAGTTTTCGGACCCTGGCCGACAGTCAATCAACGATTGGCCAAGTCTGCGTTTGATGGGCGGGACTTAGCAAAGGGTCAAGTATGAGTGTGAACGTTAAATAAGTTTGCCTGACCAGAAAAATTTTCATTTCCAAATAAGAAAGGTTTTCGCTTCTCTTACGCGGTCGACCTCATCAACTCAATAATATTCAAAGACAGGGAAATGTGCTGTCTTGAGTTTCTGGTTTAGCATTAAAGCAATATCCTGTCAGTATACCAGGCAGACATTATTGTTGTCATGGTTTATTACGCCCGTCAGTCAGAAAACCACCCGGCATGAAACCCCTCGTGATCCAAACTTGTCACTTCTGCTGTCAGCACCGACACAACTTAAAGGCACCACTTTACTCCGCTTGAGACTTTTTCCCATTTCTATCACAGCCAAGAAAGGAGAAGCTGTTGATCGTTAGAATGTACTTGTCAAAAAAAATGCATTATTACTTTGGACTTTCTTTTTTTACTTTTACAATGTTCAGGTATTTAGGCATTTTTCTCTCGAAGTCATTGAAACTGAGACATTATTTTTGGACAAAAAGAAAGGAGACAGACAATCTCATCTTTCCATACCGTGAAAACAAAACATCATTGTAATCTTTTCAGCCTCAGAGTGAAGCTGAATAATCGTGTTTTTATCTTGGGACTCAGGCTCATTAAAATATATTAATGTTCTTATCATATGAAGGACCAACAGCAACAGATCAGTGATTTATTTTAGGGTCTGCGCCTTAGATTAAGGAAACACAACGGTGTTAAATGTCCTTAGGCTTTTGCCTGTTTGGTGCAAAGCAGACAGACATGAATCCAACCACCAACTGAGAAGAGAGTGGCAGCTGTCGCGTTGTGTGAAGAGCTGAGGTAGAAACAAGGCTGTTTAGATTAAATAAAAGTTCCAGCTACTTCAAGACAGAACCAACTTGAATAAATAGATATTTGAAACACAAAACGTGACCTATTCACAAGCAGTGTGTAACAAATGAGATCAGGAGAAACGTCAACGATCCCTCTTGGGAAAACGGGAATGGAAATAGAAATGTTGTTGTTGTCTTGTCAGCACAATTTGTAAAATTAGAACATTGTAAAATGAAAAGATGGTACAAAAGAGAAAATGAAGAGAGAAATTCCATATGTAGCTAAATATTTTTGGCACAGTTTCTTCCGTGCACCAGCGGCAGTTCCTGTAAAAGAAATCCAGCTCATCATCTCCAACACCGTGAACTGTCAATACAATTAGTCTGCAGCATTGATCTCCTGAAGCAAACTACATAATAAATAAATAAATAAGGAAAGTCGGTTTTCAGTATATATTCACGTATGTGTTTGTTTCAAGAGGCTGCAGTCTTCTCGAGCTCGTTTCAACATGTATGATGATTGACGAGTCTCAGACAGAGATGAAGCAGGACGAGGCGGTGATCTCACTGAACGCATCTAGAAGCAACGATGGTTTTAATGACTCCTTGTAAATCAAAGTGACAAATCCACAGATAGTTGTAGTTCCCCTTAGCTCTGTGAAGCATTGGCATAATTTGAATAGATCAGAAAAACTTATTTCAAACTTTAAATTGGCAAAAGCCTTTCACCTGTTAGCAAACAATTGCCTGTTTTCACACAGATCAGATATACGGTGCAACATTAGCATTCGTTTGGAGGTGTATTTTTAGCAACTTGATGAATGTAAATCCAATATTCCCTCTTTTTTCTTCACTTCTTTTGAGCTCTGTCTCTACCAAACATACTGTATATCTGTAGCTAAATGCTCTGCTATGTACCAGCTAGTTTCTAACTTTGTCTGTCTGTAGTTTCAAAACAATTAGCTGAAAGACGCTAAAACACAATTTTGATTATGGTTTCTTTAAAAATCTTAATAAAGAAATCATTATAATAATAATAATATAATAATATGACCTACAAACCAACACTGGAAAAAAATGCAACTTCAAAAATAAGAGAAAACAAACCCAATGATTACGAGGTAATTTTGCTTGTAAAATATGCCAATGAAACAAGAGAAAATTCACATGGTAAGATTTCTTTAAATAATATGTAATATTTAAGATAACGATAGATCTTGAAATTAGCTGAGAAAACACATTTTGAGCTATATTTCACTAGTTTTTAGAAAGTATGTCATAATAAGCCTGTAATACTCAAAAGTAGTATTTCTTTCACTTAAGATATTCAAGATATGTGGTCTTCTTTTCTTTTGCATTATGTTTTGAGACTTTTAATGGTTTTATGTGAAGCACTTTGAATTGCCTTGTGCTATACAAATATAAACTTGCCTTGCCTAATATTAAGTGTTATATAAAATAAAATAGTTTGAGTTTTTGCAGTGAAACTTCCATAAAGTTTGCGCAGCCCTTCAGGCAGTCTCATAAAATGCATTATTACTCACAGCAAAGCCTTAGGGAGTGAGAAAGATGGATTTCACTCATTCGCCCACTCCAAAGAGCCGCCCGGTGATACCACTAAACAGCCTCGCTCGGGGGTACTTAAAGTACACACTAACTGCATCTACAGGAAGAATTTACATCCCTAAAACAGATTTCCCAGTAACATTTCTTTGATAAAGTGGCTATAGCTGTCCTCATTACTGCATCGGACTGAGCCAAGTGACAGCACACTTATCGATGAGTTGCCATCCCTCCGACAGCAAGAGAGACAGAAGACGAGCAAGGACACAATACTTGTACATTAGCATCCGCTAAGTCAGAAACCTTGCAGCAGTTCATTCCCCACCGCCAAAAAAAAAGGATAAATAAAAAAAAAGATACAAAATTGGCCCCCAGAATTGTATTGTCCTCTCATTCACATTAGGCCTACATTTTCCAAAATGATTTCCCAAACTACCCTGGGATAAAGTCTCCTCAATCTGCAACCATCTGCTTCATAATCATCCAAGTTGTTGTACCATCCAGCAACACGGGACGATGCTTTCGTCGTGGCCAGAAAGTGTGTTTTTGTCAGCGAGCCTTTAATGTTATCTATTTCTGCACATCAAAGCGTCTGCCATCCCTCCCTCCCTCTCAAACTTCCCCATCACTTCCTGGCCTAGTGGCTTCAAAGAGCAACTCCTCTTTCAAAATGTGGATCCATGAAGCCTACACGAACATGGCCGAGCACCTCGATAGATTTTGATCTCGCCTTGATGCATAAATAGATGTAAATGGAGGAGCAGTGAAAGTAAAAACATGCTAATGAGGTGACACTGCCCTTCATGCTCATAATTTCCCATCTAAATAATATAATACATTTCTTCCGTTCCTACGCATCTTTACTTTTTGTTATCGTATTTTATTGGAGCTTCATTTTGTCTGTCACTCACAAGCCAGCACACAGCAGGAGGACACTTAGTTAGCTCCACAAGGGTCCTCGTGCTGCCATCAAACAAATGACATGTACTAACCTCCCGTGATTGCTCAATATCATCCCTCAAAAGACATTTACCTCTCAACTCTGCCAAATAAATAGACAGAAAGATAAGGGGGTTTGGAGGAGAGAGGAGAGAAGAGAGAGGAGAGGCGCTGCAAGGCTCTATTTATACCCATCCAAGTAGCGCCGCGGCTGCAGGGGACTTGAGCGCTTCTTCTTGACGGCGGGGACACAGTCGTCTGTCTTATTATTCTATCAGACGGGGACTAAAATGGATCAGGAGCTTTCAGGCTCTTTGTGAATTTACCAGAAGTTCGGAGCAGATGCACTGACAGATAGAGTTTTTTGTTTTTGTTTGGTAATACACCATGCAGCTTTTCACATTGCGACGACAACTAGTCTGTCTGCTTGATACTTCACAACACAGTTATTCTTGATTAGCTGTGAATATGGTGGCAGTGTTGAGACTGCAGCATTTTTAGCTGTCACAGTAGAACAGACTGCATCACTTGAAATATAAGGCACTTTTGTACAGAGCGAAATATTGAGTCTCTATTCAGACTATTCCTACTCTAACGTTAGCTCGGAGCGGAGCACGATATATGAAAAATGACATATTTTGGATTGCTAACAAACCTTAACAAAGACTTATAGCTGACTTTTTTTTTTTACAGAATATGCTTTTGTTCACAATTAAAAACACATAAGTGAGCTAATGCATTTTTATTCATAGCACTGTATCATCCCTCATCACTTGGCTTCACTGCCAACACCAACAACAAAACAGTTAAATGTGCTGTTAGCTCGAAACTAGTCTCCCACAAAGGCAAAACACAACAAGAAACAATCCCTCTAAGTCTCTGTACAAATCACACGTACGCCGTCTCACTGGAGTGACAGTTTACCGACACCCTGGGAAACTCATTAACTGCACTTCCTTTCCTGTGTAGGTCTTTGACATGCAGAGCATATCAGAACACGGTGACATGCATAACATAACAGTAACTTTTAACATGTCATGCAGCTCGTTTTACGAAGGCAATATAGCACATAGCGTATAAAGTATGGGACAAAACTCATGTTCTCACTCACTCCCAACTCGTCAAATACCGACGCTTGGTTCGTGGCCCTAAGCTTCAAATTATGACTCTAGGTACCACTATGGTGTTAGTTTTGGACGCGCCAGGGATGTCATGTCAGTTTCCACTTGTCTTTTCTAAAATGAACTACCGCCTTCACAGGAAGTTAGGTTTAAGCAACAACACCACTTAGTCCCTCAAATTAACGTCAACTACGCTCTTTTCCTAAACCTAACTAACAACTCTGTGGGCCAAAGAAGTCACGTGACAACCGAGTCACGTGACTAACAACACATCAACGTTTACTTTTAACTTCACAAGGGATACGATCCCTGGGCTCCGAGACAAATGTCCTGTGTTTGTTTGACCGATGCACCTCCCCTCCCCACGTGCGGGGAGGGGATGTAGCCTCACACAATCATATACTATATATATTTATACCACATCCCCCTCATGAGGGGATGTAGCCTCACACAATCATATACTATTTTTTATATATCCCCTGGGGATGTGGTATAAATATATATAGTATATGATTGTGTAAGGCTAAATGCTAAATGCTAAATGCCAAAGCCTTTAACAGCTATACGGATAAGTAATGAGCGTAAGGAAAGCAGATTGGTACACTATAAATTACCATCCATCCATAATGTGGACATCTCAATCAGACAGCGTCATGGTTATGGCGATGGTCTATCACCCGTAGTTGTGTATGAAAAATGAGTAGAATAATGTGTCTCTCACAGTTACAGGCAGTTGTGGTCTGACAGTGGACATATGGGTGTGTGTGTGTGTATATATGTGTGAAAAAAAAAAAATAATATATATATATGTGTGTATATATATATATCACTCATACATTATATATCAAGGACATTGCAGCAATAACACCACTAGGTCAGCAGCTGTATTTCGCTCTGCAGCCTTTTCTAAAACATTAAATCAGACGCAGGCTCTGCTGTACAACACAGAACACTTAATGATTTGGATGGAAGCCCTCCTCCTGGCTTTTAAGCTGTCTCTCTGTATGACATGCTGTTTCATCATTACTTTCTGCATAAAAAGTTACTTCCCACTGTGATCCGACTTACTGGGGAGCAAGAGCATTAGTTATGACGCATTATAGGGAATTTAGAGTAACAGGTTTGGATATGGATTGTGTGTGGTTTGTGGTTTGTGTGTCCAAAGTGTGAATTATTGTATACATTTTCTTTTAAATGTATTTCTGTAGTAGAACACAACAAACAATATAATCCCAAACCACTGTGGGCAAGTGCTGAACTAAAAGACAGCAATGAAAATATAAATAAAAAGGGCGGCACACTGTAGCTCTCTTGCAATTTCTTAGCACATCCACAAGTGACTTCTGCAGACTTGGTTATATCAACAGAGACGCCATCTTTAAATACACATGCTCTGGTCACATGATAATACCGGAGAACCGTACAACCCACACATAACCAGTTATGTATATCAAAACACATATAAATATAATATATAAAGAATATAGGTAAGAACCTCACAGCTCATAAGAACAGCATCATACCTTCTATTTATATTTACCTATAACATATAGGAACAGGAATCAACAATATCAAACCCATGGATAGTGTCAGAGGAAGGGAAGCATCTATACCTGGAGTCAACCAAATACACAATAATGTTAAGACCACAATACCACTTACAGTATACTGAGCTAGAAAGTCAAAAATCATCCGACCGAAAAACCCAGCCCAGTGTTGCAAACTCTTTTCAAATGAGAATACCAGGTTGTATGGTTCACCGGTATTATCATGTGACCATCGTTTGCCCAGAGTGTGTGTATTGTTGATATTAGTAAGTCTGAAGGGCATCTGCTCAAAAATAAAGAAATAAAGAAAAACACTTGTGGACATCCTAATAAATTTCACTTAAAACGGGTGCAGTGTGTAGCTTTTAGGTGGCTATATTGGCTGAAATGGAATAAGATATAAATAAGTATGACATAATAAGTATGTAATAAGTTACCTGAGAATGAGCCATTTATATCTACAAAGACATTCATGTTCTTGTGGAGGCCGACGTACGTATTTCTTGTACACGCTTGGCACACGGGTATACGGCTATATATATATATATATATATATATATATATATATATATATTTATATGCAATAAAATCTCTCTCTCTCTCTCTCTCTCTTTCTCTCGCCACAGCTGGTACAGATGGATGTCATTCTGTGCCGTGATCTACGAGCTCGCTGTTCGCTCTGACCTACATACACAGAAGGTTCCTTGCAAAACAAGATATCCACTGTATGAAAAAAAAGTGACACCTACTGCTGACACAATTAATCGGGCACCGGCATAAAAGTAAAACAGTTTCTGGAACTAAATCAAAGATACAAGGTGGCTTGAGGATTTTGTCGCTGTTGAAAATCTTTCAGGTCACATTCGATTTTCTTAAATAGGTATGTAGCAGATGTGAAAAATAAAAGCTTCATCTCAGGCTGGGTCTGGAGGTGGTGATGCTGCCTCAGGGAATTAGTCACTGAAACACTGGAAGTGGAACATCCTGTTCCCATTGTGACCTGAAAATCTGTAAATGATCACCATTCATTTTACCTGAAATTGGTTAACAGCATGAGGGCTGTTGCTCGCAGGAATAATTCTGTAAAAAAACTAGATTGTACAAGTGAGAAACACAGAACATGTCATCCCTCCTACGACTACTCAGCGTGCTTAATGTGGGCCACATGACTTGTTCTTTGTGAATTAAAAAGGAAGCAAATTACATTTTCTGCTCGGTGTTATTGTACTCAACCCCTATTGCTCTGTTGCTATGGAGACCCTAGAAGAAGAAAGGGGGCATAACAATGACAACTGGTACTCATAGTAGACACTGGACATGTATCATTGCCGTCCTCCCACCGTCTCTGTCCCCGAAGAGGAAGAAAATGTTTAGAAGCCACAACAGAGAAGACGTTTCTTTTGAGGAGGTCCAAATCTTCTGCCACACCGCCTACATGAACATGTTGGAAGGACAGAAGGAGAGCGAGGGATGACGGGAAAGGATGTTCTCAATCTTTTTTTTTTTCCTGAACAGAGTTGTGTTCAGTTCATTTTATAAAGGATATGAGGTTGACCAATGTGTCAGTTTGTTGGAATAACAACAGAAGTAAATGTTGATATTGTGATAAGTTGATGCCATTGTTCCCTCAAGCTTATTGACAGGATATCGTTGCCATTATCGACAAATCCAATTAAAAAAAACATTAAACAATGTGAGTCCGTCTCTCAATATATTCTGACTTTCCTACTCAACACCAAACCCATTTGTTCCGACTAAAGACGTTATTGTTTGAAGTCAATAAATATATAGTTTCATTTTTCTTTTTTATAAAGGCACAGTCATTTCCGCAAACAGCTGTGCACTGTAGTTTTATTTTTAGCAAAAATGACTCAAACAGGAGAAGAAAAGTGCATTTACTGAGGACTATTTTCAGCAGCGATTGACACACAGTTGTTGTATTAGATGGTATTTACAGCAACACATTGAAACACGTCAGTATGCCTATATAGAGATCTGTTGAGTTCTTATGATTCAGTTCACATACTTCAGCTCAATATTTCTCAAAAACACACAGCACGTAGTGATGAATTACAGCCTAGTTTTGAAAACTTTCACCGCTTTCATGAAATGTTGTGAATATTTAAAAAAAAAAAAAAGCCTGAAAAGAGGGCAATGTAAAACCCCCCCATCGATAAACAGCGACTGGCTGCTGATCACTGGGGATTGATGTGATCAGAGCGGAGCTGTTGGAAGCGGATGAACCAGCAGGAGATGAAGCTCCAGACAGGATCGATTCCCCCCGACAGGGAGCTCCACTCTCCCACAGAGCTCAAACTCACGTTTAACGCACATCACTGCTCACCAGTTAGCCACACACTACATAGACGATTTTAAAAAACCCCGTCAGAAACACTTACCGCTTTCATACAGACAGATTTGTGTCGAAACTGAAGACGGCTTGGGTTCAGAAAAAAACATGATGTCTCATTTTACAAAATGGGGAATAATATATGGATACAGAAAACATGAATGTTCTGTAAAATCTCCCCTACAGTTTTAACAGATATGAAGTTTGAGTTTGTAAGAATACATTAATGTAACTGAAACTATAGCAACTTGCAGTATATTTTACAACCATGTATTTTGTGTTTTATTTGAACACTGACTTTGATGTGTAATTCTGCGTAGCGCTCTTCTCCCAACACAACTAATATTGCTTCTTAAAAAAAAAAAAAAAAAAGACAATTTCAGGGGAACTTCTTCTTTATGTCAAACTGAATATTTCCTTTTTGTCGATACATTTCCAGCATAATCCCCAACGGACAGACACATTTTTCCACAGCGTCTTTCCCATCAACTGGTAGACAGGCCCAGCTGTTACTGCGTGCTAATCTCTGTGTCTAACGCAGGAGGCTGGTGACTGTGCCGCTCCTCTCTCTGGCTGAGATGCTCTGCTGGTCCTGAAGGGATTTTTTTTTTGGGATTAAGCTGGCATTCATTGTCTGCAGCTAAGCGAAGATGTTCACGACACACACCAGCACACACACACACACACACATCGCCACATGCTGGCGCGTCTCCCAGTTGGCTTCATTAAATAACATATTGTCAAATCAACTTAACTGACACGTTGTGCGTGAGGAGACAGCAGGAGTCAGTTCTGCATCTGGTACTGAGTCACTGCCTTTTAGAGGGAGGACGGGCAACAGAGCAGAGGATGATACACACACTAACTCTGCTGCCAGCCCCTCCTCTAAACACACACACACACACACACACACACACACACACACACACACACACACACACACACACACACACACACACACACACACATGTATGGATCTGTGTCTATTGGATTTGTGTTTCTTCCAACCCCAGAGCAGTGATCTGTGTGTAGGGTTAAATGTGACCTGACTGTAACCAAGGAGGGCAAACATGCTCCAAAGGGGGAACAGACCACCTCCGAGTCCGTTCCCTCCGGCAAAGTTCTCTTCTTCATAAGTTATTTTGGATTCTGACGAGGCATTTATGTTGAAGTCTGAAGAGGAGGTCATGACTGCGCATTGTCTTGTATGATTATAATTACTTTAATTCTATAGCGCCTTTTAAAAACAATGTTAAAATGTGCTTGACAGTGAAAATGTGATAAAAAAAAAGAATTAAGATCAAGATAAAAAAAATCATTAAAATAGAGACAATAAATATAAATAAATTCACCAGTGCCTACGACATATTTCCATTTTATGCAAATCTAATGGACAACAAAGTAATCTGAAGGATGTGCTGAGAGCTTAGCGATGGGGACACACCACATCACTTGTAACAACTCCTCATCTACCAGCCAAGACTCTCCATGAACAGTCCTCAAAGATACAGACTCATTACATCCCTGGGGAGTTTTGTCCAAACACTGAATACATGACACCACATTTGTGTGTTTATGAGCAGTTCAGTGTGTAAAAATGTGATTCAACACAAACCAAAAACAACATTTGAGTACAGGAGGGAGCAGCTGAGAATGAACAAGAAACACCAAGGGAATATGAACATGATTCATCTACTTTTCTGTTTTTGCAGCAATAAATACCATATTTTTAGTTATACTAGGTTGTATTATGAATCCAATATTTGGTGCCATGGATACACCTAATAGAGATCCAAATAAACAAAAGCATGGTTCGTATATATATATAAATTAAATTCTTATAAGAGGGTTCAGTCTCCTTCAGGTCAAATTTAAAATTTGCTTTATCTAATAAATACAAATTTGATATTTTCTTTGAGGCCACATGTAGACTATTGTGTACTCGATGTGATATTAGAAGAGGAGATTTATTTGCCCTGACATCCCCTTCATGTCGTATTTGTCCTGACCGATCAGTATCGAGTGATGTCTCCCTTCTGTGAAAGCAGTTGCCTAAAGCAGCTTTTAACTGAAACCTATCCGAAATTACAACAACCAGTGAAGCTACACTATGTAAATCTCACGTCAGCATTTATGTGGCCATTTTACTGTTTATTTATTGTGGCTATAGCTATGTAGGCAAATTACATCCCCTTTCTTAAAAAAGGTGCGAGATGAGAGATTAGATCATTTAGATCAGTGATTCTCAACTGGTGGGTCGCGACCCACCCGTTTTCACGGGCCTTTGCCTGGGCAAAAAAAATTTGATTACATTTTTTTTTTTTCTTTATCCTGTGGTTTTATTTTGAAGGGGATTTTTTATGCAGAGGAATGTCGTCTATTCACACTTTTTTGCCGGCTCTGGTTTCCACTTGTTTTGCTCTTGTCCTCCATGTTTTCAGCAGCATTGCTGCTACGTTTCAGCCACTCGTTGTTTGAGCTTTTCAAGGCGGCGGTGATTGACAGGTGATGACAGGGGGCGTGTGCCAGGTTGGGTCAAACCATCCTGATATGGGGGAGACTCTGGGTGTTTAGGATAATGAAATTGAATAGCCTACTGAATATAAAATTCAGCTTATGAACTTACACTTATATTTTATCGAAAATGTATTAAATAAATATTTTTAAAGGATTTTTGAGTCGATGCTAATTTTGAATATATATTTTTTTAAATCTTCACGTAGCCCCGCCATTTTACAGCATAGAAGAACACCGTGACCCGCGAAATTAGTTTTCTAATCAAACATGGCGAAACGTAAGTACGAAAATGTTCCTCGATTTGAGTCGCGGCTTGTCATTAAGGGGTGATGGTAGGTCCCCCAGCCAGACCAGTTGAGAACCACCGATTTAGATTAAGAACCGGAAGGCGGAAGGTGCTACAATCCCACAGCCAAGCTGTCAGTTGGTCAGTTGACAGCATTATAAGTTTTAACCGCCATATGAGAGCAGGGCTGAGCGGCGGCCATGAGCCAACCAGTGGGGCACGCTCACATGAACTAAAAGCACGCACAGCCAGCCCGACTAAAACTGAAACTAAGATAACAACACACTCAGAGGGAGAGCGATTTCATTCTCTGCTCAGGTAGACAGTACTCCACTATATCTTTACATAGCAAATCGTTGTTTGCTGTTATATTAATGCTCTGAAGGTTATATTGCTCCTTAAACCTCCATTTTTTTACTGGCTCAACAGCCATTAATGAGCACAACGTTAGGCATATGTAAACTAGTGAATGCGCTCAGAAAATGGTGGCAATTCAGTGAGGAGTAAGATTATGTAATAGAGGGGAAAAAAACATGCTAATTGAAAATGCCTGTACCAGTCCTGGTATGCGTGTGTATTAGACCTATATGAACACACATACATAAAGATGTACAAGCAAAGATACCTGGAATTCATACCAGAGAACAGGAAACAGCAGGCAAGGTCACAGGAAACAAAAACTCCAAACAGAATTGAAACAACGAAGAAAGAGAAAAGACAAAGGGAGCACAGCGTCCACATATACACAAGGAAAGGAGGGTGATAATGAGGGACAGGTGAGAGCGGGGCCGATGAGGAACAGGGGGAAACTCATCATGGCAGACGAGCACACAGGTGGGAAACACAAAGGCAGGAGGGGAAGTGGTCTGAAATGAGAGAAAAGGAGAGTATTTCAAAATAAAACCGGAAAGTGTGAATAAATGAATCAGCGTTACACTTGTAATGTACGGCTGTATGAACGGTGACGCGTTCACCTACCGACGTGACGTACATACTGACATGAAGTTGAACAAACTACATCCTCGGTGACTGGGATGGAACTGAGCCGAACGAAGTGATTCGTGATTTCCACCTCTAGCGCACACACACACACACACACACACACACATTATGTTGACAGCAACAACAACAACAACAACAAGACTAATCATTAGGAAGAGGCAGTACAGTGACGGTGTCAGAGGTTTATTATTGGGGTGAACTGCTGCTGAGTTAGAGCCTCTCTGCCCTTTTTTTACATTATACTGTGAATGGTGACACAACTCGCTGCTCCATTAAAGATATAAATAGCAATGAGGGCAGACAAAAAGCAATAAAAAAAACACCTAAACTAAACCACTGGGAGAAATGTAATGACTTCTACTCTATCCAGGACAGAGAGGGTGAAGTTTCACCTCAAGGAAAATAAAAGCGCCAATGACACAAAGCAAATATATGCGCTGCAGATATGCGAGCAGTCAAAACTGCTTGAAAAATGCAGCAACTAAATGGCCTGTATTAACGAAACAAGAAAAGAAAGAAGCAGAGACGAAACATGCCTGTAGTCAGGAAGATTTTATTATTTTTAAATTGTTGCCGGCAGAGCTGTTTGTACATGTTGCCTTCAATATGAATTATGTGCTGTTCTGTTACCATTTGTCTTGTGAATATTATTTGTCTAATGCTGTCAACTGCCTTGTGGTTAGATGATGCATGTGGCAATTTAGGCAGTGGTGGAAGAAGTACGCAGATATTTTACTTGAGTAACAGTGTAGAAATACTTTGTTACAAGTAAAAGTCCTGCAGTCTAACTTTAATAAAAGTACAAAAATATTAGCATACTTATAGTATCAAAAGTAAAAAATACTTATTGTAGAATGGCCCTTTTCAGAATTATGCATTTCATATTATTTGACTATAATCATTTATAGGTTAATGTACTTATCACTTTAATGACTTTGGGAAAGGTCAGGGCATCAGCAAATCCAGGAGGATTCATCCTCGGGGGACCATGAATGTCTGTAGGCTACACACGTTGACTTCAACCCATCCAATAGTTATTAAGATATTTCAGTCTGTCCAACATGTCTAGAACCTCTCTGCTTAACTCGACATAGAATCCAAATTGCAAAGCCTCCAAGCTAACCAGGTCCAATACATCAAGTGAAACGAAATCTAATATATGATGTTCGCCTGTCATAATGGACCCAATGAGTGACTGCAGCGATCAATACGCAGAGCATGAGCACTTGGTGTTGAGCCCCTCACGTCCTCTGCAGACCATCTCCTCCTTTCATCCATATGCATCAGGCCTCGCTCACCCCATCATACCACCACCTCAGCACGAGCTTCCCACAGATCAAAAGGCCAGGTGATGTGTGATATGGAAATAACCAAAGTGATTGGCCACGAGCCCTCCTGCTCAAAGGCAGCACAGTCCGCCTCGCAACATCTAAGGACATCAACATGAATGGTGATAGCGCAGTGATAATAGCTCAAAGGACTCTTGCTGATTGGTAGCTGCTGTATCAAAGGTGCCGACCGGGTTGTAAGCAGCCTGTTACCAAAGTGACATCCTTGCTTTCATCAAACCATCTGTAACTGATTACATGTGGACGTAAACCTTTTGCAAATGATGCAACAGTTTGCAGCTGTTTAACCCCTATTTTCCAAGTTGACTGTGAAAACCGCATCAATTTATTGGAAAATCAGAATGTCTTTTGGTTTTTGCGATCAAACGTTTTTTTTTTTAAGACGGGGAACTCTTTCTTCTCTGGACATTTTTGACATTTTCACCAGCCAAAATGTCAACTATGCACACAATATGTCTCGTTAAGTAAACAAGACACATTTCCCATCACACTGCACGGCTTGAATTTGTATGATCCCACAACCTTTCCCGAGGCTGCAAATTCTAACAAACATGTTTAGCCCGACTGTTTGGTTTCTGATACACAAACAGTGAATTCATTTCAGTACTGCAAAGGTGTTTTAAATGCAGTAAGAGAAACAGCAATTAATGTATTCGTCTGTTGGCAGAAAGTTAATAAGCAGCAAATTTGATTAATCCCAATTAAGTCAATTCATGACTCTCTGGTTCCAGTGTCTCAAATGTGAGGATTTGCTGCTTTTCTCTGTTTTGTATTTTTAACAATATGAATAAATAATGAAAATAATCATTTGTTGCCGCCCTACTTGAATTCATAACTACTTAAAAAACTATTACTTTTGAGAAAACACCAGCCCGGGCATTATGGAGGATCATCTGAACATACAACACTTTTGAGTTCAATGAAAGTACTTCGTAAATAGAGCAATAAAAAGACTTTCTTCTATAGCTTAGAGGGTTTGAGAATCCATTGATACACACACACACACACACACACACACACACACACACATATATATATATATATATATATATATACATATATATATATATATATATATATATGTCCTCTGACTAACAAGACAGGGATATCAAAGAGACCAAAAGCTGGTGATGAGCTTTGAGCTCTGCTTAATTGGATGCGGCTCACGCTGTATCTGTTGCAGCAGAGTGAATAGCCCTGGGAGACAAGAGCTGACCACCACACACACACACACACACACACACACACACACACACCCTTTTCTCAAACTGACAATGTTATGTAGTTCTAGTTCTTTGATAAGGTGGTGCATCGTCTGTCACTTCAAACATGTGAAACTGTATGTTTTCTCATTTAAAAGTCAGCGCCCATCTTCTCAACATAGACATGGATGCTGCAGATGATGGCACAGATATATTTGACAAATAAGGCAACACGCTGAAAGGAATAGTTCAACATTTTGGGAAATACACACTTTCTTGTCTCGAGTTAAATGAGAAGATTGATGCCGCTCTCACGTCTGTACATTAAATATGAAGCTAGCCCCAGATTAGGGTTCATTTATCTTACCATGGGCAGGGGGAAACAGATAGTCTGGTTCTGTCCAAAGGTAACAGAATCTGCCAGCAAGCACCTCTGAAGCTCATTTATTAAGACGTTACATCTGGTTTGTAAAAAATAAAGATAATGTTTCATACGATAGGAAGTGACTGCGTAGTAGTCCTCCAGTGAAATCGCAACGTGTCGTTTATATTCTTCTATTTTGTTACAGATTAAACTAACAAGATATAACATTCTCACGTCTGTTCCTTAAATATGAAGCTTGAGCTAAGTATAGGTATCTTAGCTTAGCATAAAGACGGGGAGCTAGGACATCCTAACTGGGACTATTTCTTGGCGGGGAGCGGTGACTCCCTGAAGGCTGGAGGTCACTGCCACAGGCCGAAGAATAATCCCACATATAACCCCATTGTAAAACTGTATCTTGTTATTTTTACGAGATAAAATGTGTTAATTATAGCTTTAAAATGCTGGTTAGCAGCTTTTGTTGCCTTTGGACAGAGCCAGGCTAGCTGTTTCCGGTCTTGCACTAAGCTGAGCTAACCAGCTGCTGACTGTAGCTTCATATTTGTCGTGAAAGGAGGTATCATTCTTCTCTTCTAACTCTCAAGCTAACTCTCTAAACGTCAAACTAACCCTTGAATATATTTCTTCCACTAGTCAGTGGTGGTCGAACAGGAAACATCCCAAAATCCCAGTCAGAAGCCAGAACTTATATGATGCTTATAAAACAGTGAAGCAGAGACACTCGGGAGCGAGACAGCACTTATGCGTGTCGAGGGAAGAACCAGTGATGAGCCGACATCTAAAAATCATCAAGGATGAAAAAGCCTCCAGTCCATCACAGCTCCGACATGCTCTGAGCGAGCTCGTTAAGTTGAGGCTGAACCGTCGGCTGCAGAAACAGCGAGATGTCACCTCTTTCACCAACTTCCAGTTCCACATCTCCTCTTCAAATAACAGTCAGACAAGCGTTACCTCGCGGTAGCTACACACACACACACACACACACACACACAACCTCACACACACTTGATCTCCATGCCACATTTGAGCATAATAGGATGAAAACTGTGGCTGCCAAACTTAGGGTGGGGGCATTTTTGTGGACCAACCGACTGACGGAGCATGCTACGAAGCATCCTGGTTGCAGCTAATAAAACATGCAGCTTAACTTCAGTCTGCTAGGATCCACTGCTCTCATGTGACCGAGTGGCTTAGCAGCCCAGTGAGAGCGTCCTGACATCATGACAGAGGGTTGTTTTGCGCTGCCACAGCCTTATTGTGTTGTCGAGCAAGTTACCAAATCCATCAGGGCGCACAACAGGCCTTTCAATAATGAATAAGCCAGAGGCTGAGAAGCTAATAACTCAAGAGAAAGGCCAGTGGTAGTGAATTCCAACAGGACAGCTTACAGGCTGCCATCCAGAAAAGGTGCAAGATTTTATTAAAACTCGGCGAGTTTAACAAGTAGAGTGGTTTTGTTTTCCCCTGGTGCCTGCTGCTGCTGCGGTTTGCATTAGCTGCTTTGACACATTTAAAACACAGCAAGTCACAAAGCAGGATTAGAAATTTAGCCAGGAAATTTAAAACGTAATATCCTGAAATCAACAGGCATGAGTTTTAATCCTTACCCTACAATTCAAGTTTAGTTTTACAGATTCTGCGTGTGTTTGTTTTCCCTCTAATCCTGCATTGTGTATGGTGCCCCAGGTTTGACACAGAATTTAAAATAAAAGAAGAGAGAGGCAGTGGAAGGAGAGCACATGACACAACAGCATGTTTACAACAGCATTTCTTCCCTGAGCCCCCAAACCAGGACTTTACTCTCTTCAAGATTGTTTTCTCCTCCTTCCTTCTCTGCTATCTCCTTCTCTCCTCCTCCTTTCTCACTCGACCATCTGTGTTGTGACGCATGCAGATGCAACCGGCACAGCGCTCTGCCAATCAGGTCATTTACCAAATCTCAATTGACTGCTGCTCCAGTTTCCATGGAGAAGAAACAACCAGCAGGAGGGCAGCGAGGCGAAAATCAATGATTCCCCTCGAGCCCGGCTGTGGGCCGGTTCCGGACCTGAGATTTGACGCATAAGAGGAATAAAGCTGGAGTAGTAGTTGTTGTCTCAGGGTTTTACAGCAGGAGAGAATAGTGGGCCAGGAGAGATGTTTTGGACATGCCTTGTCCAGCCTCAGCTCAGGCCGTGTGACAACATCGTCCTTTGAGGTTTGTGTGGAACAGAGCGCGGTGAAGTGAGGCAGGCTGCAGAGGTAACAAACTGCAGCTGCTTTCTATTCTGAGCCACGAAACCAGGACAGCCAAGGAGACGGTGATCAGGCCCCTGCTGATGCTCCACTCCACGGCTTCAACACGACGCCTGCACGGCACCAGCAGGCTCACCTGTACACATTCCTTCCTTCCATTGTCATGAACGACTCTGGCATGCACGCACAAGATGAGCAAACATGCTCTGTGCACATCCACATGTAAACACAAGGGGGGATATGTCTGCCACCTGTTGGTGACTCTGCTAAAGTTCACCCAGTCACCTTGCCGTTTCCCTCCGTGATGCTGCAGCAGACTCATTTATCCTCTCTGCTGCTGGCGGATGCTCTCTTTCACCCCAGCATGACTCATACCTCTTGAGCCTAATGCGACCGAGGCTTAGCCACAGTCCATCTATTGTAAAGCTCAAATGAATTACATGCACTTCAGCAAAAAGAACAGGTTTATGTGGAGATGGATACGCAGAGCTGAATTAACGTGCTTCAGAACTTTAGATGTCCTTGAATAGATGGAAGTGTAAAAAAAAACGACGCAGAAGGAAAAACAAATCATCCCCTTTGGAGTAAGCTGGAGCAAACCTGCCAGTCTAATATTTTATTACCAGCCGTATTCATGCATTTTTTTTTTTTCAAGGGATCTGGAAGAGCAGCAGGCACGGAGGAAAAAAAGAATAAAATCTGCAGTCAAATCTACATTTTGCAGACTTCCATCAAAAGAAAACGTTCATTAAATGATTTGGTAAACCAAAGCTAAACGCGATGAAGGCTCCGAGGAGCAGTTGTGAGCTATAAAAAAAGAAGAAGCTTGTACGTAAGTGGATCTTTGAGGCTTGAATCTATTTGGATTGTTTTGCATTAGGCCGATGATGAGCTGATATTCAACTGATGATATCATGCAGAATGGTATTAAAAGAGTCAGGATTGCTGAGGCGCTAGCTTTAACCAGACGGACGTAATAACTTGTGAGATGTTGTGGAACCTGCAACTGAAAAGCACTTATTCATGACTGTCCAGATGTTCCAATTAATGAATGCAGCAAGGAGACGGGTCCTTTGGCCTTATCCCAGATGTCAACGGATTCACCCATACTTGAGTTTTTATCAGTCATACAAAATATTAGAGAATGCGCATGAAGGAATGCATTTAACATGACCACAGGATTTACTGTAACTTTGCTCTTCTTTGGTTTGCACAGATGTAAAAACTAAACTTGTGGACGTCATGGGGGGAAATGCGTTATGTCCGACATACTAAACAGCTCACAGTATATACTCACACACACACACACACACAATTCTCCGGTTTTCACTCGCATCTCACTGCTGCCGCTCTTCCCTCCTGTTGCCACAGCAACGCAGCACTCGTCTCCGTGTCTCAGTGACAGCACATGCTCCCATTGAAAAAACATCCGAGAACAGCAGAGCAAGAACGCACTCACATGCCTTCGTCTACTGTAAGGCTCGCATGCAAATCAAAACACAGATAGGATGCAGGTTTTTATCTCTCTCTCTCTCTCACACACACACACACACACACACACACACACACACACACACACCATCCAAGTTGAACCCCTTGAGATGATGATGATGATGATGAATAATGAATGATAATGGATCCTAGTGACTCCAATAAGCCTGACACAAAAAAGAAACACAAATTCCTTTCAGAATACAAAAATAACGGGCAAGTGCAGCTCTTTATTCTTTGCTCTATAAAGTAATTAACATAAGGAACAACCCTTACATCTGCTCCTTCCTAGTCTACTACTCCAAGCTCATTCAGTATCTGTCCTCTCAAGCAAAAAACAAACTAAAGAATAAGATCTCACACACACACACACACACACACAGACTGCACGGTATTAATCCTGTGTCGATGACATTAAACTGAACCGTGCCCGTACCTCACAGTTGCGTCCGGTGAAGCCCTGGCTGCACGTACAGGTGTACTCCCAGGTGTCCTCTGGCCTGCCAGCGGACGGCAGGGCCAGGCACAACCCCCCGTTGAGGCAGGGTCTTCCCTCGCAGGGGTCCGGACGAGGTGTGGCCTGGGTCGGGGTGGGCTCGGCCGGGGCCGGGGTGTCCGGGGCCAGCTGGAAGGCAGAGGGGACGGCCCCGATGCTGCTGCTGCTGCTGCTGCTCAGGAGCAGGAGGAGGAGAAGCAGGGGGGGCGTGAAGCTCCGTACGATCGGCGTGGGACGGCAGCAGGGGACCGCTGGCACACTGCACACACTCATCCTCACACTCTGGCTTCTTTCCTTCTTCTTTTGGTTGTTGCCTCCTCTTTCCTCAGAGCCAGAGCAGCTGTTGTTCATGCAGCAGCTGAGATGTGTGAGTGTGAGAGAGAGAGAGAGAGAGAGAGAAAGAGAGAGAGAGAGAGAGAGAGAGAGAGAGAAGGAGGAGGAGGAGGAGGCTGGTATTGGATGTGAAGCCTCAGCTGTGCGCAGGCAGAATGACTGAGAGCAGACTGACGGTGTGGAGGCTGAGGGAGAGAAGGTGGGGATGCAAAAGGGGAAGGGGAGGGCTCTCGGCTCTATTCTGTCTCCGAGTCACAGTGACGAAGATAGCTGACGACACTACCCCCCCCCCCTCCCCCTTACACTCACACACTCTCTTTCCTGGCTTCTGTGTGAGAGTAGCAGAGGAGCTCAGCACCCTCCTCATTTAGAGTCTCATCATCCATAACCTCTCCTTGGAGCCGGGCTTTCAAGGTGGGAGGGAGGAGGCTGTAGTTGGGGAAGATGGAGGAGGAGGAGGAGGAGGAAGCGGTGGTGTTGGTAGAGAAAGTCATTATCAGCTTTGCCATAAGATTAGCTGCTTTTCAGCAATAACGGGTGGTATTACTGTATTACTACAGGGGAGATGATGCGCTCCGAGTCTAAAAATAGCTGAACGATGCTCAAGGTGGTTCAAAACAAAAATGTCCAAAAGAATCATTCATAAAACAATTCCCATTAAAGCAGAGTGTGTATGGACGTTGCAGAGATCGTCAGCTTTCATTCCCCAGGGTATTATCACGTGATGACCGAGGTGGGGAGAGAACATCTTGACATAGAAGTTGAACGTAGCATATACATGTTGATGTATTTTCAGGAATCAGCTGACTTTTTTTGGGGCATAAATTCAGGACAAAGAGATGCTTGAGGTTATTTTTTAGGTCACTGTGAATTCTGTTTTGGGTTTGGCTTTGTGGATAAGAAGTGCCCAATCTGATGCAATGCTTCGTTGTTAGGAATCCTGAAGTGGGCGGTAAGTTTTTAATTTGACTGATTAACCAATTGCATATCAGTGTTTTTTCAAGGACACTGAACTGTCCACCAATTTTACATATTAAATCTATAGTCACTAGTACTAGTTTGAGACAAGTGGCATGAATTGAGTTATCTGGGGATTACAAATTTAGAACAGAAACCCAAACTTCGGGTTGTGGAGTTTGAAAGGCCGAAGGCCGGGAGAGTCTGAGGAAAGATGCCACAGAGTTGCATCATGTGAGGTACTGAAAAGGATCCAGAAGTTTTTAAGCTGTATTTAAAGTGTAGGTTTGCAAAAGTATTTTTTTTTTTTTTTTTAGAAACAATGGAAGACACCCACGTGATTTCATTAACTCGAGACTACTGAAGGCTGGTATACATTCCCAATAAACTCTGGAATATACAGATTTATTTGCTCAAAACAAGGAGTCTCTTATACAAACATGTTAAGACCGCATCTCTTAACGGTCACGAACATGGGGATGATTACAGCAATCAAAAACTGGTTTAATGTACACATCAGCATCAGACTATTGAAACACTGTGAGCCTGTATCCTTTGAACAAGGGACTAAACATCAGGATATTTGTTTCTTAAAAGTCCCCCAACTTTATGGAAGTGCTGTACTAAACCACTGGAGGACCCCTCAAATTGTATTGGTATGGGAAGCTTACTAATCACACATGAATTAAGACGGACTAGAAATGTTTGAATACTGATAAATTTAACCTGCACTTAACAAAAACTTCCTTACATGCTTTTAAATAAGAAGCAGAAGTTTTAGCCGGCGTTGACCTTGATGTTTTTTTTTTTCCATCAGATTGAAGAGTGGCGCCGAGATTACAACCACAATTTATTCAGTGCAAGTAGTTGCATGTTTCCGAGAGGGGTGTTTTGTTTCAGTATGATCAATATAAAGCTCTGGTGGTTGTTAATGAGACGTCGGCCTCACAGGCTGGCCTCCACTTTCTCCATTTCCATAATGAGTCCTCCCGAGGTGCAATGAATCCTTCGCCTTACGCCAGCCAGCTCACTGAGCTCAGGTCCCGCAGCAGACTAACTCCTGGAGGCCGATGTTGGTTGAGCTAACGGGCGTCACAGAATGGAGACCAGTCACACTTTAGTCCAGAGGAGAAGAATCATCACGTCCGTCTTAGAATTTCAATTCGTCTCTTCACAAGTTTTCAATAAAGTTGAATATTGTATTGAAAATGGATGAATCACTTTGTAGTTAGTCGTTATTTCAACACAAACACGTTATGTAATTTTAAATCCAAGGCTAAACATTCCGTTGTTTCAGAGTTTGGGTGTTAAAGATCCAGCTCCGAGGCCGAGTAGTTAAACCCTGCTGAGACCTAAAGAGCAACATTCCAGGTGAGTGGCATAAATCACCTTTGACACCTTCTCCATGGCCACAGCCCTCGTCCTGTCCAGTCGAGAATTATTGTTAACTGTTTACTGATCAGCTTTAGGAGGACCCATTGGAAGCTGACCCATTGGAAGCTGACCCATTGGAAGCTGACCCGTAGCTACAAACATTCAACCGGCTGAAGGATTCACAAGAGCAACGCGGTGCCGCGATGGAGGGGATGGATAAATAAATGAACAAAGATGAGTCAAACAGTTACTTTATTTATGTTCAGGTAAAAACATGAACCTGATGCAGTAAATTATTGCAGATCTTAGAAACCAGCACATGAACGATTGGGCCAGGAGAACATACAGTGGCGCCCTCCCCTGGCCACAGACTGCAGGTGCACACCACGGTTTGTTCCAAGCCAGCAGTGCAAAGAAAATAATAATTATCAACTACAGCAAGAAATAAAGACAATATAGAAAATTAAAAAAAAAAAAGAAAAAAAAGGTAAAGCAGACATTCCCACCTTTAAACAGGGTGTGAAACTGCATATAAACTTTATTCCATAAATGAACTTGAAATGCTATCTGGCCATGAAACGATAAAATGAGACCAGCCAAATTTTTTGCCCAGCTACATTATGTGTTGAGGGTTGCTCAGAGCTTGGTCTACCAAGATAACCCTACACATCAGGTAGGGCCCAACAGAAAGACACTAACTCTATCAAAATAAGAGCAAAACAAAATTTCAACACATTGGTTACAACTCTTCATTTGAGCTGAAGCTCTCTATTATAAAGGAGGCCAGAACACAATCTCAACTTGGGTAGAGGGGAGAAAAGAAAAAAGATAATATACGCTCATCACTACCCGCATTCAACCAACTGCAACTCTCGTTTTCCACAACTTGAAGCAAAGACACACGGGGGGAGGGAGGGGGGAAGCCGAACCAAAATGCAACACACAAACTGGGGTCAATATAATACAGAACAAAATGCGAACAGACGAACTGAGGGGAAGAGACATGAGAACAAAGAGCTATTCTATCAAATGTGTAGAATGAGCAAAGTCTGCAAATTTGTCTGTACAAATGATCTTTGGAGCTAAAGTAAACCTAGCTTGCTCGATGGATCCCCCCCCCGCCCCCCCTTCCTCCTCCTCGACACCCAGTGACGTTGTCCACCACTCTGAGGAGGAGACATCCCTTTTTTTTTTTTTTTTTTAAATATCACATAGCAATGCAATTTAAAATGTCACCCAGATGTTTTCATCTTTTTTTTTTTTAACATTACTCAACTACTGATATAAGTTTTACTCTCTCTTTTTTTTTTTATATTTTAAGTTCTGTGAGTCATGGAACACTTTTCCACGTGTTTGTTTTTTTTAATATTTTTTTGAGAGACCGGGGCAGCAAATATATATTTAAAGTCTTAATTTTTCTGCAAGCTGCTTTCTCTAACAAGAAGGCTGTACATGTAGCCTTAATGTATGTGGTTACAAAAAACTAAGAAGGAAGTCGTGATTTCATCAGTCGCTGTAGAAGGCATTTGAATGTGAGATGTGGAGAGATCAGGAAAGGTGGAAAGACTGCTGGCCCTCGCGGGCTGCAATCAACAGTTTCTCTCGCATTATCTCGATGCTGGAGTAGTCAGGCAGCTTCAGGTAGTTGACACAGGTCATGACTGAGGGGAGGAAGTCATCCGGGTTCTCTGTTGACTCGAATGTCTTCCTCACAATCGTCAGAGGGGGATTCAGGCTCCGGAAACCTGAGACACAAGAGATGGATGTCAGGCAAAGTTTTTAAAAATCGAGCGCTTTCATGCAAATAAACCCTAAATAACAAAGTAACAGGATAAACGTTTAAAACGTGAGGTTTTTTTTTTTTGGTTTCCAACTGTCCAAATCCCTGTCGATTTTATTTATTTTAAATAGATCTACATTTCCCATTTCGAACAAGTAAGATTTGGCTATCGGGCAAGTAAGTGTGCATGTGAGGTGACTCACCACCAACAGGCAGTCTGGGGCTTCCTGTGACAAACTGCAGAAAGAGTCTCTGCTGCTCCGCATCAAAGCTGCTCAGCACCTCAAACAGGAACCGCACGGCACGGCTGCAGAAACATGGGCGGAAATACACATCAAACATTGGTCTTGAGACATCTTGGGTGCGTCATGCAGAGAGTCTGCACCCATATTTAACGACGCTCCATTAGAAATAAAGAGGACGGTCTCACCTGTCATGTGTGTAGCCGTGGTCCGGTCGACAGCACTCCATCAGCGTCTTGACGTCCCACGTCTCCGATTTACTGCCACACAGCAACTGGTCAAGCTACGGCGGGAAAGGACGGACGATGAACAATTAAAGAAGAGAAATAAGGGACAATAAATATCAATAAAACGACTCAAACTTTGCCGAGGCGGGAGATGAAACACTGTAAAAAAAATATATTTTATTTGTATTATTATGATGCATGCTTAAATAATGTGCAGTCCAAACTGGCTGACAAGACAGCATTATTCAGAAAAAGAGACCAGAAGTAGCAACATAAATAATATAATAATAAAAACCACTGAAGTTTTTTTCCAAAGCTTTAGAAACAAAGTAAGCCAATAATGATAAGTATTAAAATGAAATCGCATTCCATCATCTTTAATGCACCAAAACATTTCAGGATTTTAAAAACAGACATTTTATTTAATATAGACATTCTTAACTTATAATAAGGACAATACAGAAGAAAATGCAACTCATTCTCAACTTCTCCTAATTCGCAAAATCAAAAATGCCTCCTTATTAACCAGGAAAAACCATTGTGGTTAAATACTACCAACTTGTGGACCAACCAATATTTCTATTGAAGTTTGCGTGATTGTTCAAGAGTTAATGCAGCTGTAAATGTTTTTTTATTGACTGAATACTGTCGATTGCCATGATGGACTGAGATGAATTAAAAACAGGAAATGTGCTTACCTCCTCTGGATAGAAATACTGCAGGTGATGCAAGGGGAAGACGGATTCAAAGCCTTCCCTAAATGACTCAAATTGTCTGGACACTCCTTCATTTAGAGTCCAGTACACCACCAGCTGCAGGGAAAGAAAAATGAAAAAATGAAACCCCGGAAAAGATCAGCCATAAGAGGAACAATATGAAAACGGACAAAAAGTATAAATCAGAGTGACCGCTGTAGAAAAACTATTTCACATACCCTGAGGTACTCCTCCAGGTTGTAGATTGTGACTGGAAAGTCTTTGCCGCCCTTTTTCAGCTCAATGTTCGGGAATCCTGGGAGGGTGAAGTCCAAACCCAGGTCCTCCACTGAGCAACCGTTCATGTTCAGGCTCTCCAGGGCCTGCTGTAGGGTCTCCCTCGTCTGAAGCGCACAAACAAACACAGGTTTAAGAAGAGACAGAGGGTTAACTATTGTATTACAGTATATGGGGATCATATCGGACAAAAACTAAGCCCTATGTCATGACTAGATGGAGTGGATTTCATTTTGTGATGCGTAAAAGACTACAATGGACTTTTAGAGGTGGATGCTCTCATGAAGACACCACCAGGAATCCCCAGGACCAAACTCTGGTAGCAATGCATGAAGTCCTCTGTGCTTCACCTGTGATCGGTCCTGTTCCAGCCTCTTCTTCTGGCGAATTATATCCTCCAAGTGCTGGATGGACTTCGCCACACCGGGGTCAATGTTCACCAGGTCATGGGAACTTATGGACACCTCGTGCCGTAGCATCCACTTATAAAATGGCAGCCCCAGTGGCAGGTCCAACTGAAAGGAGTGAGTGGAAAGTGGTTCAGAAAGTCAGTTCAAATAAAAAACACCATGCAATATTTCAAATATTGGTCCTTGACATCTAATACACGTATCAGCATTTAAAAACAACAATGTATATGACTGCCAGCAGACACCTCGATTATGCCTGAAAGCTCTTACTGCAACAGTTAACAATGATTTACCACTGGCAGAAGACCAGAGTCTGTTAAAAAAAAAACAGAGAACAGAAAATAGAGGTGGTTACCAATCTGAAGTCCATGATGGCTTTGGCCATTAGCTTTCCTAAGAAACGGAACTTCATTTTGATTTTGGCTATGTGTGCTGGTTTGGTTGTCCTTCCAAAGGGAACCGCAAACAGTCCTTTGGAGCTGAACATGTACTTAGTTCCCTCTTGGCTTCCTGTTGGGGCAGAGACACGAGTATGAGAGTAAAATCACTATCTATATTCACTTTCACAAAAGCATTTAAATCTACAGTTAGTGCAATCATATTCTAAATGAAAATTGTCTAATCATGGGCCCATTAGTGAGGACATCCCTGGAAAGACGTCTGACCGATCACATACCAACTCAAACAAGCTCAGTCCGGGACAAAGAGCTCTTAATTTAAAACAAGTAAGTTAAAGTAAATTTCACTGTGGCTGTGTCTCACATTGTGAGTGAAAAGTAAAAGCCAACAACAACATTACAGGCTTCTCATCATACTGTCGGTGGGTCTGACGGTTTGTACCTTTAGGATTGGCCAGTGTGACCTCTTCGCCCCTCCACAGGCCGAGATCAGCCCGCTGGAGCTCCTGAGACACCAGAGCGTAGAACTCCAGAGTGGGGCCAAGACCTGTGCCGACCTGGAGGAAGAGAAAGAAAAAAAAATAAAAAATAAAAAATTAGACTCACTTCTCAAAAAAATAAAAACGCATTTTATTGCACCAAAGTGCAAGACATCATTCATTTAGTTTTAACATGACAGATACCTCGTTCTCATACTGAATCTCCAGCATTGCCCTGGAGCTGCCGAGGTCCTGCATCACAGACTCGGCCTGTTTTAACAGCTCGTCGCGGTTTATTGTCCTCTGCAAACAAGACGAGGGAGGAAAAAAATATTAAGTTTAAGCCAGGAAAAAGTTCCCAGAGCTATACTTAAAAAAACAAAGAGGTACCAAAATGTTAACATTTCAATAAGAAAAAGATCCCAACAAAAATAAAAAAGGCACAACGCAATTTAAATTATATTTAGATACAGATACACTGTGTCTGTACAATTGGTGGCTTCCATATGCTGCAACATAAGTACAATTGTTCAAAATATAATACAAAACATTGTACCTTCTTCCTGTCAAGACGTGGTGCAACTCTGCTGTCCTGGGAATCTGATTGGTTGATCTCAGGGTTTGTGTCCAGTAAGCGCTGCATGGCTCTGTCGCGATCAAAGGCAGTTACGTAGAATAACATCTGCCGGGTGTCAAAGGGGAAGAAGAACGGACTAGAGAGAGAGAGAGAGAGAGAGAAAGTATGTGTGAACCCAGTCATTACAGCCAAAAACAAACACCAAAATGTATTCTGTAGCCAAGATACAATACACATAAGAGACAAAATTCGAATTCCTCCTTTTGGTTTTAAGTGTGAAACATTTACCAGGTCTTTCCGAGCTCAATGAGCCAAGTAGGGATGTTCCCCGTCATGATGACCAGCGGGTCTTGTAACTGACGGTTAGCTTTGGCTGTCAGCTTACTGTTGATGAACTCACTGGTAGGGATGATTTCCTTACACACAGCATTCTGCAAAACAACCAAAAATTATTATACATCTTCCTGTTACTTGCACACACGCATAACAAACCGACGACGAGTCACTGCCTTCCCCGTGTGATTCTTTAGGAAAGAGACTTACATCGTACAAGTAGAACCAGTATCTACTAATGGAGTGCAGGACCCTCAGCAGCAGGTTGACCTCTAAAGAGGGGTCATCAAAGGTTATGGTCTCTGGAGGCTCCGAAGTGAGGTATGTCTCTAAGGGATTGACGACACTGGGACACACGCCATCTGGAAGTGACAGGAATCAACAGTAGTAATGAAGACGCTGACGGCGAAGGTTCAGACTTGTAAGAAACAAACGATGAGAAGCTGTTTAAAAACACGTGCTTCTTCTGGTCACTCCACTGCTTTCTAATTTGTTGCAGTTAACAATAACCAGATACCGTGACAATGTGAATCCTTACTTGAACAATTCAGATACAACCGTTTATATACAGCTTTGTAAAGGAAAGAAACAGATGCTGCATGTTTTGCCTAAATCTGCACAGGACCAGCAGCTGTATTTTCTCAGAGGTAGTTAGCCATGTTGAATGTAGTTTGAGAGATCCTTCACTATGAGATATTTAAGATCCCACCATGCCACAGCTCATCCTGCTTCTTGGCGTTGCGAGGTGAGGTTTTGGTGGGAGCAGTCTGGGCTCGACCCCTCTTTCCACCCACAGCGTCTTTACTGCCATCCTCGTCCTCTCTCACAGGCTTATACCTGTCGGGAAAAAAGAAGGGACGTTATGTCTCCGCCTGATTTGACGAGCATGTGACAAGACTCTTGGTATATCAACATTTCAAGGAGTAAATGCACTAAGGCCAATAATCATCCGTGTGTCCAACTGTTGGTGAGTCTGTGTGTTAATCACCTACTGCGTACTTCCCACTGCACTGTAGAGTGTATTTCAAAAACTTGGCAAATAAATCTGCACCACTAGCATAAATGATGAAACATTTTTTTTTATATTTCTCTGACCCTTCAAGGACTGGTTAATGACATTCATAAAAACAAATCCCAGAAAAACATTGCTCTTCTGTTTCAAAAGTGGCAGTGAAGGTTAAGGAAGTTGGAAGATGCACAACAGACAAAATGTTACCATATTGTGTGCGTTTTGGTCCAGATGCCAGCTCGCCCAAGTGGGTTTGCCTCATCGTCCGTCGACTCCCTTTCTTCTTCTGCTTGAAGACTGTACTGCCGTACAGCCTGGTACACAGTCATGTTGTACGGTAACAGGTGGTCACCGATGTAGAACTGTAGTCTGTGACGCACACTCCCTGAGTTCAGGAACTGCGCCGCCTGGGTAACCAATGAATAGCATATATGATTTATTGATAATGCTGAAGTGGTTGCAGGACTTAGCTCTCAATACACAACACAGGATTGAGGATGTATTATTGAAAAATGTGCCTTATTTGGCATCAAATCGCATACCAGCGATTCATCGATTTCATCATCTGAACCGTCGTCGTCGCTGTCTTCATCCTCTTCTCTGATTCGGCCGTAACCTGTACAAACAAGATTTCAAGTTGGCAGCCCAGCTAAAGAAACACCGAATAACCCATTTTAAGAACAGTCAAAAGGAACATTTTTGGGCATTTGGACAAAGTGGAGGAAAAACAGGTGCCATAGGAGAATTCCTAGTTGATGGATCTGTATTAAAGGAGGCACCTGGTAATCTACTACAGTCCCTCACCTCTGACAACAAGATATCTCTCAATGGCTTGCACCAGGGCCAGGGGGTCAATCTTCACAGGGCCGCCTTTCCACTGTTTGACGTTAGTGCAATCTGGGTGTCTCTGCAGCTGACACTTGAGCTGATGTGTGTTGAAGAACTTCAGTGCCTGAGAGCCCCTGGAAAGATGCATTTAAAAAACACTTTTTAAATGTATATCAAACTATACAGTTTCATAACTAAATCATACATGTGTTGGATATAGTTATTTTGATCAAAACATAAAAAAATAAAGCCACCGACCTGCTGCCATTGCCGTTGCCACTGGGGAAATCATGCACTTTGACAGGGAACTGCTCCATTTGGCTCAGGCAGCTGTTCATTTTGTGCACCATTGCCAGGTACGGGCCATTCTCTGCTGGGTCCAGACGACCGACAGGCTCCATTCCTTGAACCTGCAAACCAAACGAGAAAAAAAAAGAAAAAAAAAAGGGATTAAAATCAAATTCTGAATTTCTAGACTGCCAAAGTCATAAAATTCTTTGACAACGTAGGTACATTGCACATTTCTTTTTCTAGTCTCTCACCGGACAGCCAGCGAACACGTGGAGGAACCGCTTGAGCCGCACGTCACGGCTAAGCAAGTCCCTGTCGGTGTTGGAGGTCAGGTAGACCAGGAGCTGCTTCACCAGCCCACTGTGCTGGATCTCAAAAGACGACACGTCTGATTCTGATACAATACTGGAGATCTCCACCAGGCACTCCAAACCACCGTCAATCTGGGAAACGGGAACAAAACACATCAGATAAGTGTGTCAGTGCTGGCGTGCGTCATCTTTAGTATCCATCCCTCTCTCTGCTTCTCTTTCAGGTTGAACAATTTCAACGGACAACAACTAAAACAATAATAGATATCCTTAAGTTCGTAGGGAATGTTATTATCTTATGCATGCTGTTCAATAATGGGGGTGTGGATGTTTTACCTGCAGGTTGAGCTGCTCGGTGGCTGTGCAAAGTCTCTGGAGTACATTCAGTGCAGGGTTGCTGCCGTCCACATTTTCAGAGTTGAAGTAGCGCTCCACAAACTTACTTGCCTGTTCTTTGATCCAGGCTTTTATTTTGTCTCTACAAACCCAAAACGAATTCACCGATTACATACAGTAAACACATATTTGTCCCATAATCACTGGCACTTAACATTACATGAAAAAGCGCACACAATTTGGATAACACTGGGGTGGAAACTGTCATCATCGTACCTGTTATTTGAAATCGAGTCCTTGGGAGGTGCCCTTGCCAGGCCACTCACTCCCGCTGTGCGTGAGGGCTCAGAGTTGGCATTGTTGGTCTGGGCACCCAGCTTGCCCCAGGTCTTGGGATTAAGACTGGCCAAGAAGGATGATTTGGGTGACTGAGTACTGGTAGGGCTCTTGGCTGTAAATAACCCAAAAGGTAGATGAGGAGGGTTATCCATGGGTTAAAAATATATCAAAGTCCAGAAAATGCCATTTCAATTCATGACCAATCGCATGTGCGTCAAGGAATCATTGATAAACCTGCCAAGTCAATCTATCACAAATTACTGAACAGCAACAGAATCTGTGTCAGTCTCGTAATTTCAAAGTGATTGGTTCGTCACACATTGCTAGAACAGGTGTTTGCTGGCTGATAAAATCTACAGAAGTTCAGTGATCTATGAATTCTATCAAATATTGCAGATGTGCTTTGAAACAAAAAAACATACTGGACAGAAACTGTTTAAACATCACACATACACATGGACAGGAACACTAACTCACCCTGATTGTCTACTTTGTCATCATCTCTTGGGGGAGAGTATTTGGGCCTCCTGGGCCCTCTTTTAGGAAGCCGTTTCCTCTTTAGGACATCACTTAACCGCCTTGATGGAGGAGAAAGTCATTACTATAATGCTCTTGAGGGGGACATCAGTATACCTTGAGCATATCGGACATTTGTGTATTTATTAAGCAATACATGCAATTTACCATATTCAATTGAAGCTAATTGTCAGGCACCAAATTGTTTAAAAACTGTTTTTGGGTGATTCAACACAGGATGACAATGCAATTTGTGTTAATGAGGATAGTTTCCAGGGTAACACTAGCACTGTAGCCTGTATTAGAAACCATTTTTTTTTTTAATAAGTCTGTAAACGGACAAACCAAAGCCACACGTGGCCACAAACTCACCCCTGTGGGCTGAGGTCCAGTGAGTCGTCCATGCTGTGCTGGAAGCTGGGTGAGCCCAGATCAGGAGTTGCATTGTTAGCAGATGTGGTGGATGCAGTGCTGATGGTGGTAGTGCACAAACTGGCAGTACCACTAGGGCAAGCTTTTGGGGGACTAGTGACTAAAAAGCTCTCAGCTTCTGACAGGTTCTTCACCTGGTGCATCACACCTGGGAGAGAAAGGAGAGAGACGGAAATTGTCTAAATCCTTCATAAACAGCACAATAAACAGCAACTACTGGCCAATTAAGCAATAATCACTTGGATCTGGCCGAGGACTGATTGACTGTGGATCAATGCTAAAGCCAGGCTACGCAAGGAAAAATGCACTGGAAAGATAATGCAAAGGAAAACATTGGCAGCATCGCATTTTACTGCCAAAATAAAATGTTAAACTGCAGGAGACAGTTGATCTAATGGACTGGAAGCATTAGATGGGGGGGGACTTATTCTTTTGTCTACTGTGGAATGAGATCAGAGCAGCATTAACGCTGGCCAAGGGCAAACAAACTCTGTTCGGGCAAGGGGAATGCCTCATGCAGTCGTCTGATCGGGCGAGTGAAAAATAAATGTGCTCTTAATAAGGGATGTCCCAATTGATTGGCTGGCAAGAATGATGAAATATGTGATCAGGAGATTGACATGAATGCTGTCTTGTCGCTGATTCCTGATAAAGCTACAAAAGGAACAACAAGATGTGTCGACATAGGCCGAAGGAGAGCGAGTTAACGTTATCTGTTAAGGGTTTGCATGAGGATGGAGTTGTAGCAGCGGAGGTGAGTCTTCTGCATCTTCAAAGCATGTTTATCATGCATCTGTCATGTAGAGGATAGACATTGAGTTTTCAATGGGATTATACGCTACCTTCTCTTCTGAAATAGACACTGAAGACATCAGGCAGCTTCTGCATGAGGATCTCGGCCATCTGAAGAGAACCCACTACAATCTTCAGGTCCTGGCTGGATAGCATGGAGGCAATGTGACTGTAGAAATAAACGTACAAAAAAATAGTTACTTTCAACTCAAAGATTGTCACCAGTAATTCCCTGGCATCTCAGAAATACTACAAGGTCCTTCTTTTAAAATAAGTTATTAACTTAAATTTAAGACAACCATCTGAGTCGGTTTTAATGTCAATGTTAAAAGTCGTCCACAGCCCAGTGAACTGATACCTGGACACAGCATGGTTCCTCAGCACATCCTTCAGCAGCTCTGCATCAGCAAAGAAGATGATCCTGAGGATGGCTCTAAGGCACTTGTGTCTGACAGCAGGCCCGGCCGATGAGCTGTACACCTCATACAAGACCCCAAACAGAGTTTTGATAAAGCACTTTGCCAGCTCAGGGTCCTCCTTCATCAACTGGGCTCGTGCATCCTCTCGACGAACCTCCTGGTGACTCCCTGGAGAAAGACAGTGAACAGGTCAGGTTCATTTCCTCAACCACACAGCGACAGCCACAGCTCAACTGCCACTCAATGAGAAGCTGCGTTATACACATGCAGACGATTGCAAGAGACACGGCAACAGCAGCTTGCTGTTGACTACCATCTCTGCTTTAACACAGAAAAAACAAACCATTTCTCACACATGGATAAGTTGATGTTAATGTAGCAAGAATCTGGTGACAAAATTCAACTGATTTGCACGCAGTAAATGTATGATTTACCAGATCATAAAATGATAACCAATTACAGTAATTAACAATGAATTCTCTTTTCCACTTTTTTTGCCATGAAACTGGGTCACTGTTGTGACTCCAAGCCGATTACAGCTGCCATCCTACTCAGTAGAGCGGCAGGCTAACAAACATTTAAGACATCAGGCCCCGACAGTGAGCGTTTCTGGTTCTTCTTAATTTATGATATAATGCTATGTCTTCATACAAATGTTATTTGAAAAGATCTGTATTACCTGTATTAGGGTTGGCAAGAGGATTGGGTTTCCTCTGGATACCACGTGCTGTTCCTGTGTCTTCATTAATCTGCTGCATAGAGTTAAAGTCAATTGTGTACACACGGCCCAGGGTTGACAAGCTGATCTCATCCTCCCCGTTCTGGTGTGCTGTCTGCAGGGCAAGATAATCACCACCCAACATCAGTTTTCCATACGGGGAAGCCCCAAATATTTGTGTGTGTGAATGTATTGAGAGAGGATGATGCACAGTAAATAGACTGAATGTTGTCAAGTACTGTGATGCAACATTTTAATAGATTAAATCCATAATTCATCCTTCAGATAATTAACTTGTAATGTGACGAGGTCCAGAATGACTGACCAGAAACAATTCTAATATTTGAATACTGATGATGATGGAGATATAACATCACTATATATATTTATATATATATCCAGCAATTATGATTTCATATCATACATTTGTAATAATACAGAATGTGGGTGATTCACTCATACCTCAATAATGCGGCTGTCGATGCGGTTGTAAGGATGCCACAGTCCACGGTCATCCCTCCACTGCCAGATGGCTCCCTCTGTCGTCTGGGCACTGCCCTTCTTCAGCATTACATCAACGGCAAAGATGCCCTCTCTAGGCAGGCAGGGCATCAGCTCACTGGAAGAAGAAGAGTTGTTTGAGAAAGCTATAAAAAACAATTCTAAGTGAAATTAGATTTTTCTTAAAACATTTTTTACTCAAATTACAATTATTATTGTCAAATAACTACTGGGGCGAAACAATTGCATCTGTGGTCGAGGTCTGGGAGAAGCAGTTGTAACATTTGTAGCACTGTTGTAAGCCCAAAGTCAGTGTGGCAGATTACTATTTGATACAGTTTCTGTCAATTGTGAAAGCAAAGTCTTGTCATAAGTCAGTTATTAGAAATGTCAGTAAACACCATTTTTCCTGCTGCCAGCACAATTTACAAAAATTACAATATTTTATATATGCATTGATCTTAACCCATTCCATACTGAAAAGAAGTCGGGCAAATAGATGTTACCATATGAGGGAGGTCAGTTCATAGAGCTCCTGGGGACTCCGGGGTACCAGCTCAATCTGTTCCTGGCAGCTGCCATTTGATGCGCCACACAGGAGGAAACGCAGAGTTTCTGCTATGTCTGTTAGAAAAGGTAAGACAAACACATTTATGTTGTTAGCTGCTCTGTTGCACCTTTAACACATAACATTCTTTCACTTCTCCTAAAGGCAGTTAAGACTGAAAGCGAAGTACATTTTAGAGGCAGCCAATGAGCGTTGATGTGAACAGACGTGAATACAGTCTAGAAGGTTCAAATGAAGGCACCGATTTGTCTGCTCAAGTTAAAAATGTTTTCAGGGGCAGTATAGCATGTGCACCTGCGCACACATATACACGTTAGTGGATAGGTGTTAGCTAGCTACAAGCTACATTTTGTACTGTCATACATCACAGACGGCACGTTTTCCTAAAATATTGCTACAAAATAATTTACTAGACTTGTGAAAGTGTCAAATATGTTACGTCATTATGGAATTAATTAATTTTGTTCATTGATTGACAGGGAGCTCAATCTGAAGGAAACCGTGAGAGGGACATTGGTGTTCCATTGGCATTTATGGGGTCTTTAATAACTATTTTGAAAATTACCAGTGCTTGCTAGGACAATAGGGGCTGGGTAACTGTTAGCATAATTATTATCATTCTATAACTGAGTAACACATTTCTGAGTGAAACAGTGGGTGTTACATTTTTATATTTTGAAAGATTTGAAACCTGGAATATAAACTGTTTCCATTGCTACTGTACACCTGCTAAATATTTATCAGGCTGCACCTGCTAGTAACCATCTCATTTATTAAGTACAAGTGTTGTTGTGAGTACATACAGTACGACTGTATAAAAATATGCATGACAGCAACAACAGGGTGCAAGTCATACGTGAGTGGCAAGGGTGTGACCTAGTGCGCGTGTGTGCGTGTGTGCGCGTGCGTGTGTGTGTGTGTGAGTTACTCACTCTGTTTCATAAGCTGGACTGCCAGGCAGGGGCAGTTGGAGCACATCAAGGAAAACATGCGCACAACCATGATGAACATTCCCGAGCTGAGCACAGGAGGGGTCACTACCAGCAGCTGCTGAATGTTGGTCAACAGGTCCCGTGACGCCACCTCTTGCAGCAGGTTCTGTTGATTTAAAAAAAACACATGCGCATGAGCTGTGGAGTTGGATTACAAATGGAGGAGACGATACAGAAATGGCAAACACAAAAACAGCAACCATAGTGTTAAGTCTTAAAAACAATTACAAACCTCCTCATGTTGAAAGTTGTCCACCAGTCTGGCGAAACAGAGGCAAGTGCTTTCGACTGATTTTTTATCCTGAAAGAGAGGTTAATGAAAATAGCCATTAGTGAATCTTCACAATAGGTAACACTGATATAAATGAAATAAAAATAACATTTTAAGAACAATGTATGGAGGATGTGATACAGGGGAGGATTTAACAGCGACAAAACAAACATTTTGTGCCTAAAACAAACTTCATGCTGTGTGACTTAGGCGAGGTCACGCCTTGGGGCAGAAATGCAGTCCTCCCAGTCATTTGAACACAAGTGTACAGTAAAAACATGATTCCTTTCCTGATGATTGACCAACACACTATACCAGTGGTACGACTTCTCAAAAAAACACTTTAAGTTTAAAACTTTGTATACAGTTATACATTAGAAAAGCACATTTTTCTCCCAGTTTTTTCAGGCGAAATATTAATTTCTTTAAGATTTAATTTTAATATAATTAATTTAATTTTTTATTTTCTATTTACCAAATATGGATTGAAAATTGAGAAACCTAACCATGTGAACTTATTTTGTTATTCCCACCAATGTTTTTATTATCAATTTCATTTCAGGAATGTGAAACTTGTTGCAAGTGGAACCCCCACTTGAGCCAAACCCCCTGCTGTGATTGTGTTGCATTTTATAGTTCAGCAATTTGAGACGTAGGAAAAACTCACCTGGTGTGTGAGTCTCTGAGTCAACAGCGGCAGAGAATCAGCAACAAAGTGGAACTCATCTGGAGTAATACTCTGGCAGCAGTTGGCTGCAATGGCCAAAGCATTCCTCTGAGCATTGATGCTAAAGAACTCTAGGTAGAGGAGGCAGTCAGCCAGCCCACCCTGCAAGGGATGAAATAACATTATTGCTTTATATAATTGCAGCTAACAGAGATAAGATGTTTTCAGGGTATGAAAAAAAAACACTTACAGCCTGCAAAATGGCTTTGCTGTGTCGCCTTGACAACATCTCCAGGGCAGTCAGGGCCTGCTCTGCTACGTCAATAAATTGGATCACCTGAAGCTGCACAGAAGAAGGTGGAACAAGGCATTAGCATATGAAAAAGCCACCATTGCGAATTATCAAGCGATAAGGGACAGACAGCGTGCACAGTGTCTTACCTTCTCCAGGAAGACAGGAATAGCGTCGACCACCACAGCAGAGGATCGAGGGAGTGCCTCCATCATATACGTGAGTGCACGAGAGGCATGATTCATCTGTGTGCATGGATCAAAGGCATACAAATAAGCGGTGTCATTAAAAAAATGAATGACTCAAACAAAAGACTACAAAACTACATTTGCAGAGATGAAAGTTCCTCATACTCACAATATCAAAGTTATGCTCCATTTGTAACAGTGTAATCTGTGAAAAGACAGTTGAGTGTTTTACTATGGAATCAAATATCCCACAGATAACAAAAATAATTGTGTATCCAATTTTCATAATTCACAAAGCAATACATACAGGACAGCCAAGTATAATGGAGTGGTTAATGACCAAACAGAGTAAGACTAACCAAAGCGGGCACAACACTCTTGACAGGGAATCCACCAAGTGTTTCCTCATTGCCCATCACCAGCAGCTGGCACATCTCAATGGCAGCTTGGAGCTGCTGAGACTCGTCACCTGTGGCCTGCAGGCCCTGTAGTAACTGCTGAGCCTTGGAGCCTGTGGGTAAGGGGGCAGAAGGTTTAATCAGTTATTTACCAAACGTGAAGAACACTGATTTTAGAGTAGGTTGGCGGTGTACTCACTCGCTCCACTGCCAATGGTCCTGTGAAACAGCTGTGACATCCGGGGGCCCAGGGGCCCAAAAAGATGTGGGGGGAGACCTCTGGCCTCCAGTAGGGCTATAGGGACAAAAGAGCAAGGTTTAGAGAGCAACTAAACATAAGGTGTGTAGTTTTCAGACCTGAAGCCATAGCATTAAAAAATAAAATAAAAATCAGGGACACTTGTACATTCATTGACGCAGACAACATATAGTGACATAGTCTACAAATAGTCGATCTCAGTAGCGATTGACTGTAAAATCTGAGAGGGGGGGATTTAATGTACCTTGAAGCCTTCCCATTTCAGAGTCATCCGACTCACTCTCTCCAGAGGTGGTCATGCCCACTGCTCCAGCAACTGAGCTTGAAGCTGGACACAGAGACAATATCGAATCAGATTTCATCGTGAAAAAAAGTTAAAACAGTAAAGAAAGAAATTAGCCTTTCAAGTTGATGGCCTAATTTCTATTAACTTTAGGCCATGAGGAAAAGCTTAAAACAACCTGTGGGGTTGAAGAGGTTTAATTTCCACACAAATTTAGTAGACAATTCTTAATTAACCATAGATTCAAATGCAAAAGGACAGATGATCTCCTACCGGACAAGTGGCATGATAGGTACCTGAAGCCCCTTGTGATGCCTCATCGGTTCGAGCGGCTGATGAGTTGGCCCCATCCTGGTTGTTGTCGGAGTCGGCCATTTTCTCCTGGCGGCGAGCGTCGGCTGCCCCGCGCTTGCCCAGGCCTGAGCCCCGCCGACTGTGATACGAGTAACAGATTGACAGTGTGAGTGACAGCAGCGCAATCAAAGGACAGTGCAGTCTGCATTACCACTCTAAATCAAATGGATATAGTGCAGTGGTTCCTCTGGATGTTAATACTGTTGTACATTTGATCATATAAAAAGAAAGATGGAAGACTAAGATGCACCAACACTCCTGTGGGACCGTGTGGTTATTGCAACAAATGGACCTCTGGAGCTAGAAGCTTTCAAAGTTTAAGATGTTGGTTGTTTCGACGCCATGCTATATTTAGTTGGGTGGTTGGAATCATAACAGTGAACGGTGGGTTTCCTGTATGCGTCAAAGTCTAGGTTTTTACCCATTCTGATGGATACTGTACAGTCCAACAAGTCTTGTGTGTGTGTGTGTGTGTGTGTGTGTGTGTGTGTGTGTGTGTGTGTGTGTATACACATACACACACACAATGAAGAATTCCCCTTTACAGACAATGATCATGACACCTAGGCCAACCCCGTGTGATATTTGAGTATGATGGGAGTAGTAATTGCAAGTGATGGTCTAAACAAAATATTTACTTATTTTTTTTAAAAACAGCTTCATCAACTTGGTAGGGAATGAGGGTTTTACTTAGGAAACAATGGGTGAATTGCTCACATCTTACAGAAAATAAATAAGGGCAACATTGGTGTCTTCACCATAAGCAAAGGCTACTGTTGCTGGGTCAAACAAAGCTTACAGGTTCCCTGGAGGTTTTTCTTTGAAGGGGTCTCTGTTTTGTCATCTTGCTCATGTGCAAAAGGATGCAAGGGATACTCAAGGAGACAAAATGATTATGAGAGAGTACCACCGATAGTAAACATCACTTTTGTTTCCAAGAAAAGTCCACGGGGCACCTTTAAGTTAGCTCACTTGAGTTGAACAAGCAACATTTTAAAGTAGCAGTGATAACACAACAGCGTTGTTCAACAATTGAATGTGCAGGATTTTGTTCAATTGTCAGCTCAGACCATGTATCAAAAAATAAAAGCGATATTAGCGCTATGGGAGTTGCTGTTGCGTAAACTCTTTAAGACATTCTCTGATGCCAGTTTATTAGGTATAACTAGCTAAAATGTATGCAGTATTATATAATTGTCATTAGGTCATTGCCGTAATTTGTACCTGGTGCTGGCACAGGAGCCCGTGGTCTTCTGGCGTGTGCTCCGCCGAAAGCTGGGGAGCTCTGCTGGAGGAGACTCGCTGCGCTTCTTAGTGGATTTCCTCAAACCTGCGGTGAAAAAAGGTGACATAACTTTAGGCTGGGGAAAAAAAAATACTGGTAACAAGTTATTTTGACTAGGATAAAATTTCAGAAAAACAAATCAAAACCATTGTCCCAATTGTGTCGATTTATAGGCCAGATGATATGAAACGTTTGTCATTTAGATACAATAACCACCACAGGCATCTGCAACTAATTTCAGAGAATAAGAATTCTTATTCTGGCTGTGGAACCACAATAGAAAACATCCCTCCATGTCATGATCATTGGTCACAGGTCTGTGAAAAAGAGCAAAGACGGATGCGAAGTGTTACTTTTCAATATAGTAAAAGGCTCTAGTGTTGCCCGTTTGGAGCCCTGTACCACTGACTAGATGGGTATTAATAGTAACAAATCCATGGCCCTATAACAGGGCAACCTTCATGCTAGATCTGTGACTCATAATTCAGTCGTACAAAAATAAACTGAGAAAGTTAAGACCAAATGAATTAAAGTTGTCCTTTTCTTTATTTCCTTCTTTCTACTTCAACTGACCTTATACCAGGGTAAAATATTAATCCTTCACACGCATCACAAGTTCCCCTGAGATTCCTAATAAACCTAAAACTAGCGAGAACCATTCAATGCGATCACAAATATTGTTTAGGTGGTGGTAACGTTTCTATTTCAACATGACCAAGAATACATTGTGCAATGTAAAGCCACACAGAATCATTGGATCACAGGCAAACATTGTAAATGCTTACTCACCATTATAGCTGAAAGTAGCACTCTATGTGTGTTAAAAGATATAAGCAGGCAGAGAGATAAAGATATGGGGAGAGAAATATGAAGTGCTTTCCTCTTGACAGAATCAGCGTGTGTGTTCTTCCCTGCCCTCTGACATACCCCTGGTCAGCTGGTGGGCCAACAAGCTACGCCAACTGAGGAGGGGGTGGGTGGGGGGGGTCTCTCCATTTTGGCCAATGGCATGTTGCCCACCTTAGTTTCTATCCCTTCACCTATCTAGAACAGCCTAAACCCGCACTGACCTCCACAGCTCACACTCACTTCACCATACACACCAAATTTATACTGTAATATCTGTGTATCTAACCTACTGTAGTGTCCTGCAATGTTGCCGTCTTCTAATAAGGGATGGGTATCAAATCTCAATACTTTTTTTTAAAGGGACAGCGTATAGTATTTTGGCAGATCTATTAACAGAAATGGAATTTAATATTAATAACTGTTTTCATCAGTGTATAATCACCTGAAACTAAATAATTGTGTGTGTTTTGTTTACTAAGGATGAGCCCTTCATATCTACATGGGGAGTGGGTTCTGCACCAATTTTGTACTGAATGGCTCACGTTACTGCGGTCTTGGAAAGGGAAAGGTGAGGTGAGCGGAGGGGTATTCAGATGGTTTCAATCTGCAACCACACCGTTTAGTAAAGGGGTCACTAATATGCGGACCGCGGCCCAAACCCAGTCTCCGTTGTATGCGGACCCGGACCTAGAACCGAGAATTATTAAGAGTGGCAATGTGAAGCGCCCCTACGAGACAATGCACAAATCTTTTGAGCAAACGTACCCACTCTCATCCAAAATTAAGGCACATAACAAAAATATTATCTAAAGCCCAATGTGATTGATCCACCAGAATCCTAAGACATTCATTCACTGCCCAACAATGTTAACAGAGAGGAGAATAGAGCTGAAATAGATAAGTCCCTGCACATAAATTTCTCGTTTAAGATAATATAATATTGTGGCTTTTTTGGGTGACATCACTTTTCACCTAAATTAACTGAATTTAAAGCTGCAGGGGAATTCAGTTCAGATCAATGAATTTTTCTAAAGCTCTGTTATGTATTGTATTTTTAAATCCAGCCCTTATTTTACGTGAAATGAGAGGAACATTTATTTATTAGAGTATATATTATTTAAACAGCATCCAATAATTATGGGACTAAATCCTAACGCCAGTTAGATATTATTTTGGACCGGATCTTTGTATAAAGAATATCTCTCTAAATGGACCTTGTTGAATTCTAAATGAATAGCTCTGGTTTAGTGTTTAGGTGACTGCCTATGGTACTTTATTTAGATTTAGTTATTGTATGGCAATTTGTGTTCAACACTGATACAATAAATACATTTGGTTTACATTTTTTATTTTATTTTTAAGATTCTACAGAAGTGTTTTTACTGAGCCATTTAAGACAAAGACACTGTTGCCATTACCTAGTTTCTCCACCAGAGAGCAACAAAAAAAGGAAAGGTTTCCATATGAAAAATAATTATGTCATGAATCTATAACAGAGGTTGAGAGATTAATCCGTTAGCCTAATTAATTGGCGCAGATAGGACGTTTTACAAACTATCGATATCGGTGGAACTGGGCTCCGATAATATCCAAAAACCTTGAGCGCATGATTCTTTCTGGCGATAGGTTTAGAAAATGTGGGCTAAACTTTTGCCATCCCAGAGAACAGCAAACTTTACAGCAGGCAGATAAATGGTACTCACGTCCCCCCCCACCCACAAAATGTATCTCTCAAATATATAATGCAACGCTATCAGCTCTTCGTCCATGTAAAAAGAAAGGCAGACAGGGAGGAAAATAAATCATTCAACTTTAACTTACTTACCAATTTGGCATTCTCTCTTCCAAATAATCCAGTCATGTAACTATGCACTCATGAAATGAAATTGCACACATGAGGATCCTCCTTACCCCGGGACTATGCACCAACATTAATGGTTTGTAAGAGTGGCATTTAACATGTAATTGGACGCGAAACCGAAGTAATCCAGGGCAGCCAGTCATAAACCACAAAGAACTGCGCAGCATCCATAAATAGAACATATTCCAAATTTGTAATCCTTCAAATCTCACTTCAGGATATATTTTTTGTAATTATTTTTGCGAGGGAGGGGTCTCAGCCAATTAATCTTTTTCCGGCTACCTTTCAAAATGCGTTATCGGCCAACCTCTAATTTATAATAAATAAAAGAAAATCCGTTATAGAAATGGCTTTTCAAGCAAAAATACTATCTGACAATCCCTGGGGACTACTGGATCATTATCTCCCCCTCCCCCCCTTAAAGAGATCAAAATGCTACCTCAAGTAGAAAACACCTGAACCCTTGCTACTTCAAAAGACACAAATTGTAATGCAACTCTAGCGTTGCTCCGATACTATTATCGGAAATGCCTCTAATACAGCCTAAAAGGCTGGATTGGGTATGCAAATCCGTGTATCAATCCGATATCATTCATCAGCTCATTTATGCTACACAAGAACAACAAGAACAACAACAACACGTGACTCGCTACCCGAGTCGTACATCACACCCGATTTCTTGTTCAACACTCAACAGATATGTGAAAGAAGTGAGATGGCTTACTTGTTAACTAGGAACTAACGAGAGACCATCTTACTTCTTTCACATCTCTTATGCTAGAAAAGAGTGTAACACTAGTCAGAGCTTGCAAACTGGCAATATTTTACACTGGAAAAACCCGACAGTAAAATGGAGATGTGTTTTTCACGCACGGGTGTCGGAAAGGTACATGGCATCGGCCGATAGGCAAGTTCGGGTTTCAGAGTTGGCATCGGTAAATGTTGTTGGGACATTTCTACATAACTCAGGAGTTCTGCAACAAAAGTATTCATCAGTGCAGCACGTGGATTAATGGTCAAGTCACTAGACTATATAAATACCAGCATGAAGACTATTGTCCTAAAAAGTCTTTCTAAATTTGCTAACCATACCTGTGAAATTATACATGTGTGCTGCACTGACAATTGAGTGACCAGCACTATTTATGCATTTAGCCATTCTCCAATTTCAGGCTACTGGTACTTAAGTCTGAAATCTGAGCCAGTTCAACGACTCAGTGAAGCCCACAGTCGCCACATGAACGTGAACTAGATAAGTTAGTCAAGACACACGTTCGATACTGTATTGTATGCAGTGCACCAACTGTATTTATACATACATGCATGCATGTGCTTTTTCTCCCCGTTAAAGTATTTGGGGGGGGGGGGGGTTTCCTGAACCGATGCAAGGTCTTGGGACAAAGGATGTCGTATGTCTACAGATTGTAAAGTCCTCTGAGGCAAATTTGTAATTTTGGGCTATACAAAATAAATCAAACTGAATTAGCTCCCAGCAGTTAAGAGTAAGGTTTCGTAACTGATGCCAGGACGCTGCTTAGATCACAGGTCATGCGACATTTAATCCCAGAGTTGTAACCTCCGTTCAAGCTTGCAAGACCAATGTGCTGACCCCTCAATCTTTTCATACAATTAGAAACCCATTTAAACAAACCCTTGCAGATACTTCCCTCGCAACATGCAGTAAAAGAGAGATCAACCCAGACTGTGGAGTAAAAATGAGGGGCTCCATACACAGGAAATGTGACTCACTTGCTAGTTTAGCTTGTAATCCTGATGGCCCAGGTTTGGAGGTCTCAGTTTTGGAGGATCCGGGCAAGGACAGTTTGGGTTTTGGCAGGTTGACTTTAGGGTTGAAGCGCGCTGCCCACTCAAACTTTGAAGAGCTGGCGCTTTTAGCCTGCTCCTTGTCTCGGGTACTACGACGTGGGGAGGGGCTTGAGGCTGAGCGAGAGCGTCGTGCCTTGGTCTGATCTTTTCCCTGTTTGACTCGGGCGCCCTGCGTGGTGGCGCTGTTGGGGCCTGTGGTGGAGGAAGAAGAAGAGGTGGAGGCAGAGGAGGAGGAGTCCGTCACGTTGCTACACCCAGCTTTGGCTGAGGCGGCTGATTTAGACGCCAGCTTGGTGGGTTTTGCAGTTCTGCCCTCGGTACGATTGGGGAGGGACCCAGCGGTGCTACTTAGACCGGGGAGGGAGTCCGCTTTCTTCCGTTTCTGGATTGGTGAGGCCCCAGCGGCCCCGCTCTTCTTACTCTGGCCTCGACCTGACAATGCAGGTACTTCTGAAGCAAGTGATCTCTTCTTAGACTTAGCTGGGCTTTTCTTGGTCTCTGAGGTATTGTCTCTGGGTGGTGGGAGCGATTTGGACTTCTTGGCAGGGGTTGGTGCGAAGGTACTAATTTGATCGGGAGCTTCGCTTCGCTTAAGCCCACGGGAGCCTTCGCTCTTTGACTGGTGGCTTGGTCGTTCTTGCTCAGATGTCCCTGCAGCCTCTGGATCGTCTTGCAACACAAATGAAGCCACGGACAGAGTAAGACCGCTTCTGCCAAGGAGCAAGAGGGACAACAAAACATCATCTTATAAAACTCCTCACACTGTGAAAGGTGATGAATTACACACCAAATTCATTTCACTCAATCAGATTTAGAACAAAACCCAAAATGTGTACAATACTGTCTTTTTTTCTTCATTGTGAATTTTACTTAGTATGACACCATTGGATAATGTACAAACCCTACATTCACACAAGCACACACAATAAGCACCAAGTAGAGAGGAGGGGTACCTTCTTGAGCTGTGCCCTCTGGACTGGCCAGTGGCTGAGCTGGCTGTGGCTTTGGAAGCCTTGGAATTAGGTCTTCTACTTTCAGGTGGGGAATTTGCTTTATGTTTTATCTGCTCTGACTGCAACCTGTAAGGTTGGAAATTAAAGAGCAAGTGATAGTGTGGGTTTCTGTAATTAAGCCACATTTATAAAAAAAAAATAAAAAAGAGAGCCTTGATAGGTCCCCAAATAATTTTGGCTGACATTGACTGCATATTCTCTTACATTAACACATCTGGAGTAGCAAGAAAAACAACTAAAATAGAGTTAATCAGCATTTTACTAAGCTAAAACAACACAAGATAAGCTTTTAGTCTGATCAAATAGGCCAATATAAAAATTTTGCATTATGTTGAAATTCAAATTAACTACAAACATCACCCATGAACTAAGTACCTATATCCCTCTACTAAAACACACCTCATTCCTTTCAAGAAAACTAAGTAATGTTCCCTACAAACCATGATAACTGTCTCACTTTGAATTGAGATTTAAAACTAAAGACTCACCTTCCTGCGACTGTGTGGTCTTGTGGCTGGGCCGCAGCAGTGTTCCTCTGTGAACGGCGCAGTGACCCCCCTGGATTGGAATTAGGCCGGTTGGACATTGGCACCTCTCTCCTGAAGGGACATACCCTTTCTAGACACTACCATTCACTGCAATAAAAAGGGAAAAAGAACATAAGAATACTAACCAAATGCGACGCCTTTTGTCTTCTCTTTCCAACGACCACCGAGTTGTCCGTCATTTAAAATGAGTTGCTGTGCTGTGGGTGACAGCTGATTGAGCGTTTGTACCATTAAGCTCACCTCTCTCGCCCATTTGAGATGAGCAGGGGAATGACTGTCTCATCAATTTTCCTAAGATTGTACATCACAGGATACAAACTCCCACCAGAAAACAAATCCTGTTACTGACACTACCTGTCACCAAGGCACAAAAACAGGCTGCCAGAAAGATCAAGAGCAAGGAACCAGACAATTCAGTTGATACAATAAAAATGGTTGGAAAGCTTTAAGAACCTATATGTACAGTAGATTTTCTATGATTAAAAGTATTTCATTAAGTCACTAATATGCTTCCTTAAAAACAAAAACTAGAGGGATCCAACCAGCTCAGTTTATGTTCCAAGCACAATCTCACTTTCCCATCTCCAACAAAATGTTTATTTATGTGTACCACTTACAGTAAACCACTGAATATATCAAACAATATAATGGTTTTAAGAAACAGCACTTGTTATAGAAGTTCAACAGTTTTGTATAATGAGTAGAGTTTGTTCTAGACTGCAAATCATACTAACCCCAAGTATACTTAACTTGCTTTTTTTCACATACATTTGTACATTCAGCCCATTGACAGAAGGGACAATTGGCATAAATTTGCCAGATAACCATAATCATCAAAATTCCTTTATATTATTAATACAATATAATTTGTTTGAGTAATAAGAAAATAAATCTACCATTGGGCAAACTGAAAATCAAACAAACCACACAAAAAGACCAAATCGAACTGAAAATCCCTTTAAAGAACATCAACAGTCGCTGATATTCTTTAAATGGCCATTATATTTAGATACTTGACCAACAGAGCTTGTTGTTGGGGTGGGTTGTAGTAATCATTTTAGTCAGGGTGTGAAAGAAAAAGTCTTATACATATAAAGTATAATTGATATGTAATTCTCATCAGTCAATGACATGAGGATATTGATAACAGGAGTGATTGATAGATTTTGAACACACACACACACACACACACACAGCAGGCTGATTTAATCAATTGCTAGACAATGACTAATGATATGCAACCTAAATACTTTTCTTTAGTCCAGAAAAAGAAAGATCACCAACTAACCCGTTTTGTTATGGTCTAAATCCCGATATCATTGATAATAACATACGCCACACTTGGCAACCTCACAGGGCCATTTTAGGCCTGCACTGACAGTGCATCCTCGTCTTTGTTTATTCGTCCATTCTGACAACTGGTGCACCACACTGGCGTATAACGTGATTAGTTCAGCACATCAGATGATCGGCCGCTCGCAACACTCGCCGGTAGGAAGTTTCCTATACGACACCAGCAAACAAGCGAGTCAGTGTACAAATTTATACCCATGATTTACAGAGGCCTATATTTCTGACGTAGTTCTTTATCGCCACCGACTTACGTTAGCATGTTTAGCCACTCATGTCCTAGCGAGTGCCATACGTTTTGACAGTGGCTTCGCTTAATGCGTATAAAAAATCCACCCAAAAAGCGAAGATTGTCCCGGTGACTCTTGTATTTTACCGCAAGAAAAAAGGCCGAAAAAGGCTCCTAACGCACAAACCAGAGGCTCGTTAAGTAAAAGTTACGCTGGCTAACGTAGCAATGGTTACAAGGAAATGCGTAGTCGGCGTAACGTTACCGGTCTGTCGACCTCTTCAGCCCCAGAAGTAAACGCATCGGCAAATTAGAGGAGCTAAACGCCACCTTGTTGTGGTTTGAACCCGTCCATTGTCCTCACTAACCGGCCCAAAGTCGAGTCACGTCCACCTGAGAAGAGCCGAGTTAAACCTAAACATAGAAAATGGCAGCATCGGCAGGTCCGTCTTTCGCAAGCGGGTTAACGTGAACGTAACGTAGCTCGCAGGCTAACTCGGTGCTCCGACTGCCATGACACACGGCTCTGTGTTTGGCTGTCGATCAAGTTTAAAGGAGAAGGAAGAAAAAAAAAAACATACATGTCTCGCACGCAAGTTAGCTCACCTTCTACACGGTGTAATGAGACGACGGAGTCAATAATACACGACTGTCAAGCCGCGATGGGACCGGCCACATCCACGTATCACTCTTTTAGCGACTGTCACAGTACACAAGTACAGCTAACTAACGTCAGCTAGCCGTGGGGATCACTTGTGTTTCCTAAGCTGATTTAAGGCCAATAACGCAGCGCTGGCTCGCGTTGTAGCTCGCGTTAGCCGGACGGAGACAAGCTGGCGATTAAACGAGCGACGTGTCAACAAAGTATGAACTCCCCATTTAAAAAAAATAGTAAAATGGGACACAATAACGCCACGCATATAATTAAGCTAAGCAGCCCATCTTGAATAACAAGTATCAATGCTAGCTATTAGCACGCTAACGCTAGCTTAGCCCGGATAAGATAGCGAGCGTTTAGTCTCGCAAACAGACTAATATAAACACTTGACTGGTTTCTGGTTGTTACAGGTTGGAATAAGTGAAGATAAGCGGTCCGGCTGACATAAAAGAAACAAGTACTAACCTTAGCATAAACCGAGAGAGCCGCTGCGGGGCAGTTACGTAGCTGACGCTCAGCGTTGTCAACTCCAACAGGAGCGTTGTTGCTATATTACCAGCTAGCTAACCTTGGCATGCGAGCTAATTAAGACTAGCCCTTGTTGTCGCGAGCTAACGCTCCGCCAGCTCGACAGGAACAACGGCCTCGGCACAACACACGGACTCAGCCTTTTTTAGGGGGGCACAGTTTGATCACATTTTCTGTTGGTAAATTAACAATTCGTCTAGCTATCAGCTAGGACGTTAACGCAAGCTAGCACACAGAAAAAAAAGGAAAAAAAAGAAATGGCCTCTGATACCTTTTAGACACAAAAAAACAGGAAAGCAGGAACGGGATTCAAGATATTTTCGCGACACTGATTCATAATTCCTCCGATGTATTTCGATTTTGAATAATCTCGAAGGTCCAAGTGACAGTTGGCCGAGGTGTCACTGAAAATGTCTACCTTTTGTATAATGTTGTTACCTATTTGTTCCAGTGTTGTAGTTGTAACAGACAGTGCACCAGCTCCTCTTTTCTCTCTCTACCCCTGCTAGTTTCACATCAGCTGAGGGGCCGAACACTGCAATATACATCCGCCTGATTCATCCGCCGAGGGGACTACTTTAGTCTACCGCTGATTTTAGCTTTCAGCATCTGCTTGTTTTCAGCCGGCGACGCTGCGGAGAGCTCTGCGTTTCGCTCTTTTTAAACATATGACATATTCTCTTTAGACAAAACGTGGTGTATTGTTTTAGGTGTCGAAATATAACGACTGCAACACTAAAGTCATTGGTGACATGAGCGTGTATCAATCCGCTGGGTCGTGACCCCCCCCCCCCCCACACACACACACACACACACACACACACTCACACACACAACACAAACACACACAAAAAACCCACAAAAATACAACTTTGAAACAATATGATGTCCAACGTTATTGCTTGTCATCAACTCAGATAACATTAAATCCAGCAAAGTGTTTCCAACACAGTTGAATAAATACAGTCGCCCCCAATGCAGTTGTCATGGTAACAATCTTGCGTCCAAAATGGCGTCTGCGCTCGGGGAGCATCTATTTCAAATTAGTGGTCAGGGTCCACCTCCTCACAAAGATTTTTTTCAACTTATTATTACCAAGAATGAGGTTGAGTATTTGTAGTAGTTTCTATTTAATATTCAGAGTTTCATGAATAACTTTGAGTCACTGGGGCTACCTTGAGTTTCACCTACAAAGCTAACAGCTAACGTTAACTTAGCTAGCTAGCTTTTAAATAATGCCTTGCTGGGCTATAATTGTATACTTTGTAGACTACTTTCATACATCTATGAACATTTTCCATCCCAATTTTAATTGAGTTCAGTGAATTGATGGCAAAATGATAGTTACCAATTGTAAAATGGATCTATGTAAAGTAAATATTGCAGTGGGTTAAAATCTATCGTGCCTCAGGTCATTTGTTATCACAGATATTATTATACATAATTGTATTTTGGATTTATGTGCAACATAAGGTTCTCCCGGAATTAAATTAAGTCATAATAATCTTATTTCTTTCTAACTTCAGGTAATATGGAGATCATGGAAGATTTCTGTGAGAATTGAATGCCGGGGCGCTGCCCCCAAAGAGCTGAAAATTTCCCATGACAATTTCCAACATCAGAAAATGCTACAGAGTGGGTTTTTCATCAGAATATAAACATATTCAATGCCCAGTAGCCTTACATTATCTCTGTGGTACTGACAATCTGTATCACTTTTGTTTGGCAGTGTGACAGTACTTTGTTTGGGCTCAGTATTTGCTTCATGGGGAAGCTATCATTTGACATCCAGACTGTGCTTTCCACTCCTAATCTGTAGAACAAGTTGATGCAGTTTTTGGGCAGAGGATCCTAGAATACACAAATTCACTTTGTCAAGGAAAGTTTGATTACCTGGAGCGCTTACCGGATGAAATAATGCTCCGAATCCTGTCCCACCTAGAGATGACAGATGTGACACTGCTGGCACAGGTTTCACAAAGATTCAGTCAGGTGAGTGCCTCTTAACATGTTTTTAAAGTTTACAACAGTACAATAGTGTCTCTATTAGATGATGTAGAACTGTTGTGTTGTGTTTCTTGTGCTCTGATTGGACTATACCAGATCTGCAACTCTGAGAAGTTTTGGGAGCAAACTGTGAGGAATCGCTGTGCTGAGTTTACCGGTGACATGGAGGGCATAGCAAATGCTATGGGCTGGAGGAAGATGTTTTTTACCTTTATCCACATCAGTGTCCGTAAGGAGCAGCAATGAAGCAACTGAACAGTTTAATTACGGTTGTGAAACAACTGCAGTACCCATCGCCATCTCAGGTGATGGATAGTCAGTATTAAAAGTGTACTTTGAGAAAAAAGATCCAGTGTTTTAAGTGCGGTTCAGTGTTCTTAAGTTTAAAATGTATTGTTGAAATGTCTAATTTACCAAAAAAAATGTATGTTCAATAAATTTAAAAGTGCCAGATATTCTTCAAAACAAATCATTAATACTATCCTCCATCAAAATATGAAACAGCAACAAGTAGTATTATATGGTATGATTTTATTGGGGACTAATATATTGTGACTGGATTATTTATTATCTGTTGATCACACCTGGTTTTGTTATTCGTAACTATTGTCGACAGGTGTATTTAAGCATGTTTATGCATGAGTGTATGTATGATCTATGCTCTATGCGTGCATGTGGATCGTGACGCTGGCAAGTGTATTGTGTCATGCAGCGGTTTGGAGCCCAAGACAAATTTACCTGCAGGACAATAACATATATCTTATCTTATCTTAGTATTTTTATGTGTTGCCCATTTTTTTGTTAAACTTTGGATGCTAACAATTACCACCAGTATTTAATGGATGGATAGATGCCATTATTTGTAAGTTATGTATGTTGCAGAGTGTTTAATTCTGTAATATTACTGGTAAATGAAGTAGCATACTATATAATCCAGCAGTGTCCCATCATGTTTCTGGAATGATAAACATGATCTTAAAAGGCTTATTACAAAAAAAAAGAATTCTTAAGAAGCTGGAGTCCTGCTGACATCATATCAAGGTCAATGGTCAATTTCAACATATACTTCCTGTTTACGTTTGCCAAAGAACTGCTCCTGCGCCCTCTGCTGAGGTCCCTCAGCACTCAATGCTGTCCCTGCTTACAGCCAACCTGGGTTTGCAGATTGTCTCTGTGCTGTGTTCACGGGTGCAGCCAGCAGAGGGAGCAACACGGCAATGAAAACTGGAGTCAGATGATGGGAGGAGGAGGATCAAGTAAATAAACCCTTGGGTAACGTGTGCAAAACAAGTGCTGTAATTCTGGTAACCATATCCAGGCCTAAAGACCACAACACACCTTTTCTGGATTGAAACCTTGTACAAATACGTCTGTGGGGGCGTCTGTCACACCTGAAAACCTTATACAAGCAAGCTACAGTAACGTAAGACAAAGGTATGCACTGTTTTCTTTTCTTCAATGTTTCTAACAGGTATTTTATTGGATTAGAGACAACATATGGGATGACATTTGTTAGCTGCATACTAAAATACTGTCATTATTTCTTATTGTCACAAAAGGATGACAAAAAGAAACACAAACACAAGTCGTTCATTCTTTTGTCCTATGCTAAAGGGCAGAGAATAATGTGTCGTTTTCCAGCATGCTATTTTACATTAATGTTTAAACTCCCCTCCATATAAAAAATTCCATCCAAATGATAACTGGGTGTTGGAATGATCTGACATAACCGCATACAGCCTTGACTGGTAGCTACTATGGCCTATTATTAGCCACTGAACACTGGATACCGCCTTCTCAGCTGAGTCTGGTCTCGGACGAAAAATATTCATTACGTAACAATACAGGATCTGTCTCCCAGACCCACTTCCTGAATACCACAGCAGAAACTAGGCCCTAAACCGAGGCAGAGCGGAAGCCTCATCCATTCGTTTTGCTGGAGCAGTGTAAAGCTGTGCCGGTTGTATCCTTTGCTTCCTCACATTCACCACGCCACCCCTCCTTCACAGCTCCTCTTTATGGGTCAGTGATGCAGCGGGAGTGACGCAGCAGTGGCAGCAGCCTCCAGTCCAGAAGACAACTATACACAGCAGGACCAGGGAACCTCTGCCAGAACCGTAGTCCACAGGCAGCTTCCAGACAGCAGTGAAGAGGGAAGATGGTGAAGGCCTAATCTAGGCCAAAGGGAGAGCGGGAGCCGGGTAGTCACTGTCCTTTCCTCCTCCTAAACAAACACCAGAGAGACGTCAACAGTGGCAGAGACAGGCCCAGCAAGACCTGCGCAGAGACATTTTGGTAGGCAACTCAAAGTATGAGTGCGGGCTACGGCAGTAACATTGAGTGCGACTGCAGGGATGAGTGTCTTTCTATGCTAAGAGTGTAAATGCTTCGAGAATGAGGATGAGGCCTAGTCAGCCTTGTAGGGCTGTCTGTGCCTCCCTGCTAATCGGAGTCTCTACAGGCCGCAGCCGAGCTTACGGAGCATCGGAGGCCTGAATATTAGTCCCGTACAAAGTAGTATGTATGCGCTTTCAGTAAGGGCGGTGAATTATTAACTGTTTTGGTTCCAGTTGAGCTTGAAATGAGATCTACTTTGAATGTGAATTTATGAAAAGAATAGTCTCCCCATATTTACATTAACATAAATAATGGTTCCCAAAACTGTAAAGCATGTTTGCCACATTATGCAAATTAAGAAAATGCAATGGTTAAAAGGGTCCACTATGTTTTGGAGTCAAACATGATTTAAAAGCCCTTATTTTATTGGTTTAACACAGATGCATTTTCACGTATATGCATTAATAAGGTATAAGGTACATACTGTACATTCAAATTGGGGGTTATTACGTTACGTTACGTTAGAAGGATTAAAGAAAGATTGGATCGCACAAAGAACCAATGGTTTAGAATTATTAGTATGGCCGCCATCAAAACCTGCATTCACTACAAGCTATTGAAGTTACTGGGGACACACAAACTAAATGTTACAATGATACAACTTCAGTGTATTCTCTTTAAATGCCACTGATCTTCCTGACCTTGCTCAGCGAAAACTACAAATACACAGCAGTCATCAAAAACCCTCCAACTCACTCTTTAACGTAATGGCAATACTTTTTGTTCACATGAATTCATTCTTATTAGTTAATTTGACTTCTTCTAATGTGCTTCTTTGCTGTGAATTTGACAAGTTCTATTGAGTAGATATCGTATGACTGACAGCAGTCTCTGTAAATAACAGTCAGCTGTGGTGGTCCCACTTCAACTCCAGCCATGCTCCCCCTTAGTCTCCCAAATTTAGATTTTACGGCTCCAGTTATAGAGTATGCATTGAAGCCACGTTTTGCCTAATGAGTTGTATTGTTATCTCTTTTTGTTGTTGTTGGTTGTCACACCGACATGGCCCATTGTGTACACTGGCTACTCCCGAGGGCTAATGTAGGGGGTCTTCAAGGATGCAGGTCTTGCTGTCAGCAGAAGAATGAGCTTGTAGTCAATTGTGTATTTATGAAACCAAAATAATGTGATCACTCCAGAAAAGGGAACAGGACAATATCGCATCTACGATTTAGAGTGATAATTGAGTGTTATTTAAGCCACTAAAGCACAAACACACCTTGAATAGCTCGCTTCCTTCGGGGCACTGAGTGACTGCATGCATAATAACATGGCACCTGCTACTTTGTCTTTTGAAGTCAACAGTGCATAAAATGAAATGGCTTTCGGACAGGTTTTAAAAGGAGTCTCAGCCAGCACGGGGAGAAGACCCACACAGTCATATGACTACACTCGGTTGTGTAAATTAAAGCGCTGCTTCCGTCCTCGGAGGCTGGCGAGAGGCTCACAGTGCCACGTCGGGTTCAGCTTCCTCCCCTCCCCCTCGTCTGCAGTGCTGACGCATCTGCTGCTTTTGCATCAATCAGCAGCCTCCATATAGGTATACCGAGAGCCCCTGCGGATAGCAGGACTCCCTTTTCCCCTCAGCACTTGCATTTCAGTTCGCACACTCTCTGCGATTGTGAGAAAAAGCATCGATGAGCATCTGTCCCTGTGACTGCTGTGATGCACAGTAGGACAGTAGTCACTGCCGTCTTCTCACGGGTTCTGCGTTACCTAACCACAGTGACTGCGTAAGCACAGACGAAAGGCTTTGATGTAATATATCGCTGCACAGACAGAGTATGTGTGCACAAGCATGAAACAGATGGTGCAGCGTTATGCATTCAAGGTGCATGTTGTTTTTATGCGGGCTATAGATAGCCTTATTTTATGTAAAAGAGATTTTTCCTTTCGGTCAACCTCGATGCATCGGGATCTAGCTGGCGTGGTGCTGCGGGAGATTTAATATGTAATTTGTTGTACGGCGGAGTACCCCACACTCTACGCTGCTACCAGCGATGCAGCTGAGTGTTTTCTCCGGCTGTAGCATCGAGCACAGAGCTGGTGCGTGATGTAGCACCCAGCATCTCTCCGCTCTCCCTGCAGCCCTCTGCCATGCTTAATAAAAGTTGCCGCTTCCTGCTCAGTGGCTCCAGAACGAACGCTTCAGTTGCCCAGCTAGCACAAAGGCAGACCCATACTCCGGCTCAGCTACATGCTGGATAAACTGTGAGTTATTCCTATATCATTCAGAGGAGGGCAGGGCAGATCTAGCCCAGGACCTGGGCTGCATGGATAGAGGCGAAGGACGTTTGAGCTGGAGTCATCTGCACACAGAGAGGGAGGGAGAGGAAGAAAGACGTCAGAAAAAGCTCTGCTTCTGACAACACCACTGTTCAGCGACCATCATAGAAAAAACTACTTTCACCTTGCTCTCACGAAACAGTTCTTTAATGTATAGTTTGGTATATTGAGGGCTGTAGAAAAGAGATACTGCATGACACAGTTTCCTGTTTGCCCTGCATCATTCTCTCTGATTTACTAAGGTATGTTTGCATGGTTTCCCTCAATTCATAACCTGTTATTTTGCGGAAGTATGCTTTGCAGAGATGCGTGAAGTGGCTTTTGCTTTGACATTTCGCTCTTTGTTTGACAAGACTGTGCCTGCGTGCTATATAGTCATTTCATGGTTTGTGGTTTAGCATATGGGGATTTTTAATTTTTCAGGTTGAGACGTTAATAATAATAATAATATCACATGAGCTTTGAAGGTAAAGCAAGGTTGGGTGTGGCAACATCATAAGAACGGATGACAATTGTTAAATTTCCGCTCAGCATGTGGTGGCAATAAACCACAGCAATTGGTACAAACTGTGGCAAGTGAAAGTGGTAAAGTAAAATAGCAAACCAGAAGAAAATATTAAACCGTTTTTCTGTAAACGTCACAAAAAAAACGAGAAATTAGAACAAAAGCCGTAGCACATCACTTGCTGATATCAGATGAGAAAGTCCTTTGGGTAGCATTTCTGCTGCAGACAAAGACACAGACCAATACACATACACAAAGTACATTCAAGCGGAGACAAAGGCAAACCTCGATTGCTCTGTAGACTGCTGTGTGCTGCAGGTTCTCAGAGAGGGCAGGATGTTTGTGGGAGAGAGGGGACCGAATACCCGGACAGCTCAGACAGTCACTTGCCATCCAGCTGAATCCCAATAAGTGCTGCGCCATAGCATGTTGCTATGACAACGGAGGCCTGTCTGAGAAAGAAGGCAGGAGGCTGGTTGTGTTTTCAGCAGTCTGAGAGGCTTGAAGAATGGCGGCCATATTGGATTTGTTGCACGAACGCGAAATTGGAAATGGATGAAAAAAACAAACAGAATATGACATCACTGATAAATTACCTAAACCCCTTTGCAGTACACAAAAAATACTGTAAATGTATTTTATTGAGAATAATACAATGTTAGCTAATTTCCAAATGGTGTGTAATGCCCGAGACAAAATTAGATAAAATAAGAAATCAAATTGAGCTGCTTGTTAATTTAATATAACTTGAGACTATGTTCACAGTATAATTTGTGCAGACTAAAGCCCGATTACGACAAATTAAACTCTTCTCCTGTTTTCCACTAAGTAAGAACGCAGAACAGATAAGTTTACAACAGAGAGATTCTAAATATAGAGGCGTTGCCTCCAGAGCAGCAGTTTACGAAAGCATCTCCGGGGAAAGAAAAAAATAGTTTCAAGCTAAATTGCACAGTTGCTGTATGACTTTTACAATAATAATGTGAAGTACTGGATGGATATAAAAGATACTGACTCAGATGTGATGATTCATCTCTTACAAAGGCAAGCTGAATGTGTCTTAGCGGAGTCAGTCAGCATGCTAGCGTGAAACATGACCTCGTATAGACTCACACCGCACTGACTCTGTAGTGAGTAGGCCACAGTTAGAACACCATGCTGGGTGACACATCCTCTTTCTAAAGTGAGAATGAATGAACTTTAACTTCCTCTCAGTGTTGCAGTTAATTTAGTTTACTGTCTAAACTAATCCACAAGTGCTGCTTTGTCAATATGCACAAGCTATAATTCCCTGCCTGATCACAAATCTGTGCAGTGTGTGTAATAACTGGAGAATTAAGATATGTGTCATTAAGATATATAGTATTTAGGCCCACTACAATACTGTTAACAAGACAGTGTCTTTGAATCGGCCGAAGAATGTTATTGTTTCTACTGTTGTGCTTCTGTGCTACATTACATTATATCAATGACTGTCATTTCCCTCATGAGGCATTAATTAACTGTTCACTGTCGTTTTTAGAGTTGACAAAAAAAAATGTATGTGGGAGAAGGGAAAGGATGCCTCAACTGCCAACTGACAGACAATTAAAAATGGGGCATATGAGTCATCAGTGCGCAACTGTCATTTTCATATTAACCTAGGCCTTGAGAAGAATAAGACTGTCACGACGACTGAACTAGACCTAGTGCGGTGTTGTGGTAGCATTCAGTTATTATAAGTAATAAACAGGATTGAGTGACTCACGGCATAATTTACCATTAAGACTTCCATTTCATTTTGGGTGCTGCTTTTCTTTAATATAAATATTCCTCTCTCATCTTTTCATGACTTTGTTGGATTAGTGCATCATCGACTTTGGGTTGTTCATGAAAAGAATATTCCGTGTATGAAATACTAAAAGTCAGCGATGGAAGAGAAAGGAAACTATTGGGCAGACAAAAAGTAATCGCACATAGGAAGTAATTAAGAATTCAGTCACTACATCCAAGACTTTTTCAATCATAATCTTCACAGTACAATTCTAGATCAGTGGCAACATTTTATTTGGTTATGGTATTTGACCTTAAAACTAATTATTGTGGTATTTCTAAGTAGCTGGATCATGACACACTCCCACCTGGGAGTTTTCTAGTGAAATTCTCAGGCCACGAAGCAGCTCCACTGCAGCTTTTGGGAGTTACATTTCTTGCTCAAATGCATGTTGACAGTAGTATCAACAGAGATAATCCCGCTACTCAAAACAATCATTGCCCTACATGTTAGCACTGACAAATGGTTTACAGCTCGCAGTTCCTGAAATATCAAAACAAATGTATTTTTATAACAGTATTGCATCAATGAGGGGCTTCCCTAGAATGATAGACATGAATTGGTTTCATTTAGCCTGTAGAAGAGATTAAAGATATCTTCTACACAGGATAATCAAGAATAAGAAAAAAACAAAACAAAAGATCAGAAGATCAGAAGAGACTTAATAAGATAGTAGTGGCACTATTCTTAATCAGTTAGATAAAAGCGCCGGCAATTTACAATAGATTATCTTTTGCTGACCCTATAGTCTGTTTTAAATTCTATGTGACCCATTCATTAAGGTTTAGATTTAAATTAATTTCAAAGAGATGGGATGGAGATTAAGATGTAAGAACTGGTGACCAGACTGTTGTTGGCACTGGAGCTCATCTGTCAGGATATCACTGCCATCTAGTGTTAAAACACCAGAATAGCTAAAATATTTCAAATACAAAATGTACACGCTTCTTCTGGATTTTTTTCAGCTAAATCAAAACGGTCAGATTCACCATTTTGTAACGATCTGATTTTCCTCTCTTCTTTTTTTAGATAACTGTGGTGTCCCCGTGCACTCAGAACCTCATGGATAGTTCTCACCCTCACACTGTGCTTAGCAAGCTCAATGAGCAGCGCTCACAAGGCCTCTTCTGTGATGTCACCATTGTGGTGGAGGACGTTAAGTTTCGGGCCCACAAGAACATCCTGGCCGCCTGCAGCGGGTACTTCAGGAACGCTCTGACATCTCCTGAGACGTGGAGCTCCAGCCAAGTGCTGGAGCTGATGGACCTGAAGTCTGAGGTGTTCGCCAGCATCCTCAACTTTATCTACTGCTCAAAGGTGACCTCACCTGGTACAGAGGACACAAGGGGGCTGGTGGCAGCTGGAAAAAGACTTGGAATTCCATTTTTAGAGAAGCTTGCAGAACAACAGAGGCAGGACGAATGTGTTAAATCCACAGACTGTGGCAAAGCTCCAGTGTCAAAAAAAGCAGAGCAGGAGGCTCCCCGACCTGAGGACATTGACAGAGGGCCACGCATCACCAATGCCTTCTCCATCACTGAAGTGTGTCCTGGGAACAATCTTTTCACCCCTCTGGTTCAAACCAATAGGGAGAGGCAATCACCAGATGTGGGACAGCTCCCATCAAATAACCCCACAACCTCCTGCCTCAACAAGAACAATGAGACAACGCAAGCCCTCTCAGAGCACTCGTATGCAGTAAGCAAATCTACCGAAGGCATAGACAGCGGTCAGTGGGACAACAACAAGGTCTGTAAGCCAGCGATATCTCAGCCAAAGCAACTCATTTACAGGAATGCAGGCCCGCTTAAAAAGCGCCACAGGCTGAGAGGAACTTTGTGTCGAAGTATACTTCCAGCACCAGCTGAACCACAAAGAGATGAACTAAATACAATAACCCCCACGTTAGCTGAGGGTGTTTCTGCAGCACCTGTTGCAGTCATGACCCCACCTCCGCTTATTTCAGAGGCAGAAACAGAAAAAAGTATAGGCCCCGGGATACCTATAGCCACTGCCAATGCTCAAATGGAGCTAGGCCCACCAACCCTTTCCCCTCACACAGAGGACAGCATTTCCATTTATGGATGTGACCACTGTCCGGAGATATTCACAAATAAAGCTCTTCTCACCATTCACGCAGAGGTACATAAAAAGCGTTTTGTCAGTCATTTGTTTTGCAAGTTTTGTCACAGAAAGTTCATACACCTCAAACGACTGCGCAACCATGAGCATATCTGTCCCAAAGCTGCAAGAGGCCCGCCGAAACTGGATGCAACTGACATATCAACCAAAGAGGTGGGACTCCATTCAGATGACGTACCGAGCACGGAGAGCAATGTGACACCGCTTCCTTCTGCGGACCTCTCCACACCGTATACCCCAGAGCCCCTTCAAGTGGACCAATCGGAGCCTTCACATGTTGAGAAGCCAGTGAGGCCAAGTGGCAGTCAGAGGAGATACAACTGCAGCGTGTGTAAACGGGTTTACGTCACCTTGTCCAGTCTGAAGCGGCACGAGAATGTACATTCCTGGCAGAGGGCATATCCCTGTCATTATTGTAATAAAGTGTTTGCATTGGCAGAGTACCGTACGAAGCATGAAATCTGGCACACAGGGGAACGCCGCTATCAGTGCATTTTCTGCCTGGAGACATTCATGACATATTATATCTTAAAGAACCATCAGAAGTCTTTTCACGGCATTGATCCCAGTCTTGCTGTGAAGAGAAAATCTGCCAAAGGTGGTCTGAAAGCCAGTGTTTATCCAATCAAACTCTACAGGCTTCTGCCTATGAAGTTTAGAAAGAGACAATACAAGACGTACAGCCAGACGTATTCAGAGGGTGTTGAAAAAGATGACGAAGCTCCACCAGAGAGCAACTCTCTTATCCCTCCATTTGAAGAAAACGGTCTGAGCAGCCACCCCGACACTGTTTCATTCCCTCTGACTTTCATGGCAACGACAAAGATGGTGGCACCCGTCATGCCTCGCATCAGCTTTGGCAAGCCATGTGACCAAGACGTTGACCAAAGTCCGAACAATGACTTCAGAAAAGAGGCCGAGAATAGAGATTCCCCTTTCACTGACTACCACAGTACCTTCTCTTTGCAACCTGAGTCTCCTGCAGTGGGTTACAAAGATGATCCTCCAGTACGAAGTAACTCAGAGCACATCAGTCATAATGTGCCATTCCTACACTCTTTGAACACCGTTAAAAAGTTAGGCGAGTTATCAGCTTCCGCGAAAAGAGTTGAGGATATGACCAAGGAGATACTTCAGTCAAGCACTGAGAATCTGGTGCGCGATAAAAAGATGGGGGCAAAGACAGAAACATACATCGCCAAACCTGCATGCCCGGGTCCATCTGTGGATGGTGCTTCCATGCCCCTCTGTCAGATAACAGTGAAAATAGGCAACGAAGCCATCATCCGTCGCCGAATCAAAGGATCTAAGCTCTTCCCCAGAAAGAAAAGGAGAATCAGAGAACTGAGTGAGGAGGAGAGCCCAAGTCAGGGGCCGCCAACACGGGAAAACTCAGAGAGCCCCAGGCTCCGTCTGAGACAGGAAGTCACTTCTGTCACAAAGCCAGAGACATTCGATGATCCCAATGACTGTGACACAGCTGATATGCTTTGGCGTCCCTACTACTCTTACAAAGCTAAAAAGAAAAGGAAGAAGTTGAGATTCAAGCACGGAAAAGTTTTGTTTCACGGTTATCCGGAAACATCTGCAGATAGAACTGCTCCCAGTGAGGCCCACCTTGATAAAGGTACTTGGCTGGCAGAAGAGAGCATGTCAGGTTGTAGTGGAGAGGTGAAACGTAGTGTCAGCAGGAACTCCAGCCCGAGGACCACCTACAACTGTGACATCTGTGACAGCTCTTTTATCACAGAGACGGGTCTGAGAGCTCACGTCATTGGTTCCCACCCATGTTTCTGCCGGACCTGTGGTAAACAAGGTCCCCCAGGTGAGGCACCTGCCGGTGGCGATTACATCTGCAACCACTGTATGGAAAATGGCTCCTGCTTTGATAACACACCCCGGAGCCCAAACCCGGAGAAGAAGTACCGCTGCTCCTTCTGTCCCCAGCGCTTTCTCTACCTTGCCACCAAGAGAAGCCATGAGAAAAAACACCAGGAGACGAATGAGGAGGGATACAATTCTGACAACTTCACACCATGTTCTAATTACTCTGCACACTTGAGAGAAGACAATAAACAAGACGACATCAAAACAGAAGACAGTGACAATCACGGAGGCATTGTCATAAAAAGTGAAAGGGTAGAAGAAGGACATTGTTCCATTGATAAAATTAAGCCTAAAATTGAGGATACAACTGACTTTATGCCTTTGACTACCTACCAAGACGTGTCATATTCCAACATTAAAAGTCCATTATCGCCTTGCATTGACCCATTCTTTTCCTCGACAACCCCAAAGATGAAACATAAAATGGCGAAAAAAGGGATCAATGCACAGCATTCTATGCATCTAATCTCAAAAAAGCAGGCTTGTGACAGAGACAGCGATGGCAACCAGGACATTTTGATGGGGCCAAGAACAACCAGTCACAATGATCTTGAGAAGTCCTGTAAACTCTTTAGGAGAAATGACTCTGAAACTAAAGGTACCCATGTTTCTATACACAAGCCAGAGAAATGGATCTGCAAAGAGGAGCCATTTTTTTAAAGATCTTTGACGACTGTGGACAACAATCGGCAAAAGAGAAAGTGAATCCAACTTGACTTCAAGCCACTGCTTTTGGTTAGGAAATGTAAAGTTGTCATCTTTGCAGCTGTCTTTGCAGCTGAGCTCAATAAAATGTTTTGAATCAACAACACTAAACACAAGGAACTAAGATGACTCACATGCTGTAATTTCTTCCCTCCTAAACTCAATGACTGAATTATTTTTCACCTTTGTAGAAGATATTTTTGGGATAATAGAGGACCTTCTGACACAAACTGTACTTTTCCCATTGTCTATGCATATATGGCAGACTCAGTGACATAACTATAAGCAATTTCAGAACAGGGGTTAGGGTGTGTTGGAGAACTGAAAAGCTTCCCATAGTGTGGTTACAGCTTCACTTTTTAAAACATGTCTGAGAAAGCAGTATGCATTTTACAACTGTCACATTTCTGAATCTCACGTTCAGTTACCTGGCCATGTTGAGTTGCACTTTATAAATAGACTATGCTATTCTGTTGGTTCAATACTTTGATAATTCAATTATAAGCACCATTGAAATAATTCTAATTTCTAATTAACACATGGAACCATTGATATTAAAATTACTTTTGTGTGTTTAATATGTATAAAACATGTAAAACTACTTAAATAAATGTTGTTGATATTCTAAACAGATACATCCTGTCCTCCTTTAGCCTAGAACTGGTAAATGCTTGATTATCAATTCACAGTATTGAGTGACCATTGACTGATAAGCAAACTCACTAATTCTCTGACGGTAAGGAAAAAGATTTAAACATTTTAAATGGTCGGATTTATATATTTTCATATCTGTACAAACCCCGTTTCACAGCAAACTGTTTCCTAAATATAAAGCCACATGGTGGTTATCTGCTACTCCTGGAGCTTAAGGGACCTGTAGCCCATCTGAGAAGTTCATTCCCTCATTCTCCAACAGAAAATGGATCTGTATTTAGAGTAGGGCCTCAGTACACAATTTCCAGATGTTTTTAAATTCTTTGCTTCTTTCTAAGACTGAGCTGGTGATGAAACAAATGTATAATACGTTTGAGGTACAAGGCACAGCTCAACGCACTGATTTCTTCCCCCATTAATTTAATAAAGGATGATTAAGTATTGAAAACACTGACAGCAACAATTCATGTTGTGTTACTGATGCTATTGAAGATTGAATATGAGCAGCATTTTCAGTTACTTTTCATTCATAACCTGTAAGAATATGGTGAATGGCATCGTGAGCCATTGCACTCTGAGATAAGCAAAGAAGTTACTCTAATGTAAAATCTTCATATTGTAGAAGTATGGTGAGAAGCAAGTAGTTGTAATCACTTCAATGTACAACTGAAAAGGGCACATACTCACTACATTGTACTCAACTACTATGTAATAAAATATAAGATACAAATCCAAGACTTCATATGTTCCATATATTTTTGGTGTTGTAAAACACTTCAGAAAAATATTCTTGGTTTCATTTAATAAGTGATTTCAAATAAAAATAAATGCTTTAAATGGCCTTAACTAAATGTCTATAATAAATAAAACCCTTGATCTGCAGAAGACATGAAATATTTTACATCAAAAGTATTGATGTCACAAACGTTGATGGCAAATAGCAGAGGATTTTGTGACATAATGTGCAGTTAAAAAAAATAGATTAGATGTTAATAATAGGTGTTGTGAATTAGTGTGAGCTATATGTTAACAGAAGATAATAAATTGATTATGAGAGTTATAATGCATACCTGACTGCCCATCAGTGATGGAAATCAAACAGGTGTTTTCACCCAACCAAAAGCAACATCACCTGGAAAAGAGGAAGAGAACACATAATGTCTGTCACGTTTTCATCCAAGGGAGATATTAGAATGGGATTATATCACAGATTAAAATGAATAAATAATCTTTATAAATCAACAATCTTGGAAATATTACATTTGGGGAACGTTCGCAAATGTCCACTAATAGTGTCTGTCCCATTGATATAAGAATCCACACGATAATAAGGAAATACCATAATGAGTATCACCTTAGCTATTGTCCAGTGTCATTCTTTATCTCGCTTAAAGCTGCGAACATAATATAATAATCTGTTAGATGAAAATGCCAATGGGAGAAAAACATTACAGCATGTACTTTACATGAACATGTATAAAACTAGTTCTGATATTTGAATGCATACTAACTACCTTTATTAGTAGCACAATACCAGCTACTCTAAAACGGATGTTTTGTTAAACGTAGTTTAAGAGTCTTACTCTTTGTAAAAGGAAATGGCTATTTATATACTAGATTGTTAACTTTTTTCAAGCGTGTGAGACGAATATAACACCAGCTAGCTGTGAAGTGTGAATGTGTACGTCTGCAGATACGTTAACAGGATCCCTCACCATTTCAATAAATATATATATAGATGGCCAAAGTGCAAAACCTCCTATCTGAAAAATGCTTTTTTGAGAATATTAAAAAAAACTTGTTGTTTTCTTGCAGAATGCTATTTGTTAAGGATACCTAATACATAATACCAAAAAAATGATATAACGTTATATATATTGTACAGTTTCTCTGATTCATGCAGCGTATGTTTTTAGAGATGTGTGAGTTTTCTTCTTCCTTTTTTTGCAATATTGTTCAAAGTGAAGAATGTCTTCACCAGTCACTCAAACAACTGTGTGCCTCGGGAATGTGTGTTTTTAACCCGGTGGCGAATGTGCATCAGCCCGACACGAGCAGCGCGTCACGCGCAGACAGGGTTAACCCAAAGCACCGGTAAAAACGAGATTAGCTCGCTAAGCTAACGAGCTCCACGAGTCAAAGTACCGGTTCTCGTGGCACAATGAGCAACAACAACCACGGAGAGACTTTTAAACCCCCCTTAAAAACTCATACCATCTCCAGAATGAAGCACTAGCCGAAAGCAAGGCGCTCGTCGTCTTTTGAGGAAGCTTGATTTTTTTTTTTTTTTTTTTTCTTCCTCCAAACCTGGAGGCACCAGTGTGTGTACGGGACCTGACGTGACGCGGCAGTGGGGCTGGCTTTCCTCCACTCTGCCCGCATTCATAAACGGATATGATAAACCAGCGCTGAGCGCACCGGAGCAGCGACAACAGTCAGCTCTGACCATGGCGGAAGAGGACGACTCGAGGGTCCGGGTCCTACAGAGCCTGCGGGGGAAAATATGTAAGTCTGACCCGGCGAGCCCGGTGTTTTCCCCCGTCTCCCGCACGGGAGCGAGGTCGATTGGAACGAGCGAGCGAGCGAGCGGGCGGGCGAGGAAAGGGGGGAAGCCGGAGGGGCGCGGCGTGCCGTCAACAGTCGACACTAGTGTGGGAGCTCAGCGGCAGTTGGTCTGGTCGGTCCGCTGGTTCGCTTCAAGTTAGCTTAACATGCTAAGTCGGGAGCTAGCAGCTTGTTGTGGGGATGATTTCATTCACCAACCGCGACCGTCTGGCTCACTGCGTGTTTTTAAAGCGTAACGTTTTTTTTTTTTTTTGGAAAATGCGGGCGTTTTTAATGTGTGTGTATGTGTGTGTGTGTGTGGGCTCGAGCTTGTTGAGTTACCGTTGGTGGTAACGTAGGCTACGACCAACCGATCCAGTCCCGAACCCATTCAGCGACAACGTCAATCACTGCAGGCAACTGACAGTCAGGCAACTTTAGCTCACGTTGAGACGGAGATAACGTTCATTTCAGCGACTGCGTGACGTTCGAACGCAACGTTAATATGTTAATATACAAAAATAAGGTCTCAAAGTAACGATCGCACACTCTTTGGGGAGTTTAACGTCAGCTAACGTTGCCCAAGTTTTGACAGCTAACGTTAGTTAAATATCTTCGATGGCACGTTGCACGTGTATCTCGGTGGTGTGTTGATTTGGTGGGCGACGGACACCAACTGGACCACTTGAGTCTCTTAATCTCCAGTCCTCGCTCTCTGACCTGCATGTGGAGGCGTTATAACCCAGAAACGTGTAAATGCAGTTATCTGTGAATGATTAAATCCTCCGTGGGAATGAGTTAGCACTGGTGTGGTAATACACTGGGCATGCATGTGTGATAAAGGTCCAAATAGGAAACGTTGGCTTCAAAGTCAAATACCTCGCGAGCCAGTTTCCTCATCCTCCGTCCCTCGCAGGCTTGGCTGGTCCAGTGGACGTGCCTGCCAGGAGGCTGTGCGCCCGTTTGAATGTGTAAAATGTGGTTTTTATTTGACAAATTACTCAAGTTCAAGATGTGTATGTATGGCTGCTCTGCAAAAGATTCAGGCCATACCAACATTTTAAAGGTTCAAACTACACAAGATGTACTGATTTCCATTATGTATTTTACATCCAAGATATGATGCAGCATATTTCATTATTCTCGGTTTTAATTCACATCCATTAGTCTTTAATGCTCCACCATACTCCCTGTGTTGGTGTTTGAGGTAATTGATTATGGTTAGTATTCAATTTGCCCCAGTGGCATTGCTTCATCTCAATGGAGAAAGTAAGAGTGTGGTCAGTCTTCAAAATAAATACATTTGAAATAAACTGGCACTAAACCACAGTCTTTCTTAAATAATAATGATGTTATACTATTGTTATTTTAAAAAATGTTGGACACAACATGTGTAATATGCGCTCGGGATACGTTTAACGTTTCTTAAGTACATGTAGGACATCATGACTCGCTATAAATCTTGCTTAACTGTATGTTTTTACTGTAAGTTGTATAGTCGGCGAAACAAGTATGGAAGGCTTGTATGCAAAGGCACATGCATAGGAAGACAAATGTCAGTTTCACTACTATGAATTAATGACAAAACGGTAAGCAGAACAAAATAGAGGAACTATCGTGGCATGTAACTCACTTTGCAGTCTTACGAAACTCCATTCTTCCTCGTTCACACTTTGTCCTTTTCCGTTGGCCTACATCAATCGAGTTGGTATTCTGTTAATATGTATTCCTACAGCAGTTTTTAGATGTGTGTGCTTTGATTATATGTCCTTGTTTTCGTCATTGTCTCAATAAAATCAGGAAAAGGCCAGTTGAGTCAGCAGCCGTCCGCTAAGACTGGTATTGTTTCGGCGTACTCTTTTCACAGGGTGACTTGCTTCTGTTTTAGTGGAAACGTTATTGAAGGGAACGAGATGGCAGTCGGGCTGGCCAAGAATACTGGATGTGTTCGTATCTGCGTGCATATGTGCTTGTGTGCTCTACTCCCACCAGGTTATCCTGGTCCAAGCTTAGTGACAACTTTGCTGTTTTCACTGGCCGTTTCTAAGATTAGCCGTTCACCATTAATAGCTTGTTAAAAAGCTGATCTCACTGGTGGCTTTTCTTAATTGGGTCTCAGCCTGGGCTTAAGCTACATATCCAAAGCTAGAGGACCAATTTAGACTACTGACTTTCTCATGTATTAGTCTAAATCTGATTCATTGTGAAGTTATTGATGGTGCTGTGTCTGCCATTTAACTGTTCTGAGGATTCAAGTTAAACTTATCTGCCCTTTTGATTTGGTGCATTTCTTTTATGCAGGTCTGTGTGTGGCACAAAACCCCATGGCATATAATCTGGGTCTCCCTGCGATGTAATGGAAGTGTGTGTCCATGTTGTGTTTGTTACAAAGGTGTTTGTCATTTGTGAATCAGCGCTGTACCGTCGTCATTGGTTATGCTGAGGAAGTCAATGTTTCATGTTTTTAACCACATATGAGCCTCAAGTCTACATCAGCTACATCCGCTCTGCAGCTTGCCCTCACAACTGGCAAGAGCCAGTGTCCCCATATGAACATGAGGATGTTTAATGTAAAAGCATATTTTGTAAGTCCTCTGTGTATGATTGCAATCACACATGCTTATATTGATTAGGATTGGATTGTTGAATTAACCTTTACTTTAAATTTCAGGTTTTCTTTTCCTTTTTTGATTTAAGAATGGCAGTAGAACTAAAACAAATAAGTTGTTTATCTTAACTCTAGGACTGCCAATTGTGAGTTGCAATGAATTATCAGAGAAAGGCTTTTTTCAAGATCTGAAACTTGAATGCACATGTTCTCAGAACCTCTTGAGGGTATATCCCTGACATTTCATTTAATCTGGTTCACTTCTCAATCCAACATACCAGTAAAATTCATATTTATAACAGTAGACTGGAAGGAGGTATAGAAATAGGGACACGCTATTGAATCGCATGGGGGTAGATTGTCTAAAACCTGTGTCATTGATGTGCCCAATGAATTCATAATTATAAAAATGTTCCATTAACTTGGGAAAGACCGCTGATGTCTTGATGCCAGTCGAGATGGTAACAATGTTCTTCTCTTGGTGTTGCAGGTGAAGCTAAGAACCTTGGTCCAGTCTCGGGTCCAAATCGACAAAGGGATCTCTGCACCTTTTGCACCATAAGTCTGGATCAGGAGGAGGTTTTCCGCACCAAGGTGTTTGACAAAAGCGGCAGGTAAGCAAGGTTACCCCTCTATCCTCTTACTGTCTTATTTCCTGTTGGAGCTGCAGTTTTACTGGCGTTACTGTACAGAAAGGTGTTGCTGATGTTACTGTTAACTGTCAACTTTCAAGCATTACACTTTTATTTCATTTCATAAAAAAGTTACACCATGCATACTTGGAGATGCCACCGGACTTGCATCATGATTAAGGATGTGGAAATGTCCTTTTTCAAGTTGGTGGATGTCCAAACAGTAAGAAAGGCCGATACATGTTTATTTTAATGTAGCATTTATTCTTTTCTCTGTTCAGCATGTGACATGTTGTCTTCTAGTGTTTACATTTTGAGATATTCTAGATAAATAATGACGTTTTATTGAAAAGAACTTTCTGCATCTTTCTTAAAGCTGGTTGGATGGTAGTATTTGGCAAATTAAATACTATTTTATTTACCAAATAAAGAGCAGTAAAAAGTATCGCAATAAAATATTAAGTCTCTCTGACTAATACAGAATAGCAGAGGTTTTAGAAAATGGTAAATTACTGACGGTAATATAGTCTAAAGAGTACATTCACATACTTATTATCCACAAAAACAAGAGGTACATATCATCAGTTGAAAAGTGTAGGTGAATATTATGAGTAGTGTCAAAGTATTCAATAATTTGTTTCCTGGAGAGTTTGGTACTTAAAGTGACTCAGAAGGAGGGGACATTTCTTCATGTCCACTCATTCATGGCACACCTTATCTATAGCAATTTATGTTTGCTATACAAGAAATCCAAACATCCTTTTTGTGCTGGCGAAGTTTCGGGTTGAATGTCTTCTACTGTACCATTTCCCCCTTTGTTAATTCTTGAACTAGCAGTGAACCTTTTCTTAGGTTTTGGATGCGTAGCTTACAATCAAGTGAAAAAGTCAGACCTTCACAGGTTAAATGTGGGTGGTTTTCTAAATATTATATATCATAAATTGAAGCCTTTTAGTTGTCGACAGCTTATCTGTTGGCGCTTTGGAGGTCATTTGTCATTTTTTGACACTTTGATTTGTTTGATTTACTGAATAATTGATATATTAATTGACGGAAATAATGTTTTTTACTCTCTCTCGTAAAACTAATCTAGAATTATCTAAATCAGTTAGGGAGGCCTAGAAATGGGAAGATAACACCACTTGGCACTTCACACTGAAATTCTCCAGTAAATGTGACCAGTATCTGCTCATACAATGTTTGTTCAATTGCCATGATTACTTAAATAAATATTAAGATAATGTGCAACATTTCATTTTATGAATGAAGTTGATTAGGTTATGCTCATATGGATTAATTTTATTACTGTTAGCCGTTGTTATTCTTTGTAGAGTTTACAGTTTGTTTTAAGAATTGAAGTCAAACAAAGGCTTAAGGGAAATGGCTTGCTCTTTTGGAAACAGTCATACTAAACTCTGGACCATTTTATTTGTCACAGGCCGATCATGTGAGAAATGTCCGGTTCCAAATTCAGTCATTTGATAACATCTTACAATTGTCAATATGTGAGTCAGGGCTGTATGTGTGCGCAGGCTAGCAATTTTGCTGGGAAACACTAAGTGATTCAGACTGAAATGAGCGTTTTTACCAATCGCTACATTCACAAGCGGTCCAGAGAAAGGTGTGGGAGATGGGCACCAGGAAACCTTTGAGGTGTCTTATCTACATCATTGCATATCTCACTGTAAACATGGGCCTGCCTTCTTCAGGTATTTCACAACAGTTCTTTTTTTTTTTCTCTCCTGATTTCGGTGCTGTTCAAAAGGATTTTACAGTCTCTGAGGAAGTGTGTCCTCCCACGCTCTCCCCTGTCTTTCTCTCTGTGTCACTCTCAACTACCTTAGCCTCTGTTTAGCACATCTTAATAATCACTGAAATTTGGCCCACTGTTTTTTTTGGATGGTGTTTGACTCATGCCTGGAGCATGGGCCCCTGTTTCTGATGTTTTTTAAAGGCTTTATGGAAGCTCTAATATCAGCTAATGCCGTTGGATAAAGCTGGCATATTTCAAACAGTTGTGGTCCTATCTGGCATTCTCACATTATTTAGAGACTCGGGTGACAACAGAAAGAAAGGTAGTACAGTGGGAGTATGTTTGTGTGTGCAGAATGGGGAGGTTACAATTGCATAATTTCATGTAATGTTGAGGAGGATGTGTGGGTGTACACTGGATGTGTTGACCAAACGCAGTGCGGAAGTGTCAGGCAAGACATTTCACCATCCATGAGGTATAAATTGTAGAGGGACGCATCCATCCAGGGATTTAAGAGTTACAGGATCACATTCAGACATAATTCATAAAGCCACATGACCCATAAACTCCACTAATTTTGTCTGATTGGCCGACATATTCACCAAGTGTCTACACAGTTGTTTATATGCCCGCTGCCTTTTTTGACTCTACATTTACGTTTAATTTCCCCCCCCCAAATGAACAGACCTCTAAACTTGGTCATCTTTACTGCCCTAACACGACTCTTTGTAAATCAGTAAAACTCACTGATTGCAGTTTTACTTGACCATATGAACGGTTAATCCAGTACAACCCTTTAAGTATTGTTCAGTCTGTTTGGGACAGGTGGTTCATCTGCTGGCAGCACGTACATCGAGGTAGTGCTTAACCCACAATCGGCTGTGTCAGATCAAGCTGTCTAGCTCACAGTCTTGGTCGTGAGGTGGTCGTGCTGGCAGGACTGAGTGGCACAGATGCTCGGGCCCTCTGTGTTTGTCCGAGCTCTTACAGGGCAGTAGGTCTCGTGCTAAACCTGAGAGATCTAACCGCTTTTCCACCGGGCTAGGTTAAAGTGTGATACCCTCATGTTGTTTTAATGGTTGAAGTTTGCATGTTCGACCCCTGTCGGCATGGGTTTCTTCTGGGAGCTCAAGTTGGCTCCCACAGTCTAAAGTCGTGCAGGTTAGGTGGACTGGAAACTAAAAATGTGCCTGTAGTATTGAATGTGAGTGGGAATGCGTTGTCTTTCTATGTGTTTTCGCTCTAGAAACCTGTCCAGGTTGTACCCGGCCTCTATAGGGCTGGATAATATTGCTGAACACAGTATTGATTAGATTTATTTCTGATATTGCTGTATATCCCGACATGACAAGTATATGCTAAATTGTTCTTAAAAATAATCAAATGGATTTTTAATATAATGTGAATAATATTTGATATATATCATCAGAAAATAATTTTATATTGAAACTGGCCATGTATGATGACTGCACAGTTTTAGCGGATGGATGCTCATTATTACTAGTTGGAAAGACCCTTTGTCAGTAGAATAAAGGCTTTCCTCGGTTGATTGCTTTTCCTCAGTGGCTTGTAGCTGTATTATCTGCTTAAATGTTCCCCAATTGACACTTTTTAGCACTTTAATCTGTCCTCTTCCGTTTTAATTTCCAGATATTTTTTATCACCTTCCAGATATTTTACTCGTTCCAGCTCCCACTTGACAGATTTTATTTTTTTAGTCCCCATTAATTTGGTGAGACTGGAGGAATACAACACAAAAGAGTATTCACAGATAATTGTTACGGGCTTTGTAAACTGTTCGACTACATATTAACAAAGAGAGGTTTTGGAGAGAATGGACGGAACATTCCCTACAACCCTGATGAGTCATAAGGGCACCCTGCGTTGTCCACCTTCTGCTCAGACTGTTCATTTCCCAGGAAATCAACAAATCTGTTTTTTATGATGGTTATGCACAAATATGATAATGTTATTACATTTTGGCTTGAGCACCACAGCGACTTTATTCAACAATTGTCTGTTTATTCCTGTATAACCTAGTGCCATAAAAGCAACCTTGTATCACAGTAACTACATGATTGTTATAACCCTACAGCAGTACATTTCATGAGGAGTTTGATTTAGCAATCATTTTATAGTTGATGATCTCATAGTTTAGAATAAGGTCAGGTGTACTGCAAATATAATACACATGAAATTACTTAAACTCTTTCATCCTATTGCACATAGTGTAGATGCAAAAAAACACTTGATCCTAATCGTTGAACCAAATTTAATTGTATTGATAACAGCTGAAATAAATGGCATTTTCAACGACTTAATAAATCCGACTTAATAAATCACAGAATGAACATGGCGATTTTTTTTTTTATTTTCCTGTGTGGTGTACATTTAAAAATAAATTGTAGACCACACCAAATTGAGTCTTTTAGATTTAAGATGACACTGGTGTTATACACAGTAACCAATAAAGCATCAAGCTTAACAAATCATTAATTAAGCCGACACGTCTGTGTCACTGGTCAAATCAGGTTATAGCCACTAATCGTCTATGTCTTTATTTACAGCCCGTTCTATGGAGAGGACTTCTACTTTGAGATCCCACGTCCATTTCAGTGTTTATCCTTCTATGTTTATGCCAAAAGCGTGTTCCAAAGGGACCTACCTGTTGGTAAGTTGCATTGAGTGAGGCACACACTTACACAAGTATATTTTCTTATGTTGGTGGACGAGTTGTAGTTTGATGTGTTTGTATACATGTGTCTTTACAGGCAAGGTATCAATCCGGAAGGATGACCTGTGTAAATACAGTGGGAAGGAGCACTGGTTTAGCCTTCATCCAGTGGATCCTAACTCAGAAGTCCAGGTAATATGGTTGAAACAATTGGCACTCAATTTATAGCACATCTCATCCAGATTTTAATGTAAAACGCATTGGGTTTGACTTTGAATTACACATGCTTGGAAGTTGCCACTGAAGCTATTGAGAATGAGACTGCACCACTCACTCTGGGCTCGGGATTGCATGCTTCCATCACTTGCTGCACCGCAACGCAACAAGCGGGAAATTCACTTCCATGTAGTTTTACATTTGCTTCCACATAAAATTGTTTCCTAGTCTCTGTCCAAGCTGTAGTGTTTTACCAGTTTGAAAACCTGAAATACAGCTACTGTAAATAGATAGATTATTGTTATGAAAGTCATTATTTTGGCCACCTGTCAGATTTAACTTAGACCAAAACCAATAAATCTTTCACGTCGTGTTTTTGAACATTTTTCACCAACTCACTGCCAACTTTTTTTATCATGCAAATGTAACTGGTCTGTTATTGCAACGGCATACAAGATGGTGACATATAATTTGCATATTGCGTTAATCCAAACCTTCATTGTTTTGTACAACTAGTATGTCAACCTGTGCAATTCTAATGAAGTCAATATTCTGTGACGGTTGCCAACTAATACTATAGAGTTATTCATTGAACAATGAGTTGTTCAAATGCCTTTGTTTTTGGAGAGGGTTTGTTTGTTGGGTAAAGTATTTAGCTGGCTGCTCCAGTTTCTGCCTCATTTGTTGAAGCTTTTTTTTTGCCTTTTCAGCATTTTATTGATCTTTTTTTTCAGGGTGCAGTTCTAGTTTCTATCACATATAGGGCATGCATGTGGATTGTTCTATTGCAACTATACATTTCTTTGATCTGATAGTTTTTGTGGTCTGGTTTTGTTGGGTGAAACTACAGCACACTACCACTTCTGTGCTGCTGTAGCTAACATGTTGACTCTAGCTGCCATTAGCCCACGCCAGACTATTCTGGGTATGTGCTGCTACACTGATTCACTCACAAGTAGACACTTTCAACTGCAAAGTTACATCAGTGAGTGATGGAGGTGTTATTGCATTGCCTCTCTGGCTTGGTTTGTAGTCAAATAGGGGCTGTCTTTGTTTGTACCCTGTAAGCAGTGTTAGCTTTTATTCCAGTGAACCTGCTTAGTTAATGAAGAAAATTGCAATGGTTGGATAAACAATACACACTTATTTATATTCATTAAGGAAGGATAAGGAGTTGTATTGTGATTGTTAATTTGCTGATGATAGTGGCTCATTTGGATTCTTGCAAAGTAGTTAAGTATATTTGCTTTAAGGCCTATCTTGCACCAGAAAGAACTACTCGCCATCTCAGCCAAGTGCTGATTTGCAGAGTGTGTGGGTGCTTGCTCTCTCTCTCTCTCTCTCTCTCTCTCTTTCTTTCTTTCTTTCTTTCTTTCTTTCTTTCTTCCCCCCCCCTCTCTCTCTCTCTCTCTCTCTCTCTCTCTCTCTCTCTCTCTCTCTCTCTCTCTCTCTCTCTCTCTCTCTCTCTCTCTCTCTCTCTCTCTCTCTCTCTCTCAACACTTCCGAAGGCGGAACCGGCAGCCTTCACCACATCCGAACCCGTAAAGATCTTTTATGAGTGATGACAAAATTTACAGCTGCTGTGGCTCTTGTCACACATGGTTCCGCCATTAACCTAAAAAAAACATGAGGTTGACCTGGGCCACATGTCTGTGACGAGGCCTAGAGAGAGAATCGGGAAACTTGTTTTAAAACAAAATGCATAGAGAACATTTTTACATATATCAAAGGTAAATTCTTAACGTTCGTGATTAGGTGAAGGAGTTTGTTGTGTTCATTTTCTCACTAGCACATTCTACAGCCCACATTTTAATCTTATTTTACAACGCTCATCTTAACTTGGGAGTCGACTTTTTGTTCACCTTTGTCCTGTAGTGTAAGAGTGAGATCTCGTGTTTTGAGACATTTATAACTTCTCACCGGTCCCTCTCCTCTCCTCATATTCAACAGGGTAAGGTTCACTTGGAGATACGATTGAATGAAGTGATCACAGGGAGCGGCTCAATGGGTCAACCCTTACTAGTCCGGTGAGTACCACGGTTCCCTTGTCAGTCCAGTGAGGTCTAATTGCGTTGGTTGTCTTATGAACTGGGAATTTGAAATCCATGAAGAATTCAAAAGCTGAAAATTGAACCAAATGAGGTGTTCGAGTGAGGTTCGTTCACACAGCCCTTTAAAAAAAACCAAAAGTGCCAAAGTGCTTTATATACAAGGATCAGGTATGCATACATTCAGATGTACTTTACATTATGTGCACAAGACAACGTACAACACACACAGAAAGCACAGGCTGCCTTCAGGTGTACACACACTGCAAAAATGGACTGATCCTACAATATCATCAAAATGGGAAAGCAAAGGAAGAGGGATTTAAAGAGCCATATATTTGTGCTTTGCTTGATAATATAGCCAAACTGGAAACATTTCTTCCCAATTGGTCAGACAGAGGTATAAGAGAAAGACACCCAAAAATATATTTGTGAAAGTAGTCATGAAGAAGGAGTCATTGATAAGATCGCATTACATGTCAAGCATAGCTTCCAGTGGGTTTGTTTTAGGTTTTGTTTGTTTCACAATATCACTTTATCTATCGCCTTATTTTCCATCTGTACATCAGACCTCAAAAGTTTGTCACGGTTACCAGATAATGATATGTGAGGATGGCCGGCTCAAAAGAGACAAACAAGCACTCATTGAAGGATAAGGTTGAGCATGTACATGCACACGCGTGTGTGCTTGTCAGACCGCGTGCTATTTACGTATCTTGTTTTGCATCCCCCATTCATACTTGGAGAGCGGGGTAATGAGGAGGAAGTGATGGCATCTGAGCAGGAAGCCTGCGCTTCTCACACTGGAACCGCTGTGGCTTTCTGCTGCCGTCATTCACTGTGCCTCTTGTTTGCTTTCACTGTCCCCTGCTCACTGTCCGCTTTCATCGTACGTGCAAAAATGATGATACCCTTTACCCACATCAACCGGACCAGGCAAGGTAGCAAAGTTAGAATCAACGGCGTCAAGCTTATCATTTGCACACCGTAGTCATCCTGTTGCGGTGCCGTTGGTCACCAGAGATGGTCGGAGCACAGCGAGATGGTGTTGAATTAAGACACGCAAAGGAGACTGCAGGGAATATCGTCATGACACCCTGGAAGATGATACACAAACATCCTGACATTCGCTCTGGTCGGCTTCTCCCCCTGGCCTCACTTAGAGACGGGCTGAATTCATTCTTATTCTCCGGTGACTCCTGCTTAGCAGCCACATCCTGTTTAGGGTGCCTACAGTGTGTGTTTGTTGACACCTGAAACAGTTGTGAAAAAAGCAGTGGTCCCTGTGTGACACGAGCCAAACATGAGGGCAAAGCACTACTTCTAAATGAAGAAGCGACACCACTTCATCAACGCATTGTGCTGTTTTATACTGTTGACAACATTTCTGTTTGAGAATTGAGGACTTTGCAGCGACGTCATTTTTAGACGGCGATCTTGATGCCAGATGAAGGCTAAGTCTGAGAACTGATAAACTGGGGAAAATATTTTTGAATTGCAACCAACCTCAATAACGATATGTTTGCCTTCTGTGTCAAATGTTGGTTAGGACCAAATTAGTCAACAACATGAAACTATGACTGAATTAATCAGTGCTACATCAGGAGGTGATAAATAAATGAAAATACACACAGTATACTCGCATATATGATGCGTTTGAAATTTAAACTAAAATTAGCATTTTGTTCTGAGTCAACATACTTTAGTTGGCTTTATACATGACGGACAACATTTATCTGGGTTTAAAGTTTTATTTTGTATTATGCATTAGTGATACCTAGATTTAATTTAGGTGAAAAGTAATTAATGTGTGAGAGAAAGCAAGTAATGATATTGCAATGAGATTTTTTTTTATGGCCAATTTTGTGACTTTTTGAACTTGTTTTTAAATTTGTAGAAGTTGATGCCACTGACTGATCAGTCATACATGTGGATAGTGGATTGGTCACTCGCCACCCTCCTGATTATTTATTTTATTTATTTTTTTACTATTGCTTTAACTGTTGATAATGATGTAAATGAACACAGAACTAAAAATCGTGTTCATGTTGTGTCCATGCACAGTATATGTATTAATTGTGTCCCTCCCTATTTCTTTGTGACCTCCTCCAGGATAATAGAGTGCCAGGGACTGCCTTTGATCAGTGGGCAGAATTGTGACCCCTATGCCACCGTGTCACTCGTTGGACCTGCCAGGTAACTTTGTGAATGCCACACGTATATGAAAGTTTTACAGCATACACATGATGATATTATTTGCATGTTTTAAGTATAGAAACAGCAAGGTTGCTTTTTTTTTTACTTGACGGTTTACATGAATAATGCTACATAAATTGAGACCAATTTCCTTAAATAGACATTCTACCTTTTTTTCCCAACTTAAAGTTAAAAGACACAAAGCTAGAGGAATATGAGCAGAAATGCAACTGAGCTGTAAAATCAGACCTACTCAGCAACATAACCAGGGGCAGACCAAGTGGCTGTAATCAATCTTTGTAATAACAATGTATCACATGACGATGTGAAAAAAGTATGACAGAGTGAAAAGGATCGATCATAGTGATGAACCTACAGATAATTATCATCTGAATCGGCAGCTTCTTTGTGTTTACAGAGTGTTGTAGTATTTAGCTGTCTGGCCCACAACTTTAATGTTCTGGCTCACTCTCACCGCCCTCGTAATGTCGTTTTTTGGCCGCAGCTGTTTTCAGTGGCGAAAAACCTCTAAAAACCCCACTTTACAGTATCTGCACAGCACAAAAAGACACAGTTAGCGATTAGCTGGTGAACAGAGTGGAGTATTTAGCAGCTAAAGAGACGGATATTTACCTCAATAGTTGGTGGAGACTAAAAACAGAGCCAAAAAAGGCATTGGACATTTATCAGCTGAAGACAAACGTGACTTTAAAAGTGTCTATTATATCACTATTTTGTCTTTTTTTTAAATTTATTTATTTTTTACCCCAAGCGACCAAGAAACTGTTATTGCAGGTTTAACAATAATATATGAAATACATTCTTAAATGGGTCGAGCCAACGGAGGTCGCTAACATCAGTGAGATTACCTTTGATCGCTTTTGCACCAAACTGCATTTGCTAAAGGAAACTGAGGCAGTAGTAGTTCAATGATTTGCAATGATCTAATCTTGAGAAAGCCAACGGAAGCCATAACAATTTTGTTTAGATCACAAGATAAAAGGGACTGAATTTTACTGCTGGTCCTCAATAAAGCTTTTTCATAAATGGCTGTAATTTTGATGCAAATAATAAAAAACTGAATTTAGACAGATAATAATGGTTTTGCTGATGATCGGCAGGGATCCCTTTTCAAATATGAGTATCAGAGTTTCTGTGATGTATCCCCTCAGGTGTGACCAAAAGAAAACAAAGATAAAGAAGAAAACCAGCAACCCTCATTTTGAAGAGACCTTCTCCTTTGAGGTAAATTCTGTTTGGCTTACTTAACGCTACTACACTATTTGTAACCCTGTAAATAAGCCTTGACATGTTCACCCTCAGGTCACAAGGTTGGGCAGCTACCTTAAGAAGTCTCATTTCCAAGTGGAAGAGGAGGACATTGAAAAACTTGAGATCAAGTAAGTTTGTTTTCTTTTTCTTTTTCTCTCATCTGTGCGTTTCACTTTCTGTGACTCCGTCTCTCCCTCTCCCTTCCTCCCTCTCTCTCTCTTTCTTGTTTTCCCCTCTATAGTCTTGACAGAAGAAAAATTATTTCTTAACAACTTGAGGACAAAAACGTGAATTTAGATGTGGTGTGTTCTGACTACTGATAGAGAGCCTTGGTTTCTGGTTAAGGATATGTGGGGCTTCCTTCACAGTGGACTCATAGCTCACTTGGTAAGACTAGACAGATTCAAAGGTAAAAACACTTATGCATGGTTTTGAGGTTTGGATTTGAGGTGATGTCATTGCACGGGTATTGAATTAGCTTTTATGCACCGAGCAGGTAAGCACCACACTGGCTGTGACATTTATTTTGTCCCTTTTTGCCAAATTGGAATTGGGTGGTTATGTGTTTGTGCTGCACACACAGCAACAAAAACAATGTGTCTAACTTGATGTACATGTAGTTCAATGCCATATATTCATAGATGAAATGCATGTCTCACTTCCCACCCTCTACCTTTGCAGAGTGGATTTGTGGAACAATGAGAGTCTGGCTCAGGATGTGTTTCTGGGAGAGACGCGGGTCCCTGTCAAGATCCTGCGAAATGTCCACAACCACAAAGCCTGGTAAGGACCAGACAGAAGACCATGTCTTTCCATTTCTAACATCATTATCCACTAGGAGTGTAAACAAATACAAATGCATTAATGTGCTCTTCCATATCTCTGCAATATTTTTTCTTCTGTCACACAATTTTACCAATTTGATACAAATATCTGCTGAACTCACTCGTTACTGTGGTGGTGCCGGTCGATACAAAAATCCATTTAGAAATCAACGAAAAAGGTGTTTCTTATTACTCCAGATCATGGTTCATATATCCATTAGATTCAATGACCTCTTCTGACTTATATTTTCCCAAACAAATTCTATTTTCACTCTGACCATTATCTTCTAGGGAAGATAATGGAAGACTAGAAGACCTGTGCATCATACATACACCACTTCTGGTTCATGTTTATTAACTAGCACAAATCCTGTTTTGTTTTTTAAATTATTTCTTTGGTCAAACAGGAGTAGCCTGTTTCCTTGGTAGAGTTTATTGGACTGTGGAAACATCAGGGACAATGATGGAAATAAGTCCAGGACTGTCTTGTCCTATTCCTGCCTAACGTCTGTTGCATTTCTTCGGTATAAGATTGTTTTAAGTCAACAACCAAGCCAGACATAGTCACCTTCTTTGTAACTAGATCAGGTCTATACACTGGAGGAGCTTCTTGCTTTTGAGTCTACTAGTTTAAAAAAAGCATCCATTAAGACTTGAGCTTGAGTTTTCTGTGTCATTACAAGGTGATTTTGAAAAATCTTCCTAGATTTCTCAGTTTTTCTGTCGTGTGTGTGTGTGTGTGTGTGTGTGTGTGTGTGGGTGGGTGTTTCCTAGCTTTGTGTCAGTGTAGGTGATACGGGATTATGCCAGATAGCAATCTGTTGTTACATGAGGGCTGTGAGTTGAGTGCGGGGGTGGCTTTTTGCATGGTGGCAGTACCTCATGTCCTATGTTTATACTGGAAACCGGCCATGTCGCACACATAAAGACTGTTCAGCTTCATGAAATCGGTACAGGTGATCTGTTGACTTCTGCCAAGAAGCGTCGCTGTGCCTGTGTACCATGATAACAAATCAAGCGGCTTATGGACAGGCCTACTGTATGTATCTGCAGCTTTTGAAGCACTGCAGTTCAACTAATAATTTTTGTGTTTTGCTCCACCTGTTGGCTTTTCGGGAGACGTGCATGCAGCAGAAATAAGAGCAATATTCTCTCAATCAAAGTCAGCTATTTAACAAATCCTTTGATTTTTAAGTGGAAGTTATTGAGTTCACTGGAATTGTTAAAGCAGCTGGAACAATAATAAAGAAAATGGCAAATGACAGCTGTCTGATTTATAGGTAGGCGTTAGCTCTGTTGAGTCGTACTCTGGACCCCTTTACAAGGTGTTTGAGCTGCTTTCATCTTGTTGATGCTTCAGAGCAACAGTAGCTACAGTTAAGCATCATCAAGGTGTATTAATGTATGTATACAGTATACAGTATATACAAGCCCTAGTATTTCCATGAAGTCTGTCATCTAAATATGACTATCTACAAGTTTATTTAATTGTCATTGTACAACAGGGTTGCACAAATAAATGCAGATTGCGGTCCCATTTTGCTCCTCAACAAAACACACACACACACACACACAAAAAAAAAAATACTATTATATGTGGAGGATGAATTAAGAAGTTTCACAGCAGAGGAAATACGCTGTTTTGAAGTTTGGTGGTTTGGCAGCTGATACTTCTGTATCTGAGTTCTTTGCAGGTTCCTCTTCTCACCAATATCACTGATGTTCAGTAGATTGGTACTAATGACGTTCTGGGCGGTTTTAAGCCCTCCTGTCCTGTGCCGTGCACGTCATGTCAGTTTGTAATGTTTCCAATCAGGATGCTTTCGTTTGCTCCTGTAAAACTACTACGACTGAAATATTTCTCATATCCATTGACTCTGTAAGCGGCATATGCATCTCTGTGATGGTTAACAGCTTCACAGTGCTGTATCCATAAACTTTTCACCAATCTGCAAGTTCAGCTGTCCTTTTTTTCATGCAGAAAAGTAGTTGCCTGCAAAACTCGTCCTGTATTTTGGCAAGTCATACGGTAAATGAGTTTTCAAAAAAAGAATTGACCAATGAAAATGCTTCTTTTTTTTCAGTCCAATAAAGTTTAGGGAGCAGTAATCCCATGTACAGATACTCAATTTTTTTCCTTTTAGCTGTCTTTTTTGTCGTTAATATTGGTACAATTAGTTTCTATTGTGTTGAGCAGGCAGTTTCAGGTCAGCAAGATCAACCGTCCCTCTATTTTCTGAACGGGGTCGTGACCTTAAAATGATTCGGCCCCTGTGTAATTCTATGTAGGTTGTTTTATGTTTTGTACTTTTAGGTTTTGTGAGGAGATTGGTTAATCCTAACATTGAAAAGTATATGTTTTTATATACATAAAAGCACAGTGATATGGTGTCTGTCTCCCTGTGGTCTAACAGGTATCTCCTGCAGCCAAAAGAGAACGGCAGCAAGTCCAAGTCTGATGATTTGGGATCCTTGCGTTTGAAGCTGACCTACATAGAAGACACGGTGCTGCCATCTGCCTGCTACACACCACTCTGCAACCTGCTGCTCAAATCCCCAGATGTGAAGGTAAAACCTTTTGAAAGAAAGAGCATATGCAATTGTAGATTTCTAGTTTAAGGCAATTACAGAATCTAGACCAACGTACACGGAAACCATTCAGGGGCTGTTAGTAGATAGTTCATGGTGCTGTAGCTTTCCTTTGTGTGGCCCAATCACCTCAGTTTCTCAGATGCACTAAATTATAATCATAGAATTTGATCAGTTGCTGATAATGCTGTGTTGATGCTGTGAATCTACACATTTCCCCTTATCACCCTCTCACCTTCCACTCTGACTCTCTGCCTCCCTCAGCCCATCTCGGCGTCAGCAGCACACATCTTGGGGGACATCTGCAGGGAGCGATATGAGGCCGTTCTTCCCACGGTTCGACTGCTGCTCCACCACAATCGCTTTGTGCCTTTTGTCTCTGCTGTGGCAGCACTAGAGCTGGACAACACTCAGTGAGTACTTGAGCATGCATGAAGTCCGGCGAAAAGCCTGGTGCTCGAAAACGTTACACAGAAAATAGAATCCTTCTAACAGGAGCAACTTGGTTTGTTTTAATTCTACTCACACGTGCACCGCACAGCACAGCACACTACAGGTATACACTGGCATGTAGAGGATATGTGCATGCACACATTTTTTTCATTTGAAAAACTGAGCCAGACTGTCTTTAGATGCTGAAACTCAAGGACTCAAACATTGCTCCAGAACTAAAACAAAAAAACAAACTATCTGTGACATGGTCTTTTGTCAAGAAATGTTAAACCTGGTTCAAATGTCTGGTTGATATTTCTGTGTCCATGAAGGGAGGCTAACACTATATTCCGTGGCAACTCACTGGCAACACGCTGCATTGATGACATGATGAAGATTGTGGGAAAGAATTACCTGGCAGTTACCCTGAAGCCTGTAATAGACGAGGTATGAGTAACACGACACACACACATTCAGTGTAGATGCTAGACATGGCTTAAGCTACTGAGGTCAGTATGGAAAACTCCCCTTAAACCGCTCCCTCTTCACTGCACACTTGGAAATGTAATTGGTAGGTTTGGAGTTTTTACAGAGTACTGCATTAACTGCCTCTTTTTGAAACTTCTTTTTTTATAAATAATGCTTCATTTGTGGCTTTTTGATTCTAGTCTACCGCCATCTGTAAAATTGTCCATATTTTATTCTTGGTCGGCTATATATTTTGTCTTTTATCTGTGACTTAATATTACTGTTTTATTAAATGGCATATGACATGTCTGAAACAAATGTCAGCAGTACTCTTACTCGTCATCTCCTGTTTTTCTAATTTCAAGATAATAGGATTGAATCCACATTTCCACAAAACACACAAGTCTTTTTTAATTCCTTATTAATACGTTGACTCTAATAGTTTGTTGTTGTTTTTGTCCTTTTTAACCTTTTCATAGATTTGTGAATCCAACAAAACATGCGAGATAGACCCCGTTAAACTGAAGGAAGGTGACAACGCGGAGGTCAACAAGGTGAATGCACTCGTCTCTTAGGAACCCGTCCACGGACGAGCAGAACTTCTTTAAGTTCCTCTGATAAATCAGGCTGATAAATACTGTAATGGGACTATGTACAGTACATCATCCATATCATAGTTAATTTCGGTGGCCTTTACCTTTTTAAGATTTTTGATTTTTCTCTTTTTTTACTGATATTTTCTTTATTTTTTTGCCTCTGCAGGAGAACCTTCAGGGTTATGTCCAGAAAGTCTTTTCCTCCATCACCCAGTCAAGTTCCAGCTGTCCCCCACTTATGTGTGACGTCTTCAGGTCACTGAGACACTTGGCCTGCAAACGCTTCCCAGGTAAATGCCAGACCCTGTAGTATATTTTTGCAGCCACTTGGTCGGAGAAATTATCACTCTGACATCTAAAAGAAACAGACTCAACGCAGACATGTGGCTGGGAAGAAGGTGTTAATCTGTCTGGGTTATTTCTGCCATTCCTCTGACATTGTGAAACTTTTCAGCAGGTCACTGCTTATTGTTTCAAATGAACTAAATATGCCAGCAGTCCCCTGCACCAAACTGATGTTTTAATATCACTGTGTGCTGTAGTTTATTTGATTTCGGTAGCACATGGAGTTCCACAGTATTCACACCACGGAAGAGTTACAGGATAGCCTCAGGAAAAAAAACAAGGACAGTGTGGTTCGAGGACGTCATTCAGATCTAAAACTGGGCTTTTACCATATAGTTTAATATCAGCCGCTTGCTTTAACATAGTGAAAACGAGAGCTTTCATAGTGTGTTAAAGATGTAGCTCCACCTTATGGAAGACATATACACAGTATATATTAACCCATAAAGTTTAACAACAGTTTCATCTTACAGTAGCTATTTTCTGTCCACTCCTTGTATGTACATGCTAGAAACATCCATGCTGAATTGTGATGGTTAAATGTAACCCGTGTTGTTTCCCCTGATGCCATGTTCTTTCTCTCTACAGCCGACCCACACGTTCAGTACTCGGCCGTTAGCAGCTTTGTTTTCCTGCGATTCTTCGCCGTAGCTGTTCTTTCTCCCCACTCCTTCCAGCTCCGTTCCCACCATCCTGTAAGCGCATGGCTTTGGCACCATTAAATAAATCTACTGGAGAGCAAATTCACTTACGGCCTATACAGTACTTTGTTGTCATTGTACACTTCTGTTTTAATTCCAGGATCCTGAGATCTCCCGCACGCTCACACTCATCTCAAAAACAATCCAGACGCTGGGCAGCTGGGGTAGTTTGTCAAAAAAACTGGTAAGATCAACCGTAAAGATGAGAAATTCTTATTAACCAGTCAAAGCAAAGTTGTAGGAAGGGTTAATGGATGTGTTATTCACTTTGTAGGATCATGATGTATTAATAAAGCCATTTATCGTTCTACGTTAAGAGGAACACTGGACAGTGTTAAATGTAGTCTGCTATATAATTAATGGAAAGTACTGGTACTTAATGTCTTTGATTGTGTAACTGTCATCAAACATAATCATCGGTCTCATTTATGTCTTTATTTCTTTTCTCTTTGTAGTCTAGTTTCAAAGAAACCTACATGTACGACTTCTTCAAATCATTCCAAGAAGACAAGTGTATAGAAAAAGTTAAAAAGGTATTTTGTTAATGTACTCAAAAGTCCACAGAATGTGACTGTTTATTTAGTTGTTATTTCAAATGGTTAACACTGAAATCATTGTCGATGCTGTTTTCCAGTTCCTTGATGAGATCTCCTCTAACGTCAGCAAAGAGTCCAGTGGGCTGGAGGACGCGGTGGTCCTCAAGGAGGGGTGAGTGTTCGTTATGAGCCGGGATCAGTAGAAAGGAGATGCATTTTGTAGCAGCAGCCACGAGCTTTACTCTTTAAGTGGACTGTTGCGGGGGTGGGCGGGAGAAAGTACAGAAAAAAAATGTCTGATTTCGATGACCAATGCTTAAGAAAGCTTCAGCTGCTTTGATAGGAAATCTTTATAGTGTGTGTTCGATGGAAAGCTTTAATTGTGCAGCAGTGACAGTCAACATTACTACACGAGGCTATAGTGACGTCCGAGAACAGAGAGAGGGGGGAGGTGGGAGGTGGGGGGGGGCTCATACTGGAAAAGTGCTGGATCTCACATTTCCCATTGTGTGTCTTAGAAGTAGACATGGATTGCCAATTAAAACTAATGTTGTATGAAACTTTATTGCTTTGAAAATCAAAACAATGGCATTGCATTTTTACATTACATTATTCAATTCAAACAAACCCAAAAGAAAATGCTGAAAATAGTTAATTTGTTTACCTCCAGTAAAACATGGGTTCGTTTTTTTAACCTCGATCGTGTGCGTGTGTCCTTCTAGGGAAGTACAGAAACGTGGCCAGGGTAGAAAACGCCTTGGCAAGAAAAACTTTAAAAAGAGATGGCTCAGAGTGACCAACAGGGAGCTCTCCTACCACAAACATAAAGGTGAGACCAGTTTCTATTATCTCATACTCCAACATAATAGAACAGGAGATGGCCGCATGCAGCGCTTTCGATCACAGTATCATTCTCAATGCCACCACCAGGTGGCACCAAAGTAGTCTGATCTTGCACTTAGTGGAGGTGCCAATGTATTGGCTGCATTTGTTTGACAAAAATTGAGATGTAAATGTAATGTTGTACATGATTAGTAACAGCCTCAGAAATTGCCATTAATGGAAAGCCTGCAAACGTGGAGGAAAAAAAGAAAGTCCACAAAGTACTCAAACTGATCGTCTAAATAGTTAACAATTGTGATTTAAAGAGCAAATCATAGATTGCCCGACTGATTGATGATGTTGGGTCCTTATCACACATATGGTGTATTCCATGGTTTAGTTTGGAAGTCTTTTAAAGTGAATAGGGGATCTAAGAAAAGGATCAAGAGTGTAATGCTCTAGCTTGATTTATTAGAGAGGGATTATGTGATGATAAATTGGAGTGATTGCCTTCGTCTGACCAACAACGGTGGCACAAAGATTAACAGGCTGAAGGTGTGTCACTATTTGAATAGTAACAACAATTTGGTTGATTTCAGGGTGCAAATCAAATCTTCCCCATTAATAATGAAGCACGGATCTTAGACTTCACTAACCTGCCTTTCAAAATTAGGAAAATAAGTTCTCCTACATGGGCATCTCAAGATGGTCTCTTGTTATCTTTATGTTAATTGATGTTTTGTTTACATGTTGGCATTGGTGCCAGCTGCTGTTATCATGTACCCAAACTCATTTCTCTTTCATTAACCGAACAGCACGGCAACTTCATGTCCTGCAAAACCACAATAAAATATTTTTGACACTGTGTATTCTTCTTGACACATATTTGACAGAATGATTTTTGATTTCCAGGGAAAGAGGCCCTCTGCATCATCAATGTCAAAGATATCCAGGCGGTGGAGAAACTAGATGAAAGTGCCTTTAACCGCAAAAATGTAAGCCAATTCCTCTCCGACACCCAATCATTATTTCTAAAGTGTGGACCTACTATAATGGATACCAGCCAGTTTCCCAAGTTGTAGTAATTAAATTATCGTACTGTATTGGTAGTCTCGCACATCAGCAGAGGAATAAGTTATCTTTACTCCTGTATGCCTGGAAAACCTGGACCGGCTTAGACATGGGTATTTAAAATAAATAAATAAACTGAATCGAATCTCCGTGCTGGAAAATGTCAAATTTGAATGTGAAACAAAATAAACTTCAGTTTGTTTAATTGTGAAATGTTATATGGATCACAAATCCAAGGTCGGCTGTCATTGTATGCATAGACACACCTGTATGTTAGTCTTTTAAATCCAGTGTCCTGGCTCTAACCTGGGAAGTGATGACTGGTAACCCCTTATCTTGAACTGCTCTGTTTCTCTTGCGTCAGATGTTTCAGGTGGTCCACTCTGAGAAGCCTCTGTATGTGCAAGCGGGAAACTGTGTAGAGGCCAGCGAGTGGTTGGAGGTCCTGGGCCCGGTCAGTCGCTGCAACGAGGAACGCCTGTCCACCTTTCATCCATCAAATTACACCGGTGGAGCCTGGCAGTGCTGCAGAAACCAGAGCAACAGCGCACCGGGCTGTAAGCCCTGCACAACGTGAGTCCCGGACATGTGCTGTCGATCACAATAAACACTCGCTCAAATTGCTCACCGCTGTTTTTTGAAACACTGCTCCTGCTGATGGTAAATTTGACCAACCATGTAGATGGCAGTCCAGAGCTGTAATGAAAACAGTAATGTTGTGTAGGAAGAGTAGATTTAAGAAAACACAGATACAAACTGTCTAAAATTACAAAAACAAAACTTTCATTTAGGCGGGCGGCTGTCAAACGCCTGTTGTCTGTTGCCAGAAACTTGTCAGCATGCAACGCTCTTAAAGTTACAATCGCAACAATCTCAGTTTTATGCACTTTGGTGGTTCCCATGGCAATAAACAGGAGCTGCAGGTGTGTTTCTGGGCTTTCACTTCCCAGAGACATTGGTGTGGTTTTTCTAGGGAATGTCACCACAGACGCCCAGTTCATTGTACTCTGGGCCATAGGCTCAATCACCATTGTGTCACCTAATTCAATGATGGATAGGGACTTAACAGACCTTTTTTATTTAAATAAAAATCCTCAACATTATTACTTTAACATAGCAGCATTGAAGAAACTCATCTTGAAGTTTCGAGCTGTCGACAAATTATTTTTTGCTTCTTTTAAAAAAGCCGAGATCAGAAAAAAAGACTTTTCACTCTGTCCGACAAAGACTTCTGGACCCGAATGTGTAGGAATACCTTCACAATGAACCTGCAGCTAATGCAACACACAGTGATTCACAGAACGCACATTACCCAACACAAGCTGTATGAAATGGGTTTTTCAGATTCATGTATTCATGATGCATGAGCACAATGAACACATCAGACAATAACGTCCACTCCACTCGGCTCTGCCCAACACTTCGGTGCGTCTGGTAACGAGTCACCGTCAGGATATCCCTGATTATGAGCTGCAGCATCTCTCCGTCCGCTCGGTGACCTCTACAAACCCAAACTCGCTGCCTTCGCCGTCGCCAAGAAAACTATTCTGCTCACTGGAAAACAAGAAACACAATAAACATCAACAAGGGTTCAACCTTCTCACAGAACATATATTGCCATGGAAAGAATTTCACCACCAAAACCACACAGTTAAAAAAAAAAAAGAATTCTGGGCCCCTGTCATAATTTCATAAAAATCTGCCTGTGAACAAATCCAACCTTCCATACAAACCAATGCCCTCATAAAGTATGCAATCATACTTTAAACAGCACTGACCACAAAACTCCAAATCCCATAGTCCATAACGCATCAATTCCCGAACAATTACCCAAATGTCATAAAATGCATTACTTTCTTTTGATTCTGCACTTTATACTATTATTATTATTATTATTATTATTGTATTTTTTTTTGTCTCCTTAAATGAATACCACCATCATTACCTTTTATTGTTATTCATTTTCTTTATTACTCCGTAATTATTGTTGCTCTTACCATTGTTATGTTTATTGTCTCAACAATTTGTTTTATCAATTTATTTTTGTGGTAAAGAAACAAGGGGAGGGGTAGAGCAGGAGTAAGAATTCCCCCTGTGTCTGTAATAGGTGCAATAGTTCAACAAAAAATAAAAAAGCTGATTTTATTTTATTAGCATTGATAACTTTTGCTGTGGACTAATCTCTTCAGTTGTTTAACTGCACTTAATATTCACTTCAATTCCGAATCTTCAGCCACATTTCTACTGGATATTCACCGGTTGTTCACTGCTCGGTTCTACTTTATCTTTTTTCTCCTTTTTGTATTTGTTAGCTTACAGAAAGCACCCCTCGGGAACAAATTAAAGTATCTCTCTACTATTCCCTCCTGGATGAGATCTCCTTACATTGTTCTTCTCTCCTCTTTCAGCACCGTTCTGGCCAACCTGCAGCTGGACATAGACTGTGACCGGGAAACGGAGAGAATTTTCTCCCTCCTCTCCTCCAACGACACCAAGCTCCAGAACATGGAGGGTCAGTGTTTGTTCATGAGTGTATTAGAGTGAGAAGGATTCATGATGATGTCACAAAAATGTCCCAAGACCACGAGAGGATTCTTGGAGGCATCGCGTCATTGTTAGAGATCATGCACATGCAACATGCACGTGGTACCTGTGCGTCAGTGCAAGTTGGGAAAAATGTATGTTTTTCATTGTTTTGGCTCTACTCTCCAGTTAAAAAAATAACTGATTGTGAGGTTGAAGTGCTGACTTTAAGTTTAAAAGTTGTTCGCTATTCTTCTGGAGTCCATGAAGACCAGATTAAGGCAAACAAGTCACTAAAACAAACAAGATGTGAAGATGGCGACATCACAGACCACAGTCTTATGTTTTCTGTCCATTAATTTTTTAACCCTTAAAATTGAAGGACTCAAATTAAAGGAGAGGCATTTGACTGAATTTCCAACAACAACCACGTGCAACACTATGACTACGACTACAACACATCTTACAGTTTTAGTTCTGTTGGAGTAGAACCCGACCCTCAACCCTGCCCTGTATAATGATGTGCTCCCCGTCTGCAGATGCATGTGCCAGTATGGCGGTGTATCAGGGCCCTCAGCGGGAGCAGGAGGACTACTCCAAGTTTACCATTCAGGAACCCAAAGAGACCTTTCAGACGCTCAAACAGCTCCGAAACATCATGGAGGAACTTCAGAAGCAGCACAACATCAGGAGTGACACCACGGCGCAGTACGGGAGCCTGTGAGTCTGTTGTATTAGTCCTGTAATACTTATGTAACATGCATGTTTGTGTATGTGACTTGATCCAAACTTTAATGGTTGACTATTGTCACATATGTGTATCTGACTTTGTATCCGTAGCTTTTATTTTTTCCCTTGTAAGTCCCAGTGACGTGTAACGAGACCAGTATTTTTACTGCTGCTCCCACTGGCACAGAGATCAGGAACTCATCTTTGTTATCCTTTCTGTTTCAGGGACAACCCCATAGTAGGGAAAACCTCTTAACCCGGGGCGGGAAGGTGTGGCCTGAAACAGCCATACCAGCAGGTGTCCGTAGCCCAAACAGTCCTAAAGGAGTCACTGGAGTTGTCCCAGTGAGAACGCCCGCTGTGTGTCCAGGAGAAAAGGGCGCGATGCACCCTGACCTCCAGACAGCATGAGTCCACTACAGCAGTGACCGCCTAAGAAGGGGGACCAGTCCTTGAAATGAACAAAACCCTTAGGTGTTGTCGTTTTTCTTTGGCAGCGCGTCTCCTCATCTCCTCATCTCCTCATCTCCTCATCTCCTCCCCTCCTCCGGTCCCTTTTAAAGACACTCTTTTCATTGTCGTAATTTATGTCCTCTTTGACGTCTACGGCTGTTTTTAAAAAAAAAGGCATCATTACAGTAGATGGTGTGTGAATAGGCTGCTAATTTTTTTTATTCACCAAATGTTTTTGTTTTTATATCAACAGCTGTGATGATGCTCTCCCAAATCTTTTTGAAGTTTTTCTCTGACATCCGTCTTTAGAGTTGATTTTAATAATCATCCTCTTTCTGGAGGATCGTCGTCTATTTGTGCCCCTTTTATCTTTCTCTACTCCTCTAAGGGCGGTCCACAGCGAGAACGCTAGCTATCACCATGACGACGTGAGCATCCACACTGACGAACGATGGGGCCCAGAACGCGTCACGCGCTCCAGCTGTGCTGCGCTGTAAATTCGGATTCGGATGGGTTTTGATTGGCTGTCGGTTTCTACCGCGCATCAAATCGCTCTGAAAGCGACTCCAGCGACGTCTTCATCCACCGCTGTTTGTTGTAATAGTTGTGGTGAGGACTCCGCCATCCACTTGTTAGACTGATTTGTAAACCGATATATATTTATAGTTCTAGGTGTGGACGGCCCGTTAGTGTCCTTTCTCCTCTGAACAGTTGTGTGTGTGTATGTGTGTGTGTGTATGTGTGTGTGTGTATGTATGTGTGTATATATTTTCAGAGGACGGTGGAGTAGATGAAACCGATCTGCCTTACTTTGATGGATGTTTCTTTCACATTAAATGCTTAGGGAATGATGCAGAAGCACTTTAAATATTTGGAGCACTCCAAATGGAAATGATTAGATACTTGTTATCAGCTTTCCCCATTTTGATCAGTTACATGATCGTGAGTAATCTTTTTGTTTAATTTGTGTATATTAACATTTATAGCCTGTAGATTTTAAGATATTTTTCTTGACCAAAGACAGTTTCTTAGTTTTGACTTGAAAAAAAATAATAATGTATTTTGAATACAAAGGTTTAAAAATGGAGAAAAGTATGTATGTGTATATATATGTGTGTGTATATATATATATATATATATATATATATATATAATATATATATATATATATATATATAATATAGATAGAGATATATATAATATATATATATCTCTATCTATATATATATGTATGTATGTATATATGTGTATATATATATATATATATATTCTATCTATATATATATATATGTATGTATATATGTGTATATATATATATATGTATATATTATGTTTTCTGTGTACGTATTTTGTCAACATATCCTTTTTAATTTTTAGTGACTTAAGGCAAGCGGACTGCATGCATTCAGTTTGGAATCCTGATGGCACATGATTGTGGTGTAGAGTCGTATTTCCCTGTGATTGTGAATCGTATTGGTACAGTGTACATCAGATTTGTGCTGTCGCGTTGAGAGCATCGCAACATATCTGTAGTGGCTTATGTAAAAAAAAAAAATGATGGAGGAACCGCAGAGAGGAATCAGTCAGAATAACACATTACTCCCGTCATCCTTGAATTAGTTTAGACAATCACTGCAACCAACAAACACATTGTTCTTTCTTTTTTTGCTGAACCAGCAGCGCTCCAGCTGTTCTCAATGGTTTTAGAGAATTTGTTGGAAACGTGGCCCTCTGTGTGGCTCAGAGTTAAGTTCTTCTTAAAGCCACAGGCCAAAACGGTCAAGAAAAGGCTGTGCTGCACACAAGTAAAAGGGAGAAGGATGCACATTATCATTCTCTTGACGTGAATCGTATTCTGGACACATTCTAAAGCTAACGATCATATCTTGCAGAAGCAGGGCAGCACCTGATCAATGCAGTGATAGAAGTTAGTCTATGAGCTGTCGAGTGTGAGTCATGAGCCCAACAATGATGACCCCTCCCCCCATTGGTTAAACATTAAACTTAATCTCATGAAACCGATACCAAATCTTAAAATCAAACCAGCAACGTGCTTTTTACTGATTTTGTTTTTTTGTCATTCGACTTATCGATTAATCAACAAATCATTTTCTGCGCTGGAGAAAACTGATAAACAATCAAACTTTGATTCAATCCTGTTTTTTTTTTTTTTGTCTTTTTGTCCACCAGTGGCCCATTTGAACAATGAAGTGTTGAAAAGATACAAAAGAAACTTGAATTTATTTTAACAACAAAAGAACATTTAATGCTGTTAAAACAGGGTTAACCGTGTACTTTTCTTTTGCCTGTGGAAATAAGTTGTTTTGTCTTTGGTCCGTCATATATTTCTAACATGCATATCTTGTGTATTTAACAATATATTTTTGTAGGAAAAACATTTTTGTATCTTTTTTTTCTTTTTTTTTTTCTTTTTTTTAAACACTGTTTTAATGTGTCGGTATGGTACCATTTTCTTTGTCTGCAGCGCTTCTTTGAGGCTTTTGTTTCCCGATTCGTTCCCTTTACTGACTGTATGCGGTTGTCGCTGCTGCTCAGCCTCCACTTGTTGATAGCTTGATGCGGCGTTACTGAAGTGACTTTTGCGTGTAATGTCCCACAGAGCCGCAGCTGGCACCGACCAAATCCACATGGAGGTCGTGAGTGAATGGACTGCCTAATGAGAGCAGGATGAACTTTGCCTGTGCTCGTGAAAAGTGGACCAAATTTCAACAAAATGTAACTACAGCATAAAGTTAATGCTATATACTGTAAACGCTTGCATGTCGACTCCATTGCTTGTTTCAAGAAGCGCCAGTAAGCTAGCGGTTGATGTCTTCTGGTTGTGTGCTCGTTTTTCATATGAAGGTGAACATGTTTTGGGGTTTGAATTTCATTTGCTTGGTCACTGAGTTATGCTTTTTTTTTTTTTTTTTTTTTTTTTTTTTTATCTGCTTTTAATAAGGGATATTCTTTTCATTTGTTTTTCCATGTCTCTAAAATACAAACGGTCCCTGTCAGCATGTGGAAACGCCTGCAGTG
>JACSYO010002159.1:3475000-3585000 GCA_016806645.1 Ophiodon elongatus
ACCTCCAATATCCACACCTCACCTTATTTTGTCTATTTGTATTTCATATTTTAATTTAACTTAATCCCATTTAAATATATTTGTTATGCCTAATGTGATGACTTTCAGTCTCTTCTCTATTTAAAAAAGGTGCTGCACAAATAAACCTGTCTTTCCTTCAGGGAGACTCCTGGTTGACGTCCCACCCAACAATAATGTTATGACCCCGAGTCTTTTTCTTCCTGTGGCATTCCTGCCTCCTGTCTAAAGGAACATCTCAACATTTTGGAAAATATGTTTATTCACTTTCTTAACAAGAGATGAATGCGTAGATTGATGCCACTTCCCATGTCTGTATAGTAAGCATGAAGCTAGGCTGCAACTAGCAGCCATGCTAGCATAAAGACTGGAAACAGCGAGAAACAGCAAGTCAGGGAACACAGTTATGAAAGTCTCCATGACAGGAAAATATTGCAAATGTATTCTGATACCACAGCATGAGATGTCTTCATGTTACAAGAGTACAAAGCTTCGTCTGTGAAGGAAAACAGATGCTCAAAAATGTTCAGAACAAGATTAATGAAGCATGCTGATGCATGCTGGTTTTGATCCGTGAAACATGCAGTGCTTACGGAGTACCGATGCATGTGCTTCTACTGCTTGTTCATGAACTTCCTGTCCCCTGTTCCCTGCAGCTACCTGCCATGGTTAAAGGGTCAACAAATCAAAGCCAAACCTACTTTCCCTCCTAGATAGTTGAGATTTTATTTGGGCAAGTTTTGAGATATCTACCTGTGGATCTTCTTCCTCTACCCCAAAACAACGAAGGCAAATAGGAATTTTGTTTGCGTCACTTAAATACAAATGGAGATGTGAACCTCAGTGGAGCCCTGCTGCTGCCCTGACATCATAATTTTCACAGTTGTCTGTCAACATCACAGTCTTCATTTACTTTCATACTGTACCCTCTGACCCTCTTCATCCTATATGACTGCTGTGCCAGTCCGCAGAGTCTCAGCACTGCCTGTGTTGGAATTTGAAGCCAAGCTATATGTCTTCTTTTATCTGTTACTGAAAGTCAGTTGAGATGAGATGAATGCAGCCAACTTTAGTCTTTATTGAAAAGTATGTGGCGGTACTGATTCTCCAGATTTCACAGAGGGAAGAAGCCTGAGAACCTGTTCCGCACCACAGAATACAGAAATAATTAGAAACAAATCTCACAAGGGTCATCCAAATGTGAAACTGCCTGTTAGATAATAATCATGGAAAAAAATGCCACTTCAGTTAAAATAGAAATTCATCTTAAGTAACAAACTCAACCAACAAACTCCAGTTTAGTTTCAGAATGCAAAACTTATCCTCAATCAGAAAAGTTGAGAGAGCAGATGTCTCTCATAGGCCTTAATAGACCAGCGTCTCTGTATTAAGTTGATGAAGGATCAGAAGGTTCAGTTCCCACCTCTCTGAAGCCCTAAAGAAAGGGCTTCGTCACACCTGATTGGCCAAGAGGGGAAATGCACCAAGCAACTCCAATCAACTCAGGGGAATCGTGACGTTAAGCTAAAATGAATTGGGAAAAGGAGACTGACAGCAAGTACCGAAGAATGAGGCCCCAAACATTAATGTCAGATGCAGTAGACTTTAAATTGGGTGGCCTTGTGGTCCTCTGGCTCTGCTCCATAGTGGGAGCAGAGCCACTGTGGGATCGTTGCATTTAAGATTTACAGATTATTGCCAATTCCTGTGTAGATTTAATTAATATGACTTAGTTTGGTATGGACTGGATTCAAAACTGTTTAAATTTGACTGCACAGCACAGTTCCCTTTCCTCTTGGTGGTTTTCTTTGCATGCACACAAAAGTGAGAAGCCAAATAAAAAACCCACAGATTTAGATTTAAATCACTGACGATACTGAAGGTGATTTTAAATGTATAAAGTCCCTGGTGGACACAAAGACACAGGAGGGCTGCGGTCGAATATGTCATGGTCTCTGCTGGGCCTCTCCCCCCTCCTAGTCTCCTTACTGTTTTTCCCTTCGTCCCCGTTTGTCCTGTGTGTGTGTGTGTGTGTGTGTGTGTGTGTGTGTGTGTGTGTGTCTGCCGGGCGTGGCTCTTCATTCCCTCCTGCTGCCAATCGACCTGCACACCTGCAACTTATCCACTCATCAAGCGCCAACAGTTGATATACCCCAGCTCTTCGCCAGATCATCAGTTCTCACATGTGGTCCACTGCCTCTCTGGGGATCCCGGTGCCTGCCTTGACAAGCCAACCTGCTACCAGCCTGCCTTCCTGGTCTCCCTGGCTGCTCAACACCTCACCAGCTCACACGGCCTGTCCAGCTCCCATTCGACACCAAACCCGGACCTACATAATTTCAGCCACTGTTTTTTTTCAATAAACAACTGTGTACGACTCCTGAGTCGTAACAACTCGTGGGTCCAGCTCTATATTAACATGACAGAATAGTCCTTTTTGCTGAGGAAGGTTCCAAACTGAGTGAAATTATGTATCTAAGTGGCCGCAATGATAAGAGCTGTTCGAATTCTCTAAATGCAAAGGAAAGGCGCTTCAATGCTTCCTTACTTAGCTCCTTTAGCAAAGGAAACACTGGACCTTCCTTTATGAAAGGAAAGTAGATAATTCCGCTCCACAATTCCTTGCGGTGGCAACATTTAAAGTGACACGCCATTCGTTCACGAGAACAAACGATCATGAAGACAAAATGCAGATCATGTAAATAACCGTTGCCATAACTTGGAAATGTTTAGACGTTGTGAACTCAATAATCTGTTCAACGTGCTGGCAAACTACGAACGTTAAACATTGCTGTTGCTGAAAACTGCTGTAAAGTGATCAAACTCACGTATTTGATCTGGTCTCTTTGGTGTTGTACTGCCAGCCTCAGCCCTCATTCTTTTATTTTATTACAGTTACAAATGCTGAAATCCGAGCTTTGATAAAAGGGTTAAACTGGACGAGCTCTTCAGTGGGAAGAGGAATGTGGCATTGAATGCAGCAATGCTGGTCCCTTTTGTCTAAGTCATGTTTTTGATTATCATCTTTTGAATCAACTATTTTGTCACATTACAATTTTAAAATACTATCAAGTCAACACTTCTAGGTCACACTGAGTTGTGTGGTGTTTTATAAACTATTGTATGTATATCCTTATGATCAGATTATAATCCGCATATAAACCATAACACCGAAGTCTGTTTTTTCAACAAAACGGGATATGAGACACCGTTAGTGGGATAACGTATTCAGCGTGTTTGAAACTGAAGAATGAGACAGTATAGTAGCTTTGTAGTCTATGTGACAATCCCTTGGTTCCACTTTTATATTCCTTCTTTAATTTCAATTCCAACCTTGTTAATAAAGTAATACTTTGAAATGGGTTGTTTATGTCATCTGCACGACGCAACACTGTAAGGACACGGACGAAGTATCTTAGATGCGCTTCTTTGTGGTCCATCTTCTGAACATCGTAGTTTCACCGCTGCAGACTCACCTCACTAACATGCGTCTCCCGTCGTATCATAACTACGTAGCTTAGTGGAGGTGTCGTCGGATTCTCTAAACACCGCGGTTGTCTTTTCCTAACTCCTCATGAATTCTCCTTCCCATCTTTCCTTGACCCTGTGACGTTTTCCACAGCGGTCAAGGAAAATTGGTTAAGAATAGACGTTAGGAGGTCATTTTTTGACTATCTGACCGCAAATCGAGGCATTAGTCAAACGGAACAGGAAATACTTTATTAGTCCTTCTTGGGGAAATTAAATTTTTTCACAGTAGTGTAGTGCCCCTGAACTGGCATCTCTCCAGTAACATGGTAACATGGTGCCAACTGGAATTGAACCAACCACCCTCTGGTTCCCTACGGGCAGAGCAACCACCCCAACCACAGATTATTATGGAGGCTTGTGGTTTTTAATTCTGTCTCTCATTTATTCTAGTGCTGCAGTGTTTTTATTTTTTTTTGAAGTGTGGATTTGGCTTGTATTGTCCGTTCCTCTTATATTCCTTTTTTGTTTTTGTTTTAGTAATCATTCTTAATAAATAAACAGTTGTGGCAGTTAACCCTAGCACGCTGTCACTTTGCTCAAAGCACTGCTGTGCCAAAATAAAGTCTCCCAGAGCAACCAGCTAAAATGGCCAAGGACTTTACCTCAGCTTGGATGTTTGTGGGTCTATCTGTTTATTTCTGGCAAACACAGCGCCATACATTCCGACAATTTGCCCAAATTGCTCATCATCTTTGGAAGTCAAGACCTTGGTATTTTACAGAGGAAAAGTACCCTGTAATCCCCACACAGTTGGCACCCTGTCAGTCCTTGTTTCCCCAACATCTTGCTGCCAGACCTACCTCAGATTCCTCAGGCTTTGCCATGTATTGTTTTGTGCATCATGTGCGTCCACATAAACATGTATCAAACTGAGCTGCAGAAAAAAACATTAAACAAACAGGTGTTACATTATTAGCACCACAATCAATTAAAAATGTTCTGTCCGGAGTCGTATAAAGATGTTCTGGTGTATAATATTGGTTTATATGATTTAGAGAGATGGCACGTGTGTGTTAACCCAGCACTGCATCAAAATACTGCTACTGCCTGGCTCGTACAGAAGTTTCAGAACCAAGTACGTTACACATCCAAGGAATTTGGCTTGGTGATTGGTGTGTGAGAATAGACATAATTTAAAGATAGAAAATATGAAAAGTTACAGTAAAATATGATGAACAAACAAATTAAGAATCCGTGGGGGTCCCGGGCTTTGTTGATGAGCCCAACTGCAAACGAGGCTGACTTTTGTAAAGGTGACTAATCATTTATATATTTTTTTTATATTTATTTTATACCCATATTATTTTAGATTGGCTTATTTTAATTTTAATTTTAATAATTGCATTTTAGTGTATCCTTTGTGAAATGCTTTGAATTGTCTCGTTGGTGAAATGTGCTAAATAAATAAACTTGCCTTGCAGCGCCCAGTCTGATCACCAAAGTGGATGATCTTGTTAACGTTTCTTTGATTGTGTCAACAAATTTAGGAAATCGGACAGGCAACTGAATCCATGGGAAGAGTAACTGTAAATTTCATGTTCATGATCAAAACCTTTTTTTTTTTTTTTTTTTTTTTTTTTTTAAATTTGACTAAAATGTCAACAAGCCCTCTTAGAGAATAAACAAATCACCAAGATGATCTACAAATGTCTTTAAGTAACATTCAGTGTCTTTATACACCTACTTTTGCTTTATCCACAGTACCACATATGATGACTTAAAGAACCCAGACCAATCTGTTCTGTTAATTCATTTATTTCATAAATTTAACCTGTAAAAAAGAAGTGTGTCACTAAGATCCAATTTTAGTTACACTGCCTCATTTCAGTTAAGTGGCAGCAGAGTCAGTCACCAAGTGCGATGCTATTGATATTTCAAATGATACATTTCATTTGTGTTCACGAGGTTCACACTCTTGTGGTTTAACTGATGTTTGCAAACGTCACTTTGAGTTATAGCTTATACAACCTCTGATGCACATCCACGCGACACATTTATGTTACGTAACATTCCATGTACACACATTAACCAACTTAAGATAATTATGTTTTTGAGCAAAATGCATCAAGATATGTTATAATATTTGCATACAAATGAAAAATCCACCTTTTGGACTTTTGGAAAACAAAAAACTTCCATTTCTGCGTAATATTCAGACCAACATATCTCTCTTTTGCTGTTCCTCCAGTCCTCACAACAACCCCAACAAGGATAGCAAAACGTTTGTCAATCCCTTTCTGCGTTCACTTCCTGGTCCTGTTTGGTGAAATGCTGGAGCTCACGCAGAGATGCCGTGGATCCTGTAAGGCAGCAGGCCGGTGAGCGGGGCGAAGGGAGGAGGGTTGGACTTGGTGTGAGGAGTCGACGGCGAAGGGAAACTCTGTGAGGCAGCTGTCCCTTCTGCTGGAGGGAAATACATCGCGGCTCCCTGGATGAGCAGGAAAGGACAAAGGAAACAAAGAAAGACGTCTTTGTGTGAACTAAAAACTGAAATTTGCGATAATTCACAACAACTGTAAATAGTGATTTCTCAGACAAAAAGCTAAGTTTAAACGTAGTCCTTGTGTTTTCCGCCGATCAAACATGAGCAGATGAATTTATCTATTTGATATAATTTACCTATCATTAAGCCATCACCCACATTTTTATCAAACAGCTGATTTAGATTCACTTGGACCTTCAATTAGTCTCTAATGATGTGAATTCCAGTAAACAGCCTTCTTGAGGATTATAAAGTCGGGTTTATTGTTATGATGAAAATACAGCATTCCTGGTGCTAAAAACATCACACAGATGAAGACTGAGATGCCACAACAAAATAAGTTGATCCGATGTGGGTGGTCAGGTCTGGAGACCTCAACAGACTTTTTACACAATTTTCAGTTTGTGGAAAAAAAGTTTTCCTGAATTACTGTCAAAGCAAAAAAAATGTTTTTATTTCCATTCATTGTGTCTCACCTAAATAAAACGTGTGGGTCCTTAAGACCCACAATTTCTTTCGTCATGAAACATTTGTAAGGTATAAAAGCTAAAATCCTTTAGATACAGCTCTTTAGATACGTTTAACAATCAAAGAAGCAGTGGAAACCCTGTCTCTTTCAAAAGTACACTCTCAGACGACTAAACTGCACTCTTAATTACGTTTTGAATTCAACTTTTTTTTTCTTCCAAACCGAACGGTCGCTGTTTTAAACCGTTTTAAATAAGTAGTTTTCACACAAAACAAAACAAAAAACGTTACAAAACTACTTTGAAAGGTTCAGGCAACAAAACGACTTAAAATGACTACGAAATTGAACAAAAACGCAATTAAAGTACTTGGTTAGGTTTTAGGCTATAAAAGTACTTTGCTCCTGTGGGACACAAACAGTCATCTCTTGGGTGAAAGCCCTGCGTTTTGTGGCTTTCACAGACTCATTTTAAACTTCCCCGTTATATATGTCAAAAGGAGACGTAATCCCTCAAAAAGTAATTGACAGTGTTCAGGCAGTGGAGATACCAGGCGGGCAGAGGAGTACGAAGCAGAGTGGCTCTCTGTTGCCTCGCTGCTAAGAGGAATTGAGCATTTGATACATGATGAGCATCAAAAAGAGACAAACAAAAGGAAAACACAGGCTGAATGTGGATGGTAAGCCAAAAACAGAGTCCTCAACCTTGTGAGTATGACACACTTTACATGATGTCACCATACTCCTCCTATGTAACTAACAACGGTTGCTATTTTCTTTTGAGCTCGCTAAATGACCACGACTAACTATTGTGGTTTGTTCCTCGTGCAGTGTGGGAAAGGCAGCACAATGAAGAAAAACCTCCTATAAAAGAAAGTTAATAAAATAAACTATTGTTCTGATCATTATTTAAAAAAAGTCATCCATAATAAATAGGGTTAGATTTTATGAAAATGTAGAGAATTAGAACATTAAAAGTTATTCTTCCCCTCCTCCTCCCGCCTTTGCTGGCACATTAATCGTTAATGTCGAGTTTTGGTCCAGCAGGCAAACACATGAATCTGCTCATCCAAATTTTACAACACGACACAACTATAGTGGTCAAAAACTCCGCACGCTACGCCTAAAGTGAACCACTAGACCACACACGTGCATGTGTTTGTAATGGTATCGTTTGCTGGTGTGTGTGTGTGTGTGTGTGTTGACCGTACACTCACCGGGTGGAGCTGGTGAACTGTGTGTGTGTTGGCGTCTGTCAGCAGAGGAGCTGACGGAGAAGATGCTGCGCTCTCAGAGGGCTCGATCGCAGGGCTGCTACTCCTCTGACACACACACACACACACACACACACACACACACACACACACACACACACACACACACACACACACACACACACACACACACACACACACACTTATAAGTAGGCTGCAATGTGCTCTGGTGTAGAATAAAAAAAAAAATGAAACCGCGATAACAGATGAAATGATAAAGATGATTCAGAGCTTGGAGCAGTCTCTGATTACATGATGATGGAGAGTCTGCAACATGTACTGAAGTACATCTCAAATGGCACATAATGCACAAAGTGTAATAAGAACAAGCGGCACATTACACGACCCCCCTCATCATAAACAAAGCTGCTCTGAACTGATGGTCACAAGCTGGTGACATTCATGCAACCTGAAATGTTGGACTGAAATGAATAAGTATGCAGACACACACAAAATAAACCGTTACTGTTGGGGAATCACAGGTCCTAGTTACACTTTCACATACTATTAGGTGCACTCGCTGGTGCACACAGACAAGCAGTCGTATTGGTTCTTAGTGATGCAGCACACATTCTTCCCTTCAAACCCCTTTGATTCATTTGTCCCTCAGTGTTGTTCTATTCTCCATGTGAGGTCTGTGTTAAATCCAAAGCTGTAAATCTATACATTTCACAAACTGTTAGTTTCCCTATCTTTTATATATTATATTTATTGTACACAGATAGGTGGAAAGCATATAAAACATCTGCTATCTGTAAATATAATAATTTAAAGAAAATCGACTCATCTCATAGGTATGTAACAAGTGTCAACTTGTCAAATTTGCAGATCTTGACTTATACAGATCTGGAAACCTCTGGGACTCTGATATCAAGCATAATCATCTCCTGTCATACATGAACATTTATTGACAGGGGTTGTTTCTCAAAGCCAAGTAAGGATCCGTCAAAGGCAGAATTTGAAGCATGCTACGTCATCGAATCCTGGCAAAGGACTTTTCAATGTCGAGGATCCTTCAAATTCTACCGAGGACGGATTCCTTCTTTCAGAGGATTTTCAACGATGCATATGTGTGTGTCATCAGCGCTCCTAAAAACACCCACAATTATACGCGCAAGATACCTTTCCTGTCCCATGATTTGAAAACAAGGAAAATATGAAAATAAGCTTTCAGCACAGCAGCCCCCCAAAATATATTTTGGAACAGATTTGAGGTGAGAAATTGGGCTTAATTTAAAAGTTAGTTTGGACTTTAGTCTCTCAGCAACAGACTCATTCAGTGACCTAACCCTGCAGAGCGAGAGAGAGCAGGGAAACAGTGTGTAGAAATAATAATAAGTAAAAGAATATTTTCACATCTATCTCTGTGAATTAAGGGATTATTTCGACCAAATCAGAGTTGGTGATTGTTGGAAGAGTGGAAGGACACAAAGACAGTTTTGATGAGTTTTATTTTGTTTCTGTCACGTTTGATATTTTACTGTTTCTGTCAATGGGAGTGTTGTAGCTTTGAAAAGAGCATATTAATTGTATGTTGTAGGTTTTGTATGTTTATTATAATAATTGTCCAAATCCATGTTGATTTTATTTATCTTTCATAATGTCTTGAATCTGTTTATATTATTTTGAGGAGCACAAAATTATTCCTACAAGAAATTGTAATAGGTGGAAAGTTAGGAAGCACTGCTAGGAATTATAGGAAGGAGTCTGGCCTCGCCTCTGTAGGAAGCATTCTTGATTTTGGGAAACACCCAGTATGTAAACACCATACGCACATAAAATAAAAGATGTGGAATGTGGGAGAGATATTAAGTGATCAATGATGAACTTAATCATATTGAGAACATGAGAAGGAAAATCTCAATACATTCTTTCAAAGATAACTATGACCAGATTAATGTTATTTATGAGAAGAATACTTTTTCCATTCCATTATCCAAACCGCTTATCCTATTTAGGGTCGTGGGGCGCTGGAGCCGATCCCAGCTGACATTGGGTGAAGGCAGGGTACACCTGGACAGGTCTCCAGTTTATCTCAGGGCTCATATAGAGACAGACAACCATTCACGCTCACTTTCACACCTACGGGCAGTTTAGAGCCTCCAGTTAACCGAAGCTGCTTGTCTTTGGGAGGAAGCCGGAGAACCCGGAGGGAACCCACGCTGCCACGTGGAGAACATGCAAACTCCACTCAGAAGGCCCACCCCGGTATCAGGGATCAAACCCGGGCCCCCCTTGTTGTGAGGTGACAGTGCTAGCCACTACACCACCGTGCAGCCCAGAAGAATACTTAATAAGTAATATAATAATAATAATAATAATAATAATAATAATAATAATAATAATAATAATAATAATAATAATAATAATAATAATAATAATAATAATAATAATAATAATAATGCGGAATGCAGTGATGGATGACAGCAGAATACAAGCATTGTGTGGTCTGTTGGCTATAAACTCCTGCAGCATTAGGATCAGGACAGATTAACTGAATCTGACGACGTGAAGCTCAATGAGCTCTTCATAGACCATCAAAATATTCTCTGGTGTTTCAGTATCGGCAGGGTTGGTGGAGGAAACTCAATGTGCCACACCCATCAGTGGGGTTTGTCAACCTGGCTGTATCTTGGCCAGACGAATCAAGCTCTCAACTAGGGCTGGATCTAACAATTCATTTCACAATCAAAGTTTTTCTCGATTTATCGTTTGGTCTTTAAAATGTTAGAAAATAGTCCCAAAATACCATCACATTTTCCCATCACGGAGCCCAATGCGTTGTCTTCAAACTGCTTGTTTTATCTGACTAACAGTAAAAAACATAAATATATCCACTGACAGAGAAGGATGGGAAAAACAGCAAATATTCATATTTGAGAAGCAACTTAAGAGTTTTTGGCATCATTGCTTTAAAAATTATTTGAATGATTAATGGATTTTCTCTTCCCTCTGTTCTCGGACCAATAAAATACCCAGACTGGTTAGGTTTAGTTTGGAAGGAGCAGCGAACATAGACAGTGACCCCTGCAACAGTATGTATTACCGGATTTAATTTTGAGAGGGATTTCCCCAAAACTGTCATAATTGATGAATTGAAATCAAACACCACATATCTCACAGAGTGGAAAGCTCAGTTTTCCTCTGTTTCACCTCTTTTTTCTATTTGTTATCTGAGTCGTAAAATTCAAGCTAAGCTCTTAACTGACACTAAATACACAGTAAAGCAACCTGGAACCTCCTGCTACTACCAAATATATAATGTATATGTCTACTAAATTGCTCACTATGCTAAGATATGCAGTCAGATTAGGGTTAAGCAATTGTTTTTTTTCCAGATGAATAAAGTTGAAGGATATGCTGTAAACATGAATACTTAAAGTAATAGCTTACACATGAAGCTCTTAGCCTTTTAAAAGTTGTACAGAATGAAGGATTTATTGCTGTGTCTCCACCTCAGAAATCTGAACTCCGGGCCTCTCAGGAACCCACCGCTCCACTTTTCTTTTAATTTCATCAGCTGATCATTTAAGTTGTGGTTGAATAGAATCAGTCTTCACTGCCATGGCAGGCTTTGTGCATATGATCTGCCATTTGGCTGTCACTCTCAATTTAATCCTCGGTTCACACCGTGCAGAGTTCAATCTGACTGAAAGTTGATCTGTGATTGTACTTCCTCATTCAGGAAGTATAAATTTGTTCGCTTTCCTTTCTTGTAAATCTGTGAGATGAAAGACAACAACATTGCAGAACAGGAAGGACGCTGCATAGAGGAAATAAGCTCCGGTGTGACCTCAGCATAAAGCTGCATTCAGCCACTGCAAAGTGAAAATTAACATATTCACATTACGACTGACACAGATTCTGTCTTGAAGCTTCTGCTAAAGTTCATTTTCAAGGCAATGAGTGCAGCGTTAAAGTTTAACCCAAACTTAAAAATCATGCAATATTTTGAAATTATTGTTAATAATATTTTATTGGTAAAAGAAATACAAAAATACTTTTATGCAGATAAAATTCCCTTTGCCTCAGAGCCTCAGAGTGGGAGTTATTTGCTGTTAATTAAGTACCAAATACACCACGTCCACACAATATAGGATCTTTAATTAAAAAGGTGTGTCTGAGTCTGTGTGTCTTACCAGGTCTTTGATGCTGCCCAGCACCGCTGTAGTGAGGATGCCTGCGAAGAAGGCGACGAGGTTCAGGCCGACGAGGGTCCAAATTAAAATGTACAGAGTGAAAACCTCCTCGCAGCTTCGTACTCCAACAAACTCGTAGTAGTTGCTGAGGTAGTCTCCACTGCAGAACAAAACAGCAGCTCCATTTAGTACCGATGGTTTGTAATTTGTTGGGCAAGAGCATTAATTGAAGACAAGACAAATCTTGTGATGACACGGCAGTGTTAACAATATACTGGGATAATATCGTAGTAACATCGATGTCTCACTTGGCGCAGTCGTACAGGTCGCAGCAGTAGCAGGTCCCACTTCTTACCGTCATGCTACAAGACTCCTTTGGACTCCAACACGACACCTGAGAAAGGTACGCAAGTTCAAAATGTGTCACTGTTGAGTGGTACACGGTCTGTGTTTTTTTACTGTGCTGTAAATACAACACAGACAAGTCTCGACAAACTTTTCCTTGGAGACATATTAACATTTCTTTTTACAATTAACACTGAAGGCACTTTGAAATGTCAAGGTAGTACAATATGTTCAATTATATGTTCTTCTTTTTAAAAAAATGAACCATAACATTGACGAAGATCTTGGGTAGATAATAATGAGAATGAATGTGAAACTAATTTTAAATCATACTCCCTAAACTAAAAAAATCAATCTGGTTTGAATTAAAATCAATATGTAGAGGAAACCATAAAGATGGGGAAAAACAACACTTAATGTAAAGTCTATTGACTGTTCCTGTACATCTTTACTCACTGAGGTGTAGAAGTTCTCATAGACGTAGCTGCTGCCGCTGCTGTAATACTGGCATCTCTGTGCTTTCAGTGGACGCATGTCCTGGAAAAAGTTAATATGTGAAGAAATAGAATCCACAGGATGTCAAACCAACACCAATCCATCTTTGTTAAGGATAAAAACAAAATATTTAAATAAAACAATCGTATCCAAGATAATCCAGATGTCCGTGAAAACACGTTTGAATTCAAACTGTGTTGAGTTTGGAGTCTGTGATCAATTTATTTGAACTGAAAATGTTTTCTCGAGTAAAGAAAATCCCACTACTCATGGGTGGTTTTGGTTTGGTTTGGTTTGGTTTATTGACAACATTTTTAAATGTTCTTTGAAACACAACATGACTTTGTACGATAAAGTCCTGGACTCAACTTCCATCGCTGTCCCTGTTGTGCAAAGTGTTTGGTTTGGAGTTGAGGAAAACCTCTCTCACGTACTGTGAAATCAAGTTATACCGTTTTTGCATTGATTAAAGCTACAGTTGGAAACTTTAAAAGGTGTAGTGTGACGGATGTGTCGGCATCTAGCGGTGAGGTTGCAGACTGCAACCAACTTTAACTTCTCCCATGTGGCCGACGTCTGTTCTGGGCTACTGTAAAAAACATGGCTGCCGATTCTTAGTTTCAGGTGATAATACACAAAAGCAGAATTAATAATATATATATAAAAATTTTTTTAAAAAAAATAAAAAAAAATAAAATAAAATAAAATAAAATATATATATATATATATATATATATATAAAAATAGTATATTTCTGACAATAGATCCCTCTAAATGCTAAACACTGTTTCTTTAATAAAGATAACTTTTCTCATATTTGCCCAAACTGTCACTTTATCCTCATAGTACCTGAGTAGTGCTCCTAATGACGATTGCAAGATTGTTGAAGCCAAAACCAAGCGCTGTGGACCGACCAGAGAAAAATCTTCTCACTTTACAGCTAAACAAAACACTAAAATATGTGTCTGAGAAACGTAACAGAATCTCGATTCATTTTTGATCAGCGCTGCCAGTTTGATGGGAGTTCACGAGCTTCATGATCAGTGATCAGAAGCTGCGTTAGAGACTCCTCGGCTTTGATTTGTTGTTTTTCTTCTGGCGAGGTGGAATCTTGCAAAACCCATTAGACGGCAGAGGAACCTGATTTTTATTATTATCTGTCTTATGTACAACTGTCAGGATAAAAGTGACAGATTTAGCTAACATGACATGAAGTTATTTATATTGAAGTTACCAACTGTAGCTTTAATGATGAAATGTTGTGTTGTTTAGTTGATGCTATTATTGTCTCTATTACATCATTGTGTTTCGGGACCCCCTTAAAATGGAATGGTACACCTGGAGGAGTTTACGTTAATAAAACCTTTAATGAATAATAAATAAATTTGATCCAACGTTTCTTGAAATCTTCATCTGTACCTTATGGTATAAAATCGAACACGGAAAAAGGATATACCAACCTTTGTTTCAAATAAGTTGAAGAAAGGTGACCTGTTGCTCTTTAACCTCTTGGAAATGATAATTTACTACAGAGTGAATAGACTCAGTGAAAGATTCATGAAGTGACCTTCAACACATTAAAGCAGGGTGACATGAATTACAGCAACTTTGTGAATTGATTCTTAAAGCACTCATAACTCTTCTTTATATGGTAGGCACAACATTATCATTATTGAACATGATATATCCTCTCATTCTTCAAACAGAAAGCACTGACACCATTTATAGCTTCAATAAATCAACAGTACACTGCATGAACATGCTGGCACAATAACGTTCCTGATGTCATGAGGTCATATTTTCCAAGGACTAACCTCTGTATGATTAAAAAGCCATAACCTCATTTTGAATTAGCAGCAAACCCAGCCTGGAATATTTTTACAGTTTGGTAAATAAAGAGATAGAGATCTTCAAAATAAAACAGACAGACTTGTGTAATGTTTTGTATTCACCGTATTTTGACCATTTCAACAAATGTCTGCCATCATCGAGTTTGCATGAAAATGGAAGTCATTTGACCTTGACCTGATGTCACTGTGCAACGTGTCGAGGGCTGATCCAAGAAGACCATTCATTACCCTGAAGGAGCTGTACTAAATATGAAGTTGTCTCCTATAAAATTGGTAAATTCTTTTCTTACTGAGCAGATCCAAATTGTAATTGTCCTTCTTTACTTTAGAGGTTGGAGACAGGAATGTAGCTTTGTTTTTTGAACTGTAAAATGTTCTGTTAGGGAGGCAGCTCGCTGTCTATTTCAGCACCATCAATCACATTCAGTGACTGTACCTTGTACTAAGCCAAAGGCAACCGAACGTCCCACAACACTTCTACACTGATGGTACCTCTCGGCCCAATCCATTTAGTTTTCTCACATCAGGATTTCACAACCTCTAATTCATGCGGTCAAAAAAACAAAAAAACAAAGCTGGCCCATGCTATAAAAGACTGAGCTAACTCATTTCATGAACAAAATTGTGTCAATATTGCCAACAAAGTGCGGTCCAAGAGGCTCACGGTGAACCAAGTGGTTTGTTATTGCTTCATAGCCTCACTGCTCCGTGTCATCACTCAGCACAATCATATCGGGTGTCACAGTACACGCATGCAAGTGCATAACTCACCATGTTTAGGACAATATAGACGGCATCGATCACCAGGCACAGAAAAGAGGTGATGATCCCGAAACTTAGGAAAACGATCGCAGCCGTCAGCTGGAGTAGGAACAAAGAAACAAAAAGCCTAAATTAAGGACTTTCCATACAAAGATGAATAACTCGTTTTATTTGAGGGTAATGGGAGCACAATTTGACAAGAATGCAGATTATAGCTGAGAAAAGTTTCTTTTTTTTCTTTCCAACAGACAAAAAGGTGTGAAGCTATTTGGATTCAAGCAGTTTGCTCAAAAAGTAGCTATAAAGGGTTTCTGTTTTATTGTGCTGCATTTATTAACTGTTTTACTGAAGAGAACTTTAAATGTATTATGTTTAAAGCTTGTGCTCCCCTTTAAAAACTACAAAGACATATTTTAACTAGAAGGGCAGACGGAGAGCGTAAACCTGCACCAAGGACAGACATCCTATCTCACAATGGTAACGAAAGGGAAAACATATTTGGGAAGCGGATCCGATCCAAAATCGAACGGGTTCTTCCTTGGCTCATGATACACCCTTCCCTGTGCTGGCCTCCCTACACTGGCTCTTTTCAAATAGATTTTTAAATATTCTTACTCATATTTAATATGAGTAAGAAACAGCCTGGTCGTTATATTCACTTCTGATTTATTGACCTGGTATGTGCCCTTTCAACCATTAAAATCTGTGACTGGAGCCCAGCTGGTTACTTTTAGGTCACGGTGTGTGACTCGGATTTTTGCTATTTGATTTTCCACATTATGGAACTTTCTTTTTACTGAACTCAGACACACAGTGTCTCTAGATTCTTTTAAGTCTCCCATTAAAATGTTTCTATTTGGAAAAGCTTTTGGAAATGTTTGATAGACGTTTTTATTTACACTATTCTTATTCCTATTTATCTGATCTAATTCATTTTATTGTCTTCACTTCCTCTGTGCTCATATCATTTAGCCTTATTCTCAATAAATCTGCCTTATTTGGTTTTATTTTCTTTTGTCCTACAGATACTTAAGGCCTGTTATCAGAATAGAAATATGATAGTCCTCTTTGTTTAAACTCTGACTCTTCTAAATCATAATGTTATTCCTGCCGATGGGAGCAGAAAGAACACGATATATATGTTAGCACTCTGTAGCTGCAGACTGTGGAGAGTCTAAACAGACTCCACTCATTAATGCGCTTCATTAATCACAATCTCTTTTCACCACATTCTGGAAAAATGTCATTGGTGGAATAAATTGAGAATGAACAATTAGAAATTCCACTTTCAAACATTATATTGCACTGAATCAGTTTCCTGCCATCTCCAATATTTTAAATTTGTATAACAATCACAGAGAAATGGATAAAAACATGTTACCAAATCCAAGAACAACCAGCCCTATCCAAGAAGCAATAGAAGTCTTGTCTGCAAATTCCATTGTGTCCCTTTTGAACGGTATGATCTGCTGTTTTTAACGTTTCTGGTATGAAGCGGCTTCTGGCCTGATGCTGGTGATGGATGAAAGGTCAGGGGAGTAAATAAATATAGGAAAGGAGTAAATAAATATATAACAGGAATCGTTCTCTGCGGGTAATAAACAGGCATACCAAATCAATCTGAGTACTAGTTTTTGACCTATAAAAAGGTTTAACATTAGGTTACATGGGCACGGACGCGTTCATGTTTTCCTGCCTTGCAAGTTGCAACAGTAAAACAACGATTTAATGTGATTGTTTATATACTGATCAACAGAAAATGTGAAGCGTTGCTAGAATAATGACTCACCAAAAGTTGAACCTTCTAGGTTAAATTAATTGAGCACACACAGGTGATCTCCATTTTTACTAATTACAGTCTGTGACACCAGTGAGGATTTAGGTGTGTCCTATTAAAGAGGGGTGAATACTTATACAAACATATATTTTGTAGAGATGCTCAGATATGGATACTGATATTGGATATCTGTCTGATTCTGACTCAAATAGTTGGATCGGGTATTGATGACAAAAGGCCAATCTGGTATTGGATGCTGTTATGTTAAAAAAAAAAAAGTACAATTTGTTATATTTACATTGATGTATTTATTTTTTCAAAGTTAAGAAGGCAATGTTTAAGTCAAGCCTGATGTTTCCATACACAAAAAAGAATGGTCCCAGTCACACAATGTATTAATTAAACACAGGTATCAGATCGGTACTTAGTATTGGCCTATACCCAAAGCCCAGGAACTGCCATCAGTATTTGGACTGAAAAGGTCGGATCGGTGCATTTAGTATTTTATACTTGGAATTAGTTTTGTCCACTTTGTAGAAATCTGTCTTTTAATCTGTTGATCAGTGCCAAAATAAGCTGGAAAAGGTTTGTGGTACACATGACATGTGTAAATATGTGACCCAGACATGACATCTGATACGTGGAGGAAGAGCTAATTAACTTCTGGGCAGTTTATTGAGAGGGAACAGTTTGGACACACGCCCTTACAAGAGCAACATACAGGGTTCTTTGTTAAATAAATCAAATGACCCAAAAGCCATACATTAGTTTAATCGCTATCTTTAGCTAATGTACTTTTGTTACAGTACCTCTATAATAGTTTTACTTTGTAAAATGTCTGCTGTTAAAAGAATAACAAAAGGTTGAATTAACACTATAGGAAAGTTTCCTTAGAGCAGCATTTTAAAGCTACTAATCAGCAACTTTTAACAGGTTATGAAACAGTCTTAATTTAATACTGAAGCCTCTATATGACCTACATAAGTAAGAGAGAGACCATCAGCGAGAAGATTGTCTATTTCTATAAAGTTGTTCTTAATGCCACCTGGTCTGGCAAAATCAGATGAAATCTTGCAGGATCACCAGAAACTCCTTCAGCTCAGACTCCAGTGGGCCGCAACCAGCCAGCAGCGGACCGACCCAGATCCGGATTTGCTGGGTCCGCTGGAGGGGAGGAAGGCACGGCAGAACCAGAACCAGAACCAGGACTGTGTAAACTTTTCCAATTTAATCCAATAAAGAGAAGGAAATGGCGACTAATGTTAGGAGTGTATCTTCTGTATGTTCCCCAGCACCATATTGTCTTAATATGACACATTGAGGTGACTTTTAAAAAACTGTTTTATGTTGTCAGCAATGCTTTTTTTGTATGTTTCCCTGGGTCAAAATAAAATAAATCACCGTACCTTTCAGACTGCGTTTGAAAAGGCCATCTCCCTTCGTTCTTTTGCAACGTGAACTGCAAAAAAGCCCTTTACCAATCTCTTACAATGAGTACCCTGGGAACTCAGGGATGGCTCCCTAACATTAGTCTGAACACCAAAAGCATCTGGCTTCCACTAAGTGAGGCAATGTTAGAATGTGCTCGTCGTAATCGGAGCTTTTTTGCCGTAAGCAGTCGCCTCACAAAATATAGTAGTAGAGATAGTATTGTTGAGTGGGAACTTGAGTGCCAACCAAGATTAATAGTTTTGTCTCCCACAAAAGTCTGGCCTTCTAAAAAAGTCTGAGAAGATGAAAAGGAGAATTGCATTCTCCTCATTGATATAATTTAAAAGTCTGCTACTTGCAGAGCAGCACTGCTGGTCACCATGCTCACATCCATACTTTTGGCCAAAACACACTACTTTGGGAGGTTGCTGTGTGTGTGCACAGGGAAAACATATGGAAGAATTATGATAGAAGATGTAGGTGTGAGAATATACCAGCTGTTTGCGGTTTTCTTCCAGGAGGAGTCCCAAAAGTCCTAGGAATGATCCAAGGGTGAGCTGTAAAGAACACAATTTACTGACCACAAGAGGTGCTTTGCAAAATAGAGGAAAAATAAATCTGGTTGATTTTCATAAGGATTTTTTCACACTTTGTTTTGATTTAGTTCTCTTCCAAGGAAATAACTCAGCAAGATATTAGCACTTACCAGCTATGAAAAAGCCTCTTGTGGTACAATTTCAAAAGCATACATTACCTTTTATGTTACATACTGTTGAAAAGGGTGGTCGAAAGATGTAAAAAATAAAACAGTGACAGCATGACCCAAATATCCCCATAGATATATCCAGAAACTGATTCTGGAGGATACAATTTGGGACAATTTAAAATGTACTTTCCATTATGTTCTTCCAGTTTCAAAAAAAGAAGAAAACTTGAATGTCAGCCATTAAAGGAAGAGGTCATGTGGATGTCTGACTGAAGCACAGAACTGTCAATCAATAATTTCACAGGCCAGCTAATATTATTTTTTGTCTCAAGACTAGCAAGTAAAACATTTGGCCGGTGCTGCGAGACTAAAGGATTGCAGCTGAAATTCCATAATTGTGTGCTGCAGGATGTTTAGGGATGTTTTGACAATGATGGGGAATCATCGAGAGACAAATTAACAACTTACAATAATTCCAGAGGCGTAGCCAGTCACATTCATGCTCTCTGTTCGAGTTGTTGTGTAGACTCCCAGCACCACCAACAGCAGGGAGAGAGTGAGCATGCCCAGTACCAGAAATATAGATCTCCTGACCCTCACCATCATCTCTGCCACCCACAGAGAAGAGAGACACGTGTTGTATGGCACGGTACTTGGTAAATAAAATACAATAAACAAGACTTGGCAGTTTCCGACCTGCACATTTTTAGTTTGATGTCAAAGGCAAGACAAGACAAACCTAATTCAATTTGATTTAATTTAATTTAACTTAATTCAATTCTAAAAACTGTGATCCAAACCCTATGTCTCCGTCTCGTTTACTTAAAATGTCATGAATGTTTACAACCCGGCATTTTGGAGCAGAGTAGCGGGATTAATGATATTGATCAAATGTATCAAACAAACAATCTTCAACTTTTTAAATCCCATTATTGTTTCCGTCTTGCGTTAATTAAAGACACGATTTATTAGTCCCTCTGTGTATTTTTCTTATTTACATCTAAGCTTTATTAACAGTGGAAAACCTACATTGTCAACATATTTGCTGTAGAGTATAAACTGAGAAACATTGCAAAAATAACATTTATTTACCTCATTTGGAAATTATTCTAAGGAAGTGTGCAATAATCCTCATTTTAGAAAAACTAATTGAGGAAAAACATAAATTAGTACTTCTCTATGTGGAGGAATATTGCTCAAATATTCTAGTAGTACTGTAAAAGATGAAATGCCAAAATGTACAATAGCATCACTATTTCCTCAATATTGAATATCGAAGACACACTTTAGTCAAAGAGACAAACCAAATCTCTCTCTCTCTCACACACACACACACACACACACACACACACACACACAGTTGTGAAACTACTCAGCACTCTGAGGTAACACACCGAGATGCACACAGGAAACAGATTACACAATTAATGACACCACTGAGCTTTTATAATGACCCTAAAGTATGCCACCTGCCTCTTTGATCATTTTTATTATTAGTTTATAAGTTTAAGAATAACTGTATGAATAACAAACGTTTTTACATTTCTTTAGGAAATGATAACGCCACCATGTAAAAATACTCTGTTACAAGTACAGCATTAAAAATATTACTTAGTTGCCTATTAGCAATAAATCCAAGTACCGAAAGTATCATTGTCATTATGCAAAAGGACTCATTTCAGCTAAATATATATTATATTACTGGGTTACAATTAGTGATGCATTTCTATAAGCATCAGTAATGTTGTTGTTGGTAAAAGTGGGGCTAATTTCAGCTACTTTATAAAACTACTATCACAGTATATAAAAATCTATTAGTTGATTTATATTTCGTATTATTAATCTAAATCTGCAAAGCTCTCAGACAAATATAGTGGAGTAAAAAGTACAATATTTGCCTCTGAAATGTATTGTAGAAGTATAAAAGTTGTACTGCACATAAATACAGTACTTGAATAAATGTAGCTCATTCCACCACTGCTGGTTTAGTTTTGTTTGTTTGTTTATACAATGTAGATCTGTTCCAACGTAAACTGCATGTGACAATAACGACTACAGCCATGTGCAAACCTAAAACACAATTATAGACTACAAAATATGTCTCGATCTGATTATTTGGCCAAAAGACTGAAAATAATTAAAACACTACTGCAACAAAGTCAACAGTCCCGAAGATGATTATGGCAATCAAGGTAACACACAATATGCAGCTGTCACCACATCAACAGCTTGTATTGTATTGATTACCTGTTGCTCGGCTCTTTGGCTCCGCTTTGTCCTGGCCCGTCGCTCCCTGGATCCTTGCAGTCATGATCCACTCTCAAGTCTGGGTCCAGTTCAGGTTTCAGTTTAGGCTCACGAACCTTCTCTCAAAGCTTTGAGAATCCTGAGAAGCGCGCGGTTATCTATCGCATGGACGTCTACTTCACTGCAGCTCTGTGCGCACAGTCTGCCCGTGCGTAACGCTCAGGCCTGTGCTGCATTCAAGGACGGTCGGAAACGTCCGAGAGTACTGCTGTTAGAAATACTCCTTACAATTCAAGAGGCATTTGTCAGCGTTCTTTTTCAAATAGTGCACACTTAAACCTGTGATTATAAATCAAGGAAAGACCACATAGGTTGGTCATGAGCTGAATGAGCTGCCACAGCAGATTGAGAAGGAGAACATGTGCATGGCAAGTGAACACGTCTCCCCTTTAAAGTGGAAATGTATGGCTGGATTGAGGAAGAAGAAAAAAAAAAGCTGGCCCCCACTTGATCTTCTCTCTAAGAAATGTCATTCAATGCTACAGCTCTCCTCGCTCCATGTGCGGTATTTAATCAAACTTGTTAATTTGGAAATATACAACATGCAAGCACAGAAGTGAAATAATAAAAACCTTAAACTGTAGTTTAGAGGATCCAGGGCCGCACGATTTCTGACAGAAGCAGCAGCAATCTTAAACGCCCCCGTTTTGTCAATTGATGTTGTGTTTTTTGGTGCATATTCCAAAACACATTTTTCTATTTAATTAGCACAAACCAGATGACCGAAATAAGCATTTTGGGCCACTTGAGAACTGGAGCCTCAGGACAGTTGCCTGCTTTGCCCAGTTGGTAATTAAGCCTTGTCTGTATGAATGAAGAAAAATGCAGCTAACAATATTTTTTTTTTGGTAATATATCATAATTTCTTGGATGCACCAAGCTTATAGATGACTTATTTATTATTTTATATATTATATTATTTGCTTATTATCAATGGTCAAGTAGCCTGTACGAGAGGGATGCGTCTAAATCATACAGACAACCTAATCTTAAAAGTAATCAATCAAATCCCAACAGCCAGGTGGACATATTTGCAAAAAACTGGGAAGAGCTAGGAAAATTTATTGTGCAATAAATATTTATTTTCCTTTGAGCAGACAGGTTAACAAATAGAGATAAGAGGAGTCAGCTCTACTAAGCCCCAGTTCCAGATGTGTGAAACATGGTCTACATCTCACACGTGCCCAGTGATTGTATGGAAAATATATTATGTGGTCATGCCCAAACTAATTTAGTTACCAGTTTTTCTTCTAATTTTTAAATTGTCATTCAAGAAGAGAAGGTGAATTAAATCTTTTAAATCATCACTTCACACTTTCCCTTATTTTTGTATTAATGCTATTTGGATTGATGTATCAAATGTAATCATCTTTTAAATCTGATATATCTTTGTTTGGTACAAATGGTCTGTACTTTGGCAACGTATGCATCTTGCAGCCTTGTGAAATTTGTATGCAACCTTAAAACATGCATTTTGAACAAAAAAACAGATCTTCCAGAAGGAGCAGTAACTCAGAGACCTTTCATTTTCCATTTTCTGGTGCACTTACTCTGATCCTGAGTCTCACAGGATGGAGGGGCTGCACATTGATTGATTGGGGGAAAAATGCCAAAAAAAAATGCTAGTGTATATAGTTGAAAATACAGATACAAGCACATACGTAGCTCAAGACTCAAATCTCTCAAGTCAAGACTGACTGAGACTTGTTTATGTTGACTTGGTTCTGGACTTGGGACTTGCCTGTCTTGATGTCTTTGAAGATGATGAGGATGACAACGTCCCCTCTCATCCAGCAACTTCATCCCTAGAAGTTTTTGGAATGCATTGGTGACAACAGATCCTTTTAACTGTTGAGGCTGTTTGTCCTGTTCAGCATCAGGAGCTTCAGCAAGTGGAACACCCTGAAGAAGGTTCACCCTCAAAACTCTGCTCCCTCAACCCTCAGATCTTACTCATGGAGCAGGTAAGAGCGAAGAGGCAGATGTGGGATTGTGATGAAAGCATACAGGACTCTGATTAGGACAAACAGCCCTGATTGCTGCAGGATTGGAAATCTCTAAAACCTTTTGCGCCTGAAGTGGAAAGTATTCATCTGACTTGCAAAGAAAGGTACCTACTATAGGCTCATCATCAAAGACCAGCTATATGAACTATCTTAACATACTTGTTTTCTTTTTAATATTTTATATCACTTGTTTAATAATTCAAAGAATTGTTTTTTTAAACTAAGCTGTAGATGTTTTTTACCAGAGGTGTGATAATAATTAATGTCAGCATTAACAAAAGTCTCCTGAAAGCCTTCATCTCATTTTCTGATAATTCAAAGATTATTTATTTGATTCACTCTGTTGCACTATCATGTTGTTTTTAGTTACGTGTGGGTGCCTGTAACAAACAGAGGAAAGGTAATAATTACTAACATTAAGAAAAGTCTCCAGTGAATATTATTATAAGTAAGTGAGTAAGTGAGTGAACCACTTACTCACTCTCCTACCCTTCAGCATTATACACACTGCATCAATCTCCCCAAAAAGAAAGAAGATTAACACGCAGAAGGATTACCTGTGGTAATACCCTCACTTAGACTACAAAAGTATCAGTAGTGACATTAACTGGTGAAAAACTAAAGTTAACTTTAAATATGTGGATTATATTTATTACATGAACCTTCTTGAATATTAATCTTGAATATTAATCCATTTCCATTATTGGAGGCCAAATTCAACACAATAGCTACCACTGTATGGTTGTGTGCAAAATGATTAATTACGGATTATTCGGTTTCATATGGCAGGACTCCTCTACGTTTTTTGCATTCCTTGGGCAATTTAGTGTCGACGTAAACCCACTAACACCCACTAACATCTGGCTTTTGTCTTAAGAGAGAGCGATTACAGTCCACGGTTATTCCCGGGACAAACGATTGCAGCAGTCTCGGGTATATAGCGGCTCCAGCTCCGACACCAATACCTCCAAGATGTTGCTGTGTGATCTAACCAGTACAAGGGCATACTCAGATGTATGTACTCCCAGTATGACGTGTTTTGACAACCCCTCTTATCACACCTTACAAGTAGGAGTTCTTGAGATGTAGCCTTTAACCGACTGGTGCTCTCAGCCTGCCAGTGCCCACCTGTACGCAGTATACTGGCACGTCAACACTGTACTCTTTGGCGTGGCATGACTATTTCTTGCGCACTGGCACTCTCTTCTGCCCTCTCAATATGAGGCTCTCTGGGCTATTCATCAGGGCAGGGTTATACTTTCCACAAGGACGGGGGCACGGCCATGAGCTGATGCAGGATTTGTAACGAGGCTCCATTATCCTCTGTGTGGGGTTTTCCCAAACAGACATTCTCAAAGCCCCTCGACGTTATCTATTTTCTCCACCCATTCGTGTCCGCATAGTTAGAAAATGTTGGATGTGCACAGACAGGTGAAAATGAAGGGCCGTGCGTGATGGTGTTGCGTCACTTTGGCCAAGCGGACACTTGCAACCCTTGTGTATGCGGCTATATATCATCATTATTATTATTATTAGTTGCATTGCTATTAGTATTGCCAATACTATTACTGCTTTTGTTATCCTTATTATTCTACTATATCCACTTCTGCTGTTATTTTTGGTAGCTGTAACTTTTTCATCATGACTATTGCTCTCATCATATGAATCATTTCTGTCATATGCATTGAATGTGTTGTAACTCTGTCATGCTGTTCATTCTGTACACATGACATCTATTGTACTTCTGTCCATCCTGATAGAGGGATCCTCCTCTGTTGCTCTCTCGAAAGTTTCTTCCCTTTTCTCCCCGTTAGAGTTTTTTTTTGGGGGGGGAGTTTTTCCTGAACCGATGTGAGGTCCCGGGACAGAGGATGTATGTGTACAGACTCTAAAGCCCTCTGAGGCTAATATTTTATTTATGATTTTGGGCTATACAAAATCAATTGAATTGAATTGAATTGAATATATCAAGCTACAGGCAGCACCAGCGTATTTTTTTGCACCATTCCTCATAAGCCGTATGAACATAAAAACATATAAAGGGCATCTGGATGAGCTGACGCATGACACGAGTGATGGGAGTGAGAACAAGGGTGCTGTAATTCATCCAAACGCTGTTCACATCCTTTTCCAGAGTTACCACTCCTTTCTAAAGTTTATTTTCCAGGAGTTTTCCCAAGACATTCCCAGTGATGAGTTAACTGGTGACAGACAAGGATCTTGCCGTATCCCTTTCATTTTATGAATGAATTAACCATGGCGGCCTGAACACCAATAACAAAAATAATAATCTACATTTGCTTTTTCTATTTTTAACAAATCTAGAATTAACTTTACATACCTAAATAAAACGATTCAAAGTTAGAATCAAGTTTGCTCGGATTATTAACAGCCACTGAATCAGTTGACCATACTTTAGCTCCAAGCTTATACCTTGCAGGCCCAACACACATTCGTAACCATCGCTCCTAGCCAGAGTTGAATAAAACAAACCTAAACACCTTTGCCAGTAAAGAAAGCAAGCAAGCATGTCCTTTTCAGGAACTGAATCAAATTATGATATCCAATTTAACATTATTCAACAAGTTGGGAAGAAAGCAACGTTATGTAATGTCATCCAATCTGCATGTACTACCATGTGACATGACTTGGGGGGGACATGACTTATTGTTTACAGCAATTAACAATAATTGTCCAAAATGATGTGAAATTGCATATGGGCCTATTTTTAAGTCAAAACCTTCAAATTTTCTTGGGGGAGGATGCCCAAACCCAATATTTCCAAGTATATTTTAGTCACTGTAGAAATCCAGAATATAGTGATGATTGCTGGGCAATACACACAGCAACGTGTGAATGAGGTGAGTACTTCTTTCCACTTCAAGCACTGGAACCAAAATCTTCCAAAAGCTGGTTGTCAATTTTTACAAATTTGTAAAAATTGACAACCAGCTTTTGGGAGATTCTCAAAGAGACCATCCTAACAAAATGCATGAGAGTCTGGTACAGCAGCTGCATTAAAGAGGACAAAGAAGCCCTCGAGCGTGTTGTGGAAATAGCACAGGACACTGTTGGCATTGAGCTACCATCCCAAGAACATCTTCTCAGCACTTGCTGGGTGATGAGAGCTAAGAACATCATAAAATACATTACACACCCTGGACACCATCTGCATATCATGTAATTATTTTTCTTTTTTCAAGTAATTTAAATTGTTTTCCTTATGTGACAGAAGAAAAGGCACACACACAGTGATACAAGTGTTACTAATTTTAGAAAATATGCTTTATACGTCCCACAGGTGGTCGTATTATTCTCAAATGTTTGTAACATTCATGGGGGAAAAAAGCAAAATGAGGCCAAAAAGGAAGTTATTGCTTCTGCCATTTGTATATTGTTGTTTATTTTTATTTTTTTATTTGTTTGTCTTTGTATGTCATTTAAGTGTGTTGGTGAAGTATAACTTTAGTTATACTTTGAAAAAAGTTAAGACGACAGGGTTCAATTCCTAGAAAACAGCGCCATCTTTCGTCGCCATGGCGACATGACGTTTGCCTCTAAAGGTGTCGTCCATTTTGTTTAGCCTAGCCTAGCTAGCTTCCTGGCTAGCGTCGCTGCAGCAGAGATGGATGACGGTGACGAGCCGGCGATAGTCCTCTCTCACAACACTTCTTCGGGCTCCAAGTCGGGTGGGGACAAGATGTTCTCCCTCAAGAAGTGGAACGCCGTGGCCATGTGGAGCTGGGACGTGGAGTGCGACACCTGTGCCATCTGCCGGGTTCAAGTGATGGGTGAGTCCGGGGAGCAGACGCGGTCGGTCGGCTAGCTTGAACTGGGACACCGGCTAGCTGACAGGAAGTCCTCCCGGCACACTTTGCACCGCTGTAACCACGTTTTTCTTTTATTTGCAGACGCTTGTCTGCGGTGCCAGGCGGAAAACAAGCAGGAGGACTGTGTTGGTGAGACAACGTCGGCATTTAAACACGTTGTTTATCGGTGTTAACCGGGAAACAAACACGTAGCTAGCAGGTTGATCCAGCGTTAGCTGGTTTGGTGGAGCTGTCAAATAAACCGACCAAGCCAGCTCATCATAGTGGGTGGTTGTTGTTTTTATTAAAGCCAAATGAGTGACATGACATTAGCGTGGAGATATGATGTCATCGTATTTTGAGGAGAAAACGCATTATTTAGTTAATTAAACGTAATTAGGAAACTGCTGAACACATAATTATCATAAAATAAATGTCAAAAGTAAGGTAACCTTAGTGTAAACTGTAAAACGGATAACCTTTATAGCAACACCTCAGTACATTAAATTTAGCTGACGCTTTTATCCAAAGCGACTTGCAATACGTGCATTCAACCATGAGTACAAACACAGAACAATAATCAAGAAATTAGCAAATTACTATATTTACTGAGGTTATCAGTTATTGTGACAAGATATTTAGTGATGCTGGATACTTGCATCGTTAATCACTGACTTTCTCAAGATGAATACGTGTTTAGTGTTTGTGATTTTTGAGAAACTATTACAACTAGTTTACCTGATTGAAGATGCACCTTTTTAGTAGTCTCCGTGTGCGCTCCCTCACTTGTCATAGCTTGAAAACAATTAAATGTCACGTGACTTTGTTTGACTCCACTAAAGCTTGACATAGATGGTAAGGATGTTTCTTTAGGAAAATAATGAAATATGTCTAAAAACATAATAGAATCACAGATTAACTTAACCATTAAAATAAACACGGGTTGTACTTAACAAGTTAAATATTCTGTGTAACCTAAGCGGTTCCCTTTTAACACTCTCCCTATGTCCTCTATCTTCGTCTTTTTTTTTCAGTTGTATGGGGCGAATGCAACCACTCCTTCCATAACTGCTGCATGTCCCTTTGGGTGAAGCAGAACAATCGCTGCCCCCTCTGCCAGCAGGACTGGGTGGTTCAGAGAATCGGCAAATAAGCTCCAAGTCCAGACGGCCTGAGTCTCAAAACGACACCTGTGTGCACCCAGAAGTGGTGACAGACCTGACAATGATCACTGCAGCGTCCTGTGCGGAGAGCCACTCACCCCGACAACTGTCGTCCTACTTATGAATGCATGTTCCAGTAGTCCTGATGTGTGAGGAGGACGGTGGACTAAATTTAAGCAGACTTGTTGTTCACTAATTGGTTGATGTGGCCGGAGGAATCGTGAAGAGAAGGATGAACCTCGTTACAGTGTTTGGTCACACGTTAGCTTGATGTTCTTGTCTGTGGTGGAATTCAGCACATCTTGAATATGTTATTGTCTTTTTAAATAATAAAGAACTGTGTATATAGCTGTAAGCGTGTATTCTTTCATCCAGTAGTTTGAATAGACGTGGTATATAATTCCTATAAACAATTAAAATGATGGAAATTGGTATTAATGTAGTTCTACAACATGTGTTTTAGTTAAGATTGAGAAAAGTGCACATTGGTTTGGCTTTTTTAATAATGACTCAAATTTACCCAAAATTAGAATTTAGCATCAACCAAGGTTTACTAATTTTGCCTTATTCTTTATTCAGACAGTTTCTCATTAGAATTATAATTCCAAAACTTTTAGGCTGATATCTTGAACAGCTACTTGTTTAGACAGCGTGTGTTTCAGAAGGTTGTCCAAAAGAGGCAATATCCAGCTAAAGGATGGAGTCCAAAGTCCTTAAGTCACCTTAATGCCGTAAGTACCGTGGCAGTCTACGTGAACTACCTGGAAGGCGCCCATGCTAACCACTATACCACTAGCACTTATTATACATGTATGGTGGGGTTGGCTGTGTTCCAGTTTCACGCTTACCAATTTAAATCAAGTGTGGTAAAATGTAACGAAGAACATTTACTCAGGTACTTGTACTTAGCTGCTTAGTGATGAATCAGGAATAAATTAAAATAATACATATATAATAAGTAATACTTTGAATGGAGCCATTTTTCAGAGTATTTTGGTTTTACTTGAAGTACAGTTTGCTGCAAATACTTAAATGTATTCATTGTTACTATGTCCAGCCAGGATCTAGATTTACCAAACCTCATGGGGGAATGATTAACTATCATATAGGTGAATGTTTTATAATCCTTTTTCTAGCATATAGAAAGCTTCAACATGATATACATGTTTTTGCTGATTTTCTGCTCTCACATTTATTAAAATCTCAGTTAATTTGCCAATTATATCGTAATCATTTGGTCTATAAAACTTAAAACCATTCGTAAGAGCCATAGGGGGCGTAACCAAATACCTTGTCTTGTCTAAAACACAAATATATTCAATTAAAGATAATAGACGATAATAGATGAGGAAAAGCAGAACATTCTCCCATTTGAGAATGTGGAACCATCAAATGTTTGGTTATTTTCCTTAAAAAGGTACTTCAATGATTAATTGATCATCAATAGTTGCCGGATATTTTTATTTTATGACTGACCAATCTATTAATACACTAATCACTGTAGCTGTAGTTTGTATTAACAATCTGCTTTTAATTAAATATAAATACCTGTGCCTGTTGATGGTCAAACCTAGTTCCTTGACCCTGCAATAAACACTACATTACTTTATATGTAAAGCATATCATATTTAATAGTATTACATGTCGGGGAGGTGTTGATTTACCTGAATGGTAACTTTAAGAAAGCAGAGGTACACGTTACCATGTAATGCATTCTCTCACATAACCTCAGAGGTCATTGAATCATTGCAGCTTTGCAAGTATAATATCTAAAGCAGATATATTGTAATCAATTGCATTATTTGTGCAGGTGTTCAGGTTATTTTGTCCACATTCTCTTTAGGTGTGGAAACAGAAAATCCACTGTCTTTTGTGATTGTCTTTACAAAAATAATCTTGATGATTATTGAACATTTCAGGGGCGTTAAAGTGACGGAAGAGGAAAATGTACTTTTCAAAAACTGCTCCAGCTACAAATATATTCTAGTTGTTCTGCTGAGCTGCTGAAAACCTCAAGTATGAGTGCTCAGCCTTCACTCTCCTGACAGCTACTTCAAAAGTCTGTCAGGAAAATTTATATCTTAGACTGCTTACTTAACCAATTAGGGCTAATTTAGTGATGCCTTCACTCTCTTTCCTATCGTAAGCAATAAAGTGTGTGTGCACATACTTCACATATTATACTCAAACAGCTCTGTCAGTGCCTCATTTATCTCACAACAAGCTACAATCAACCACAACTTGTTCGGGCCAGGATCTGCCACCTCATCGTGTCATGGCAGCACAATTACACAGGCACTCTGCATGTCCTAAAAATAGACGAGCCCAAAGCCTCTTAAGTTCGAACCACATAAGTTGCTCTTCATTAGTGCCGTCTACGAATCAGCGTGCAAAGACACTTAGCTAACCACAAATCCCAGAGGACAGTGGTACTTTTAATGCCACGAGAGGCACGCCACGAGAGGTGGAAGATGTTTAGGATGCAGGTGCTTGAGGGTCTCAGTTGTCCTTGGAACCTGCAGATGAGTGAGCTGTGGTGTTGTAGTTGATCAGGCCCAGCTGCCTGTGACACAGGATACATCCAACATGGGTGACCTGCCTGGACTGAACAACCTGGTGGCCAACACGGCCTACCTGAGGGCTCAGCATGTCAACCGTGAAGAGCTGAGGAAACAGAGGCTCTCTCTGACGCTGCCCAAACCAAAGATGTCCTCTGCTCTCCGGACAGCAGTGGGGAGGAAGTACGAGTCACTGTGTGAACGACAGCCCATTGGGAGGAAGTTGTTTCAGCAGTTTCTCTGGGCCGCTAACCCGCCGTACAGGATCGCCACTGAGTTCCTGGAGGAGCTGAGTGACTGGAGCCTTGCTTTAGATGAAGCCAGAGAGAAAGCCAAACAGAGCATCCTCGCAAATTTCTTTCAACTTGAGTCCAGGACCTTTCTCTCGTACCTTACAGGAGAGGCAGCTGAAAGATGCAAGAGTGTGTCAGACAAAAACTTTGACGTGATGGTGTGCCTGATAAGAGAAGACACAAGAGACTTCCTGAGGGGGAAACCTTTCTCGGAGTATCTGAATAGCCCCTTTTTTTATAGGTTCTTGCAGTGGAAGGAGTACGAGAAGCAGAAGATCAGTGACAAATACTTTTATGAGTTTAGGACTTTGGGAAAAGGTGGCTTTGGCGAGGTAGGTGACAGAAATCCCAGCATCTGGATAAAAGTGTACATTTCAGATTGCTTCATGGGCTTACAACTAATATGTTTGAGTGAGATATTCATAAGTGTTGACAATAGAAATTACATTGTTTTTCTTACAAATGAAAAGCTTAATTCATGAGCAATTAAAAGCACCCTACTCTATTTAACACACTCAGAGGTTTTGTTGTTCCAACCTCACTTGTTCTGGTGTGACCTGTAGCTTTTGGAAGCTAATGCTAACACACTGTATTCCTTCTACTTGTGCCACTATTACTATCACATTATGTTTTAGCATTCATCATCATCCTGTAGTTGTTACACACAACGGCCGCTGTCCAGTAAATGTTATTTGGTCTTGCTTTAAAATCCCAGCAAATATGTAGAAATATATTTCAGGATGACACAGTAACAACAGACACTAAAACAGTACATGCGCTGAATAAAACTGTTATAAATCCAAAGTAATGTTCCTCTGTCCTGCAGGTGTGTGCGGTGAAGGTGAAACACACAGGCCAGATGTACGCCTGCAAGAAGCTGGATAAGAAGCGCTTGAAGAAGAAAAGTGGCGAGAAGCTGGCCCTTGTGGAGAAGCACATCCTGGAGAAGGTCAACAGCCTCTTCATTGTAAACCTGGCTTACGCTTACGACAACAAGACTCACCTGTGCCTGGTCATGGACCTCATGAATGGTGGAGACCTCAGGTTCCACATCTACGAGCTCGGGGAGCGGGGTATCCGCATGGAGCGCGTTGTGTACTACATGGCCCAGATAACCACCGGGATGCTCCACCTGCACTCTATGGACATTGTGTACCGGGATATGAAGCCTGAGAACGTGCTGCTGGACGCTAAAGGACAGTGTCGGCTGTCAGACCTGGGATTGGCTGTGGAGCTGCCGAAGGGCAAATCGATCTGCCAAAAGGTTAGTGAGGTGACCTAGGTCTCTAGATTAACCACAGTGCTCGTTGTCAGACGTTTGCACTGCGATGCACTTTGCAAAGTCACTCCGTGGTTTGTGTTGCGCCAAAAGGCTCTTGACTCCTGATCATATTGTTCACACAGAGAGAAACAACCCGGTAATTACCGTCCATATTCAAGATTTGCTCTCGTTTTAATGCGACTAGACTGTACAGTCGCCCACCTGCCACTACAAGCAGCTTACCAGGAATAGATATGATAGCTCTGAGTGCTGCTCTGACAGACAACATAAGAAAGCATAACCCCCTGAGACTTAAATTAATCTTATTAAAAGGTGCTTGACCTCAGCCCCAGTTAGATGCTACCCTGGACACGAAATGTATGAAAGACTGAGCCGAGCCTGTTAGCTTTAGCTGGTTAATCTTTGCTCTATTAATACCAGATATGGCCTCCACGTGTCTGTCCAAGGAGATGAGTCAGGAGATACACAGCAGGCCTCCACTCATTAGAGACGGGAGAAAGACTGAACGATAATGTCTCCGTCATTCGTCAGCTGACCGTGGTTTTGATGGAGGCCAATTAACGCAGCGTTATTTGCTGTCACAGTGTCTTATTGTTTCACAATGCAGCCTTGTGTCTGTTTTTTTTGGTTTCTGTTTTATTATTTAATTTAGTTTTCAATCATGTGATGGAAGCTGGTCAAGAAAGTCTGCTGCAGTTAAATTAAATAAACTTTAAAAAGATGAATGATTTACCAAATGAGATGTGTCAAATACCTACCTCCTAAAAAAGAAATCCTACATAAATTAATTGAAACTCTTTATCTCTGTGTCTCATTGTAATGGTGTCATGAGCATTTTTTAAGTAACTAGCATACAACATAGATATTATCATCTAATGTACAGTTAGCTTAAAGCTAAATGTCATCTTCACATGGCTGTGTGTAACCTTGTGTTGACTCTTTGTCTTTTGGTGTCTATACGATCCTACAGGTTACAGCAGTGGTTATATATTAAATAAAGCCATGTTTGCCTGAGAACTCTCATCATCAGCTGCATATGTCTGATTGTGATTTCCTCAACCCCCAAAACATTACTTTTTTAGTTTTTAAGAGATAAAAGAATCCAGTAATTCAGAAGTCAATCATCTCATCGTTGTTCGATTCATTTCCTGACCCCGAGAGTGAAAACCACTTGTTTATAGAGACAGATGGCAGAGCTAAGGGACTTTACAAAAATGATTGAGGTGGACAGAGCTGAATCTTGTGTCTCACATAAAGAGTCTGGATTGATTTTGCAAAAACATCGCAATATCTCATAATAACACAACAGTATATCCACAGCTCAATTCACCATCAACAATAAAAGAGGCATACAACATTTAAGATGGTTTTCCCCCGAATCCAAACATTTTAACTTTATATGCTAATGGTATAATGATTTTCATTATTTTGGTATTTGAAGAAATAGAGCCTCCCTTGCTGACCCTCCCCTCCCTGATAAATTTTGTACAGTCCATAAGCAGGTAAAACAGAGCACAATAAATAAACCAGGTGGTTCAGCCTTTTCCCCAGAATCTAACCACACCTGAACACCTTTACAGAAATTGCAATTATTGGTGAAATTAAACCCCAGAAATATGGAGGATCCTTATGATGAAATCCCCCCTCTCGCCCCTCTGTGTGTTGTCAGGCTGGTACGACTGGCTACATGGCCCCTGAGATTCTGAGGCAGGAGTACTACCGCACGTCTGTGGACTGGTGGGCTCTGGGCTGCAGCATCTATGAGATGGTGGCCGCCCGTTTGCCTTTCAAGGACTTCAGAGAAAAGGTGCAGAATGAGGAGGTGACTCGTCGCACTCTGGAGGACGAGTGCAAGTTTGAACACAAACACTTTGATGCTCCCACCCAAGACATCATCCGCCGCTTTCTAAAGAAGAAGCAGGCGTATCGCCTTGGGTGCCAGTGAGTAAAAAGTTACATTTTCCCAAGCACAAATTGGTCAGATGAGATTGATGCAGACCTCATTGAAGAAATCATCTGTCAAGAAAATGTATAACTTCTTTTTCACCCCTGAAAACATACTGCCATCCTTGGTATGATACAGTCCTTAAAGAAACAGGCCCAGGGGTACAATGTTATGTTTAAAGGAACAGTGTGTCAAATTAAGGGGGATTTATTGGCAATATGAACACTTTTACTGCCCAATTTAATCATTTCACCCGCCTCATGCTTTCATAACCTAATTTTCTATCGGCGTCTAATCATTAAATGTCTTTCGTGTCTTTCTTATAGTGGCAATGATGACCCTCGAAACCACGCGTTTTTCAAGAGCATCAATTTCCGTCGCCTGGAGGCCGGCCTGACGGAGCCCCCTTGGGTGCCAAAATCCGACGTGGTGTACGTCAACGACGCGGACAAGTTCAGGGACATCACCAAGGTCGAGGATGTTAAGTTTGAGGCCATGGACGAGAAATTCTACAAGCAGTTCAGCACAGGCGCAGTCTCCATCCGCTGGCAGAAGGAAATGATCGACAGCGGAGTGTTTGACGAACTGAACCACCCAAAACAGAACGGCCACAGCTGTGAGACCGCGTGGGAATCCAGGACATGCATAGTTTTGTAAGCATTTTTATCTGCTCATCAATATGTAAAACTGGGCCAGACAATAACACATAAAATGTCCTTTCATTTACTTTCTTTCACACTACCAAAGTGCCTGGTATTATACCAAATGGAGCAGCTCAGGTACCTTTTTAAACATTTACTTGCCTAAATCTGAATTAATTTTCTTCCGAAGGACATCTGCCTCAGTGTTTTTGCCCGGATGGAAACACACACTGACAGTTTGGCCTCTATCCCCGGTGAGGCAGCAGATCCCAGTGCATGCATAGTTTCCATTACATCACTCAGCCGTTTTGGCAGGCCAGTGTTTACATGTGTTTGTAAACAAGCTACATAATGGTTGCATGTCACTAAATGGCAGCAGGATTATTATCAGTATTTACAAGAATGTGCCACATTTGTTAGACAGACGTAAATCCCATGCCTTTCGCTCACGTGAGTGGACAGTGAAACGCCACCTCAGTGAAGTCTCTCAGTAGCAGACGTTCACCACTAAGTGCCGCCAGACTCCCATGAAGTGCGTTCAAACTCCCTGCAACACTCTTCCTCGTCCCCATTATCCTGGCTGTGCTGCTCAGGTATTTACAAGCACTGGATGACTCGTTCAGCTTTAACAAGGGAATGAAGGAGACAAATTGTCGTAGTTTTTCCTGCACAAAAAACATTGAATCTGTGGCTTTAACGAGGCAATAGCAACCCCCTTTATTACCCCCCCAAATGTGTTTACAAGCCATACGCAACCTAAGAAAGAGATGTTTACTACTTAAAGCATAGCAACAGCAAACATCTAGTCAGTTTTTACACATTCTTAGTTCCCGTATCAAACTGCATGGCAAAAGCTTCTGGTTGCAGGATTTCCATCTGTTATTGTTGTTTTAGATGATTACTTAAGAAACTTATTTTTTCTTTTAGGTGTTTTTCAGGTATTTTTGACTATATTTTATGTTGAGCATAGAGAGGAAATAAGGGAGTAACATGTGACAAAGGTCCCTAGCAACACTCATCATCTCAGCTGAGCCTCCTAGACCTTTGGGCAACCAGGATGCCCCAGGTGTCTTATTTCTGACTCAAATCATAACTATTGTACCTCGGTTTTACTTTGTTCCAATCGTCAACTCTTAAATGAGCATGTGCAGTGTCAAGCATGTCTTTTTATTTTACTCACACAATGAGCTGCATTGTCAGTACGTCATAGTGCCAATAACATTTTGTAATATCAAAATGTGAAATGTAAGATGTAATTGTAAAATGATGATGTAACATTTTCTAATATTTGATGTGCCCTTTTTCGGCCTCATGTATGTGTTTTTTACAATAACGTTTTATGCTCTTTTTTTATTAAACGATCAAAATAAATGAAGCAAATTTTCTAAATGCTTGAGTTAAATAAAGCAATTCCTTCTGCTTTGCTGCTGAAATGATTTCTGGTCACAAATTCGTCTTCATAGCGATGACATTCAAAGTTATTTTGATGATCCTCTTGTTGCTCATCTCAAGGCACAGCCATGATCAAATATCCAAACATCCAGGCTCAGTCTGAAAGTGGTAGGTGGTTGTCTCTTTATAGTAACAACAGTTCATTCATAATCACAACATGACGTCTCCCTTAATATTCAACTCACATGTGTCACTCAGTGCATCCCTCCAAAACCTCAGACACATTTCGGTAATGAGGGACACATAAACATGTGATGTGCTAATTCCTGTGAGGGGCTGACCTTACAGGGCTGAGAAGTGGCTCCGTTCACGCTCAACTGTCATGAGATTAGAGGGTGGTTCAGATGGAAATCCAAGACGCAACCTGATCATCGTCGGCTGCAAAGGCAGAGTGGGGAGTCCACTGTGGACGACGTGACGACAAGACAAACTCGGCAGAAGGTCTCCAGGAACATGTTTTTACCAGGTGCCTACAAGCGTCTGCCAGGGTTTAGTTCCCCACGGGTCGACGCTGTAACTCCTGCCCTCCAACACACAAACACACAAACTGCACGAGCCACTCTGCAACACACACACACACACACACACGCACACACACACACACACACACACACACACACACACACACACACGCACACACACACACACATCTTTTTCACATTTGCACTCATGCATGCAGATGCACACACATGCATGCACATTTATGCATCTCCACAAACTTAACGCTGATCATGCAGGCAAAGACACACATATTTAAATAAACACTCACTTACAGTACACACTCTGACACACGCACACACACGCACACACACACACACACACACACACACACACAATCTTATTACCTCTGTAGAAGCAGGCATGGGGTTTTAGAGATCAAAGCGGGACAGGGTGTAATTTGGTATCTGCGTTTGTTACATGCCCATACTCTGGACTCACATCAAAGGCATGTGCCACACTTCAGCTCAGCCCTGCATCCTCAGGATGGTATCACACCAGCAATATTGCTGCTTTTTCCCTTCTTTGGCTGTGAGTGTGTGTCTGTATTTGTGCGTACAAATGTGTGATTATGTGTCAGATGTACACAACAAAATTGATTTGTGTCTATGTATGCATTTGTGTGTGCACAAGAGTGTGTGTTTGAGCATTTAGGATAGGTGAGAAAGTGTTTAAACAGTCGAAACAGAGAGGTCATTGTCTGCTGAGGGAAAGTGAGAGCCGGCAATCGGGGAGGGGGGGTGGGGGGGGGAGACGGCTGTTGCTCGCTGTCTCGTGCTCACTGCGAGTGTGATTTTTGTTTTTCAACGGTTGACAAAAATTTGATGAATTATAATCCAAAAGACTGTTGTATACTGAGCTCTTCCATGGCGATCCCACTGCCGCCGAGGAAGTGTTTAGTTTTTTGGTTAACGTTCAATTTTCTAAGCTTCATTGCTTGAATTCTTAACATTTCCACAAATAAGTGAATTCCTGCAGGGCGGTCCAACAGAAACAGAGCGTGTGTGTGTGTGTGTGTGTGTGTGTGTGTGTGTCTGTGTGTGCATGATGTTCTTCCCCACTGAGGCCCAATGGGCAGTTTCCATGGCGCCCAGACCTCAGACCCCTTCCATTGCCAGGGGCTGGACAACGTCATGGATAGAGCCTGATCATACACACACACACACACACACGTGCACACACACACACACACACACACACACACACACACACACACACACACACACACACACACACACAGTCCCACACTTTTAGCCCTCCTCCTATCACTGCACCATGTTTGGTCCCTTTACTGCAACATTCATCTGTCTATGTCATTTAATCTCATGTTCAGACTTCAATATTTATTTTTCTTTCAACAGTAAAAAGAAAATGCTGCCACTGGGGTTAAATAATGAATAGTTCCCTGTATAAACCCACATTTGGGGATTTTTTTAGAAAAGAGTATCAATGTCTTGAACCATAACTGCACAGCATGAGTATCAAGAAAATGACAGGTTTGCACAGAATTCCTGACAAGTTCATTTGTTTTTGAAGGAGAGGAAACAATCCCTCCACTATAACAGATTGTTTCAGGAATAGATGAAAATGACTTAAGCAGAATTTTTTTAATGCGATTTTCCACATCAACCTGAAAAAAATTACTCAAGTTGCTAAGAAAATTACATTTTTGACAAATAAATCATAATTCACTCGCAAGGCTGGATAACCAACCAAGCAAAGCAAACCAAGAGGGCCCAGGTTTATTTCATATCAGTTGGTTGTACGTCTCTTACCTAATAGCAGTTTTTCTGAGGAATTTACATAATGTAAGTTCAATATCAACGAAGAAGGTTCCTCCTCGTCTTATGGCCCTAGTAATTTAGAGAGTAGATGTGTCAAAATCTAGTCAATTAGTTAACTCTATGTTGTGCTCACATGGTGCATAATCTTAAATAAAGTTCCCTTAGTTCCTAAAAGTGTTTTATCAAATTGGACACAGAAAAACTAGGACCAGGTAATATTAAAGAGAAATAATCAGGCCCTGTGTGTAGAGGAGGTTAATAGGGGCCAATAACATATTTCTGACTCTATTTCAGCCATTTGTAGTTTAGTCTACTCTGCTCACTTGTTTCGGGGTTACGGATGATTTAATGTGTTGAGACATTGTTTTGATTAAGTTATAATTTCTATTTTATTTAATCTTTTTTTTTTAATTAATTGAACCACTCTACAAATTTGTCCACGTGCCTCCTGGCAACAGCTGTATATGCGTTTGGACTGCACCAAACTTTTTAAACTGCTACTCTACTTCTTAACTTTCAGTTTACCCATTTCCACGTTCAGCACTCTGTCACATCTCTCCGGTCACCTGTCGCTAGGAATAAAGTTCTCTCCCACAAGTAGCAAATCCCATGGAAACGGCTTAAAGTTCAAAAAGTTACAGCATCCTGAAACCCGAGTTAGCCAGAGTGCAAAGCTTTCTGATGTTCCTCACCCCTCCACTGCAGGGTGATTGAGGATCAGCACATCAAACGAAGGGAGAGGGTTATAATGATACAGAATACTGTATAAGGGGAAACACTTTACAACCCCTCATGCTGAACTGAGAAGGAGAAAAAAACAGTTGTGGTGCATGTGTTAATGTACTTTATTTACACTACAACATGTTGCCTCAGGGGTCACTGGCCGAGCGGGTTTTGGCCTCTGTGTTTGTATGGACGTCTCTGTTTGCGTGTGTGTGTGTGTGTGTGTGTGTGTGTGTGTGTGTGCGTGTGTCAGTGAATTAGAGAATTACTCAGAAGCAGGTTTTAAATCAATCGATTCCACAGTGTCACACCAAAACAGAAATATAAGCTGTGAGGTGATATTCGTTTCTAAGCGGGCATCCAGTTTGATTTAATTAGCTGGTACTTATTGCATTCTTTGTTAGCGGTGTAATATGAATGACAGTTGGCGCGGCAAGCAGTCTGGACTGAATCCAAGACCATCTCTGCTGTTAGTGTGTGTGTTTCCAGACTCTGTAACCTTTCTCTTCTAGTCTCTCACTGCTGTTTCAAACTCTCAATATGTGTGTGTGTGCGTGCGTGCGTGCGTGCGTGCGTGCGTGCGTGCGTGCGTGCGTGCGTGCGTGTGTGTGTGTGCGCGTGTGTGTGTGATCACACCATCACTGGACATCTGGGGTGTGTCAATACACTGCTGCTAACGGATAAAATACTACAGACAAATCTGCAAAGCTGTTTCTGTAATAAAGAAAAGTACAGGATGTGTGTGTGTGAACTAGTTGGGTCAGTTTACCACTGAAAAGAGACAAATACTTCTATTCTATGACCAAACTATGTGGTATTTCCTCACAATTGCTCCACATACTGTGACTCATTTGGCACCTGCACACTAGCAGGAAGAGGAGGAAGATTCCTGGCAAAAAGAGTGTAGACTCCTAAAAGGATGCACCTTGTACCTTTTTTTTCATTCATTATGCACAGGATGTCAGTCTGTAGCCGAGGTCTGGAGAGTGTCAACTCTGGTGACAGCACCCTGGCATCTGCACTGTTTTTTTAGATGATGTCATGTTTATGGCTTCATAAAATGGAGAAATTTGCCCCAGGCGAGAGAGAAGCAGCTGCCCCAAGTGAAAGAGTTAAGGTACGGTATCTCACATTTTGTTGTGTTAACTATGCCCAGAAAATATTCTGTGGTCCACAGAAGATAAGGTGAGTCTGGCAGAACTCACAGCTCCACGGGTGAAGGGTTACCAAGTGGCACAGAGACAAAGGATGACGAGCCAGGTTTTTCCCTTTAGGTATAAAAAAGTGTATGGCAGGTGCATGCAACCAAACTCAATAGTCTCTTGTCATGGAAAAAATTGCCCTCATACTGACTCTATTCAGATGCAAAAAAAATAATATTTTAGTGTAGTCCATTTGCAAAAAGTACAAGCACAATGGATTAATAAAGGAATGGATAAGGATAATGTAATTTCAGGTTCGTATGACAAATTATATGTTGTTGTAGCTTTGCAGTGTCGCTTGGAAATAAATGATGTAGTCCAATGAAACACAGGCCAAAACTGCTGCTGAGCATTTTTAATCTAATAAGCCTGAAACTCTGTGTGTTTGTGAGAAAAAAGATTTGATAACGTTGGTTCCCAGATGGAAAAACACACTGCCTCGACGTTGCATGAGGTACTACATTTTGTTGTGACAGGCAGTACTACTTCAGGCTGTTTCTTGTTGCAGGCCATCTCTTGGTATGTATTACCCAACTGAGCTCAAGTAACAGCATCCATAGCGTATCTGTTGAGAATGCTCTCAATGGTAACACGCCTCAAATCTAAAAACTCCACACTGTAACCTTACCTCTCTTATTTTTATCTTTGGTGAATGACGTTTTATTCACACAAGTATGATGGATTGATATCTTGTGATGATCATGAGGATGTGGTCAGTGGGATCCCACACACAAATGCATGCGTGCGCACACATATGCCAGCATAAATACATGCACACACTGCCCCCAGATGTTTCTTGACATGGTCTGCTGTGACGCCAGTACATTTGTTTATCTCTGCATGTACAGTTAACTCTCCATGCCTTGCACCGCGGAGCGCTGCACGTTTCCACTGCCACTTTTTTCCACTCACCTCTGAACAACCACAGAAACACAAAGACATATATATTAGTGCAACTAAAATGGTAGTGATCGCTGCTTTGTCTTGTATACTTTGAAATAAAATGATTAATGTTTCATTGGTGGACATAGGCCAAAAGATGCCACTGGGCTTGTCACACATCTGCTCTTTGGCATGAAACACCGCCAGCAAACACATATTTCCAAGATCAGACATGCCACGGCAGGTGTCCTCAAAGTGCCATCCAAATGAGCACTCAGTAAAACTGTTTTTAATATACTCCTATGCAGCTTTGTTAAAATCAGCTCGTTAGGTTGAAGTTGAATACTGATGTCACAAAACCCTATGTTGTGATAAGAATGATAACACGGTAACTTGTCCTGCTCTAACAGGTGCAACAGAGCCAAAAGGAGACGGGGGGAGGGGCGGGGAGCTGTCAATCAACCCCACAAAGTCCTGTAATCAGGGAACATGAGTGAAAACACCTGGTTGGACTGTAGGTGTGTAGGGGCTTCAGCCAATCGTTGGTTTGCTATCAGACTTCAAAGTTCCCTCTGGGGTTCCAGCCAGTAGAGAAAACGCATTGCAGTGCCCTACATGCCTACATGCCCTACATGCTAGAAAACTTTCCGGCCGTTGGTGCCAAAATGCAGCTGGTGCCCTTTTTTTTTCACCCCTGCCCCTCAAGACAGAACTGATGGCGTGAGCTACACAAATAAAAAAGTTCTGATAAACCCAATTTTTCCATCAAAGCCATGTCCAGATCTACTCTAGTTCCTACTCTGGCGTCATGGTACGGTAAATTAACAAAGAGCTCTAATGGACGGACATAAAAGACTCTTCAGAAATGTATTTTGCTCTTAAAATCACAACTACTCCTCTCGTGTTTCTTTCTTAATCTCGTCCTTGCTCTTATAGGTGAGAGATCTGCAAACAGCTGCTCTGGGTCACATGCTTTGTCGCATTGTTAACACATAAAAAACCCACGCACTCTTGTTAACATCAAAGTCTTTCTCTTTCTTTTTTGATGTCGATGCAACGTCCCATTTTTGCTTTGAACGCATACTGTATACCATTATTACTCTGCTGGTGTGAGGAGCAGGATCATTTCTCGGAAGACGTGTACACACAGAATACACATGCGAATGGTAACACATAACACATATACACTTATACACACAGACACACGCACACACACACACACACACACACACACACACAGCCAAGGCACTGGCATGTCTGAAAAGAGCCCTTTGATTGTGCGGCCCTCACTCCTCATTTGCCGTTTGAGTTGGCATTGGAAGAGTTCTCCTGAGGTGCCTTGGCCCCTGCACACACACACACACACACACACACACACACACACACACACACACACACGGACACACACATACGGACACACACACACGGACACACACACACACACGCAGCCCTGAAAGTTTTGTGGAGCCTGCAGGGAGTCAAACTGCTCTCACCTGTTGTCTCTGGCAGCCTAAGAGGGGACGATTAGCGCCCAGCACTGACAATATGCTCTTTGTTCCCCTCTTTCTCTCACTCTCCCTTTCTGCCATCTCATACTTGCAGTCTGTCACTTATGCCACTGCTCATGTCTCCCTCTGCCCGGCCTTCTGTCTTCCTCTGTTTCTACCTCTCAATGTCTCTCTGTCACTCTTTGTCTACGCGTCCATCTTGCCCGCTTACTATTTCTGTCTCCCTCCCCTCTTTCTCTCGCTCTCTCTGTTTCTATCTGCCTCTAATGCCCTTGTGGCCATGAGAGCAGTGTGTGGAAAACAGTTGAGCACTTTATCGCAGATCATCGAGGTAATCCCTCACAAATACGCTCCGTGATGGCGCTGCTCACATGCTGCAGAGGTCTTGTCAGTGGGCCAATCACAGCGGCCGACGCCAGATTTAACTCATTTTGCTTTGCACTGATATCAAGACTTGGAGGTCAAATGTTTTAAACATTAGTATCAACGTACAGGGTGAATCAAGCTCCAGAGAAATGTGCGGTTTGTGGCACATGTTCCACTCTGAATGCATTAGCATGTATTAGTGAGGCCTGGTCATCCTTGACTGGCATCTGTGGGTGAGAGGGTGTAACAGCGGTGCGTGTGTCCCAGCACAGAGGCCATAAACAGCCCTGGTGTGACATTTCCACAGGCTGGGTCACAGACGTACAGCTGTATAAAGTGGCCTTTATGACCGGAGGGGAAGACCTCAGTGAGATGTGGGGAAGTCAAGCTAGCATTCCTCCGCTCATTGAAAACATAGTGGACATTGTTGGGGGACTCCTTGGTTTCAGTTTGTGTTAAAAGGGACATATGCAAATTCAGGCTCATACTTATAGTTTAGGTTTCTTCTCAAATATATTAGCATGTTTTTAATGTTCAAAATACTGTCTAACTCTATGAAACGCTTCGTTTTAGCGCCTGTCGCTTAAAGCCCCCCTACTAAAAAGCCCAGTCTGCTCTGATTGGCTTGCAAAAAAAATATGGTGCCCCTTTGCAAAGTTAGTTATCAAGCCGTGGATGGAGATACTCAGATGGGGGCTGGTATATTATAATGAGACTATGTGACATCTGAATGGCTTGTTGAATCACATGTTTACTGATCAATTCAGGACTGTGTAGTCTTATTTCACAGTTTGTGTGTCTGTCGGCACTCCAGATACCCAAACGTATGTTCACAAGCACATGTGTCCCCAAATGTAATTCGATATGTCCAGTGCATATACAACAGTTTTAACAGCAGATGCTATAACATTAATGTTGATGATTTTTCTGACAATAACGGTGATAAAATTCACATGCACTTAAACTTCTTTCCCTTGAAATAGTTTAAATACTGAAAGAAGTAGAAGCGGTAGTTGAAATGGAGGGGTGAAAGTAGTTTAAGTCTCCGTTTAGGTGTGAATCTAAGCAAAGTTGCAAACTCAATTTGTGCTGAGTAAAGTTGAAGTCAAAGTACTGAAGATTTAGTTGAACTTCAAGCACTAAAAGCAGTTGAATTGTCAGTTAAATTGTAGGTGAAATTTGACCTGGATGTGTCAGTTGAAGTGGAAGTCCTGAATATGAATATGTGCCAGTTCAACTTTATGAACTGTAAGAAGATGTCTAAGTGCCGGCATAAGTGTTTATGAATAGACCTTTATGTGCGTATTTATAGGCTACAACATAAATGGAGACAGATTGCCTGACAATCAAAGGGACCTTTGAGTTAATTATGTGAACCAAATCTCAAGTTTGCCTCACAGGGATTTATTATCTATACATCATATAGACCGTTTTAGTGCCAACGTCATGATTACGTCACGGTGTGAGCTGGAGGCAAAACAAAGAAAAGACTGGAGGCAAACATGATTCACCTCAGAGTATCCCTTATCACACTTTCTGATACTGTGTTTCCGTTCATCTGACCAGGGCGCAAACACAACAGGCTTTGTACAATGTACACACAACTGAACAATGATTTTAGTGTGATTGGGATGGGGAAGTTAAAACAGTAAATATGTGCGCTTTGCAGATCGTCTAACCACAAGCAGCATTCAAAACAAGACCAATTTATAGTGAAGTCAAGTGAATTTCTATATAGTGCACATTTAAAAACACCAAGACTTGACCAAAATGCTTTACAGAGATATTAAAATCACATTTCGATCATTAAAATAAAAAAAAGCTAAAAGTATCAGATATAATAACCCAACATTATTCAACAGAAAAACGTACTTGCCTAACTGCCCTCTTGTTTCTGTTGGCCCCTCTGAAATTGCAGCACAGTGACTTGGTTTGAGTTGGCACTGGTGAGCAGTTGGAGCACAAACACTACCTGTCAGCTCCTGGAGACTCGTATCGTCTCCGGAAAAAGCAGTGGCAGCCTGACTCTGTCTTCTACTCTGCTACAGTTCATACATTTCTATGAACCGTCCCTGACAGCATGCTATAAAATGTGAAGTAGGATGTCATTTTAGCTGACCAAGATGCCTTTCTCAACCCTGAGCTGAAGTGACGACCCCAGAACCGTGACAGAGAAAGAAAAGTCACATCTGAGCCAAACTCCCTCTGTAGTTCTTCCACAATTCATTGACGTCACAACTCATTAGGAGATGACAGAAGAAACTCGGCCGCTTCAGCTGGCTGCAGGGAGCATTGGCAAGTATTGTAGAAGATACAGTCTTGCTACCACTATGACTAATACATGGAAATAAGATAAAAAAGCAGTCAAGTGTTCCTTTAAATGAGACATGTCTCAGGCCTGCAGGGCTGTGGAATCATCAAACTGTGGTAAGTGTGGGGACAGTAGGGATCCTGAATATTGAAACGCATCAACAGGGTTCCTTCAAGACGGCATTCAAACCACCTGTAGAGTATAGTTTTCACAGTAAATCATCTGAAGGCCGAAGCAACACAACAAGATCTTTGAGTAGTTTGAGCACTGACTAACCTCAAAAGATATTTGTGAGGCTACACAGTTAAACTATGTGATCAAAGCCACCATTGGTAGCATTCGGAAATGTCTGACTTTGGCAACCCCAGTGACGGTATGACACTTGTGCACTAGTACTCGTAGAAACAATAGTACAAACACTGTAGAGTCAGTAGCATTTAGGTTGCATTTGATTAAAATCCTACAATGCAATACTTTAGCTCTGATAGATTTGAAAACGGTCAAATAAAAACACATTAGCCTTATGGAGAATGAGCTGAAACAATTAGTTAATCAATTGGTTTGTCAATCAATCATTTCTCAAGCCAAAATGTCAAACATTAGTTTATTCCAGATTTTCAAATGTAAGGAATTGTTGTGTTCTTTGTCTTATTTGTTTGTAAATTGTATATCTTTAGGTTTTGGACACAAAACAAGACATTTTAAAACATTATTTTCCGTAATCAAAACCAGATATAGCTATTCCTCTGAGCTACAGAACTCTATTGTTGTTTAAACACAATTAAAAACACATCCAAAGAGCCATAAACATGGACTATGTAGTTTATTTTGTGGGTGGGGTACAGTACTTAAAAGAAGAGATTCCTAACTGGGTTTCCAACAGAGGGAAAACATTTAGTTTTTCTTGTAAATAATAGAAAGCTATATTTATTTCTAAAAATAAATCTCAGTTTCAATCTAAGCTTTGCTAACAACCAACATGGACTGTAAAAGTGTGTTTTTTTCATAGACCCAAATAATAATGAAGTCTCTCTATTATGGTGTTATAGAACACATTTAAGAACTTTGATTGTCAGTATGTCTTGAAAACAACATTCTTTTTGTCTTTGCACAGTTTAGGACCAGTTTCAAATCATGGAGGGGTTTTTGAACGACTTTAAATGATAGCTGTGGGTTTAGAGAGGCGGCATGAATAGAATCTGCACAGGAATAAAGGACTGTGTCATCTGTGTAAAGATGGAAGTTACAATTGTACAATGAAAAAGTAATATAAATAGTGAATAAGACTGTTCTAAGGACAGAACCATAGGGAACTGCCTTTGTAATGGAGAAGAAAAAAGGACTGGATATTACATATCTTGACACACTGCAACCTATTAAAGTGAGAGAGAGAGAGAGAGAGTAAAGGAAGGGAAATTAGTCTCGTAAAGTATAGAGAGAAGGACTTTCAATCCAGCATTATCCTTTGAATCATGACTTTGTTATTCAAATCCAGCAAAAACTATATATACATCACAAACAACAGTCTTGTTCATGTGAAGTTTGGGAGTCTACTGTATGGGCTACTTTCTGTTGTCGCTCACAAACTGCAATATTTGTCAGTCAACATCAGTTGTCTCATACAGTTTAGGGCTAAGCCATGTCAGCCATCACAGAGCAGGCGTATTGGTCATTACTGTGTATAATATTTGTGGGATGGACTGTAGAGAGGAGACAGCAGTCGAGGTAGTAGCAGCTCAGACCTGCTCAGTAACAAACACTGCCCCAGTGAGCTGTTAGGAATACAGCCATTGCTGTGCTTTAGGGCTTCACTGATGGGCCATGACAGATTGAGTCCCCCCTATGGATTGAGGCCTTTCTGCTCTCAGACACGCTGGAGCTTTATTAGACTTCAGCATTCCTCCCTGTGGAACCACGTCGCCCAGCGTAGATCCACAGAGCCCCCCCGCTCCGGCCCCTGATTGGTCGAGAGCCCCCCAGACACGGGCCAGGTCGCTCTCAGACACGTGCTGTAAATCAGCAAGCCAAACCATTCAGATATGTGCTGTAAATCAACAGGCCGCAACAATGACACCCAAGGAAGCTAAAACTCTCCTGTCGGTGAGCATGCATCATAACTCACATCTGCTTAACCTGGAGGGAAACAGCGCTCAACTATTGGATGAAAATCTTGAACCAAACTGAAAAGGTACATTACCTTATATGCACTAACACAGTCTTTTATGACCCTGCTCTCTATGGGAAGAATGTTGCAACATTGATGTTTTTCTCAATCATGGAGACACAAGGTTCTCCATCCAACAGCTGTGATAGATGAAGTTTTCTTGTTAACAGGATTTGGAGAAGTGAGAGCCATCAATAATTTAGCTCATCCGCCATCCCACTGTTGAGTCTGAGGGAGTTTACTGTGCTAGCTGGAGCTTTATAGGATCAAGAACACAGTGAAGTGCATTATTGTATGTTGACAGGCTAAGCTCTGGCTGATTAATGCACTGCAGAGTGGCAGCTTTCCCAAAATCGTATCACTGCATTGACATGCTGAGACAACGTATGTACAGAGAGAGAACATATTCCCCCAAATGCTTAAGGGAGTGCAAATATGTTATGGCTTGGCTTGAATTAACCCAGATTTAGTGAACATCACCAACTTTAGACATAAGTCAGAAAGTCAAGAAAATAAAATGTGAATTTATCCTGCACTGTTAATACAGATGAAGAGGATGAAGATAATTGTAGATGCAGTTTAAGATTCTTTAGCCATAATAGGAATATAGACAAATCAGCATCCACTACATCGGTAGCTATTACATATCCATTTACTAAACAGATAAACCGTCTGTTATGTCGCGCTGATCTCTCGGCCATTAATTTATCTTCTCCGTTCTCGGTTTTCGTTGCAAGTTTGTATATTTTTGGATTTGGCCCTTTGGTGGGCCGGTTCTGACCCTTAGGCCGTGTGTTTGAAACCCAATGTTTACAATGTTCGTTCCTCGCAATCCTGCTGTTATTACACACATGACTGAGCTAGCTGTGGCCCCTAAACTCGATCATGACATTTAGCCACCAAATGTCAAGAGCTTTTGGGAAATGGTGTTTTCACCAAAAAAGAAGAAAACAGTTGTTCTCTAAACATTTGGCGCGAGCTACACAACATACTGTCGAGAATGCTTTTGTTCCAAAGTTGTATATGGTTTTACCACCTTCAACCCTCTGCAATTTCTAAAAAATAAAGATATAAATTAAAGATTATTTATTGTAAGAGCTAAATTCAATTTGCAGTACAATATTTAGTTGAATTTACATGTTGAACTTTAATCAGATGTGTATGTGTCGAACTTGAATGTTACAAAGATGTCGTTAGCAAGTTACAGACTGACGTCACTCTGATGACACTTTACGACAGTTATTTGCGGCCGTAGTATCTTCCGATTGTGTTATGTGGAATATTTTATGGAACTAATTGTGGATTAACCTGCGGACCTTTGAGTGTGTCGAGACAAACGACGATCCTTTTAGGAAGAAGGGAAGTTGTTGTCACCAACTTGTACGAAGAACCTTGGATTAATAAAACACGTTTTGCTTTCACTTACGAGCGGAGTCGGTGTGAGCTATGTGCGTAGGACCAGAAACACGTGTCAACTTAAGGTTTACGCTCTGCTACAACTTTCAGACGCTACATTTATTTTTTAGGCTTTTGATCGTGATTTGAATGCAAATTAGCAATATTTGCCAAAAATCTGACTAGTGGTTGAAACGGTTTGCCAGGCAATTTAGCATGTGATTAAAGTGGCACAACTGTAAAAAAAAATATATATATATTTAGAAGTCCGGTAAAATGTACACAAAACTCTCAATCAAACAAAAAAATTCTTGACGAAAACTGAACAAAACTCCTTGTGTGTTTGCTTTCTGCCTTTTCCTCTGACCATATCTCTCACTCCTCCTCACGTCAGAACCATTCAAGGTTTTTCTTTCATGCCCGCTGCACCGAGAAGGTTGTTATGAGTCAGAGTTACCAACTGGAAACCTGAACATCAGTGTTTTAGATTTTTATTATCTTGGAGATCAGTTTTCTGGTGGACAGTTTGGCATAGGGGCACTTTATCTCACATCATCCTCCCCACAGTGCCTCAGTGTTGATGAGGGCATGAGGTGACCCAACACACACACATACACACACACACACACACACACACACACACAGACACACACACATACACACACACACACACACATACAGTTGAGTTAAAAGTATAAACCTCTCTGCATAGCACTGATTTAATTACAACCAGATTAAATGTGAATGAATTCAAAACATTACAAAGGGTCACTGCTCGGACAAGCCACCCTAGATGAAGTCACTTCTGGTTTTTCTGCTACTTGTGACTTGTTTACAGAACAATAAACCTCACAGTGTAGCCACTCTGTGTCAGTGCACATGCGGCTTCTGCTTCTCTGATGCTCACCGCTTGTTATTTGTTTCACCAGCATGAAAGATAAATGAAACATAGTCACAGGCAGATAGTGGGTTTTTACACTGTGAGTAAAAATCAACAGTCGGTCCTGACTCTAAATGCACGGAAATGACTGCTCTGTTGCATAAAAGGTTTCTAGCGTTTTATCTGGTTGGAAATCTTGCACAAGGATCCAACTGTAGCTGCGATAGTCAATAGTTCCCTTTTGAGTATTTATACACCATTTGATGTGGATTTATTTTTTTTACTTATTCCACAAAAATACAAACATTCTCATTGGAACAAGTCAAAATGGAAAGGGTTTAGCCAAATATAAACTTAATTTGTTGTTTTTCCAGCTTTCATTTTTTAGAGACGGCGGTAAGGTGAGATTGGATTAAAATATCAAACAGGTTTTTGGGACGATTACAAAAGAAACAGGACTTTTATACGTCCTTTTCAGCAAACCAGAGTAGACTGTGTCCGCTGGCGGCTGGTGAATGTGCGCTCTATGTCCTGACAGACAGAAGAATGACCTGCTTTATTACCTCTGTGCAGGGCTGCCAATCATTATAGGTATTCATAACACTGCAGCAAAAACAGCCAGAGTTGATTAAGAAATAAAGTTCTCCTTGTCATACTTACACAATAGTGCATACAGTATTCCTGCAATGAACAATAAAGTCTTTCTACACAGAGAGGATTTTGTGATGTTATCATGCACTGCCGTCATTTTATCTCTCAGCGAAAATCAGAATCCTCCCATGTTTTTCACCTCTTTAGTGAGAGTTCGTTCATCCATCTCGACACTCCACCTACTCCCATTGTCACACTCCCGATCCGACTCGAATCCCAGCTGATCCCGTTATATCACCAGGATCGTACCAGAAAGAATCCTGGAGCCAGTTCTTATCTGATGGTTTTGGTCGCTGCCTTTCCTCTGACTTTCATTTCAAGTGTTGATAAGCATCAAATATTATATCTACTTCATAGCTACACGGCAAAATACATTGTCTGTCAGTGCAATCCTAAAGGACCCAATCATATCTCAGCATCTGAAGCAGCCGAGGGAGTTTGCTCAGTTGGATCTGTTGATGTGTGAACTCTGTAGCTGTTATGATTTAGCCCTTTCAGGACTTTTTGCCCATGTTGGCCTATAAATTAAGCATAAAAGTATATTTTTCACCTTGAATATTGTAGATTGACAAAACAATCCCAACTTGAACTCCATATAGTAGCTAGTAAGATCCAGAAAAAGATAATAATTGGGTTATTTGCCTGACTGTTTCGGTCCAATTCAAGAATTAAATGTTTTGCTTAATCCATGAACATTTTGCTTATAATGAACAAACTATTGGGTTGAGATGATGGGTTGTGACTGTTGGTAGGACATTTGTCTCAAGTCACATGCTTTGTTCAGCCAATCGTCCACCAGCTCACACCTAATGAGGTGCAGTAGCGTTTTATTGTATATTGCAAAAGCTATGTTTGCTTCCATATTGCCTTTTCAGGCTTTTGTTTTTTCGAGGAATGATTCAAGACTAAATGGCAGTTTCTCATTTTATAAAAGCCATGTAGATAAATTAAAGTAGTAGCAAAATATACATATAATATACCCTTTATGAAGTATGCCATTAATACAATGAAATAACCAACTACTCTCGTTGCAGCCTGCAGCTACTTTGTCGTATTACTGGAAGCCTCTGAAGCATCCACGGAGGGTAACGCCACTCTCCTCAGAGGCCTATACTTGTCTCGCTGTACTGCTGTTGGCACTGGGGCAGTAAGGTGATCTACACGCTATTATCAATATCATCCCGGGTATACATGTCATCTCTGGCATGTTCCAACCCAGGAGCCAGATTATGTCTCTCCTTCCATTTCTCCATCGCAAAATCAAAGATGAAAGATAACGAACAGCCCACCATCGGAGAGGCGAAATGATCTCCTTTGTTTTGCAATCAAGTCCTTGTTTAATCTCTGGCTTCGCAGTGTGTTTCCACATGCCACCCAAATTCCATACCAGTGCCGCTTTCTGCTGCAACATACCCTGCCAACACTTATCATATCAGCACGTGCGACTGATGGGAGTTTGTTAAACCTCACATTTTCAGGCACGCTCAAACACAAACTGCTGCTCAGTCACTCAGTCACTCTGTCAGATGGCATTGGTCTGGTCTTGCGTAAAACAAAAACCTTGAAATCTTAGACAAGTATCAGAACAAGGCAGAACTCTGTCTAGCCTGCACCCCCCCTCCACACCCTCTCTTATACACACACACACCCCACCCGCTGACCCCCACCACCATATGCCAAAAATTATCATACAAGTTTCTCTTTGTATCCATATTTAAACATGATGGAGAAGAATTGAGCCTTTATATGAGGGGGAGGTTGTGTGTTTATCCAGCAGCGCCAGCACCAGGAAACAAGAGAAAGCCCCCATTGCTGCTGGTGGAAGCAGGAAAGGGTCGGAGACTGCGGGGCTGGCGGGAGGGGAGGTGAATGGAGACGGGGAGAGAGAGAGAGGAGGAGAAAGAAACTCTTTGAGTGACAGTAATTTAGGAACCTGGACTTTTTTATGATTTTCTGCATTTGGGAAAACATACACTTCTGGGTAGAACACTTGGGACAAAAATCAAAGACGTCTTTTACCATCAAAGGATGTGTGTGTGTGTGTGTGTGTGTGTGTGTGTGTGTGTGTGTGTGTGTGTGTGTGTGTGTGTGTGTGTAGGCATGTTTTACCTGTGTTGTCGGGACATAAGTCTGTTTACATGATCACATTATGAGGACTCCTTTCGTTATGGTGACAAAATGATCTCATCCCCAAAACGTAAATCGTTACATATTAGGGTGAAGACTTAGAGGTGAAGGTTTAAGATTAGGGTAAGGTTAAGTTTAGGTCAAGGTTAGGCTGTTCACAGTAATGGTTAGGGTTAAGGTAAGTCTCCAGTAAATTAATGTAATGCAATGTTATGTCCTCAAAAATCACAAAAACATGACATTGTGTGTGTGTGTGTGTGTGTGTGTGTGTGTGTGTGTGCGTGTGTGTGTGTGTGTGTGTGTGTGTGTGTGTGTGTGTGTGAGACCTGCACATGTTTGCATATGTACATAAAGTATAACAATCACCAAACAAATCCTAAAGTGTAACTGAAATTTGAATTCTTCTCACTTGTGTAAGGAAACAATAATTATACTGCAGCGATTTTGCATATTTCTTTCTTTTTAAAAGAGAAAAAAATATTTGACATATTTGTGAACACTGTGTCTAGGCTTCAGCCATCTGTGGGGACGTTTCCCATGGCAACAATTGACGCAATGTTAACTTCAGTGTTGCGCGTCTGACTTGAGCACGTTGTAGCCTTGTATTTCTTACGAACTAAGACGTTGTTTTTTTGCCCACATAGTGCTGGTTATATATCAGTAGTGCTTTGAGACATCTGTCCTTTTAACATTTGGGAGGAATCAGTGTGCCATTTCTATTCTGCTCCGAAAGGGGAAGCGAGCAAGCTTCCATTCAAAAAGTGTTATTAAACTTAGCTTGCCAATGTCAGCACTGATTTCCACTAGACCTAAGTCTACTTTTAATGACACCTAGATTGACAGGGAAGTTGTCTGTCACTCGACGTAATCGTTTACAGAGACTGAGACACACATTTATATTTTTTACATTATGGCAAATACCTCAAGTCCGCCCTTTAAAAGAAAGTGGATGCCCAAATACAGATCTGAATGGCAGACAGACCACGACTGAGTCACTTCTGAGTACAAGGTCAAGTTCAGTTCAAGAACAAGTGGCGTTTCTGTCGCCCATGGTGGACGGTGGGTCCTGGATCAACATTCAGCAGGGGAATACCACATCTGAGCAGTGAAAGGGCCGAGGACGCAGAGTGGAATTGCTCAACTAAATGATACCCCAGACTACTCAGATTCGGTAAGTTGTTATTAGATTATACAGTGTTTATGGTCATCACATGCCATTCTCCAAGATACACAAGTTTACAGAAGACCCGCTCCCTCGGCATGTGTGAGTGTGTGTGGATGTGAGAGAAAGAAATTCAACCAATAGCCCACTTAGTAGAAATGAATCTTCCAAAGAAAAGAATACACTATCCTATATAAGCGCTTTTGGACCGAAGACTTGAGATTTTTTTTATTTTATTTCTTTTTGTTAACTACAATTTTTACCAAATACAGTGAGTTTACAAAACAAATACTCAGGATATACGAACTGATTTTCTTTCTCTCTTTATCTGAATTCTGAAAACATCCCAAATTGTTCTTTTTTTTTTTGTGTACCACATGAGGCCCACCCCATAGCTGTAAACATGTTTTATTAGACCCTGTTTCCTCAGGCACCACGAGTTCTGGAGCCCCAGTTAAAGTTTTAGTGTCATTAGTGAAGAAGCTTTAATTAAGATGGCAACCGGAAAAATATGCTGAACATTTTGTGCCTTTTCCTTTCACACTGTGTTGAGAAAATATGATCTTTAAGATATTTTCAGTGTCAGAGCCTCTCAAAGACATGAATATTCTGAAACTACGGGCCAGAAAATTATTGAGAAGGGAACAAAGTGCAGGAATGCGAGGGTTTGTAAATGGTCCTACTGATGGATCTGTGTTTTTGCCCGTGTCAAAACAGAGCCAGGACTGAATGGGCCTCCTCATGACCCCCTGGCCTCCGTTCCACGTTCAGGCCGCTCAGGAAGGCCTGAGGTTTGGAGGTTTCTAACCACAACGGCCTTCTCGCTCTTTTTGCTTCATTTTTTGAGATTTTTTATTCCGAAATGAGACACTGGATAAATTATGTTGAATATGAAGGGCCCCCTTGTTCACGTAGAATAATAAAGAAAGGATACCCTGGTGGAGAACTTTGCTGTAATTTCGCCTTAAAGTATGTCTGGGCTAAAGAGTTGGCTGAGAGAGGAGAGAGAGAGCGGGGCAGAGCCTGTCTCATTTCCTCCATGATGGATGAGCCTATTAGCTGTCGAGTGTTAGCGCAGGTTTAGCCTTACACCTTTGCCTCACACACACACACTCATTGTGGCAAGAGGAACTGCTGAGGAAGAGATGACGAGATCAAGTTTGGAAAATTTTTAAATCTCACGAACGCAAAAATTTACCTTCGTCAGGTATTTAAATGACAAAGCTGCTTTTATGCTGCAGATCCATATTCACAAAGAACAACAAATCTAATCCATGAGAAGAAGTCAAAGCACCTTCACACATGTTTCTCTTCACATATTTGTAGAAGTTTCTATTCAGGCCACTCTGCTGTGGATAAGGCATTTATTTTTCTTCATTAACTTTGGCTTAATACTTGTGATTGTATTTGAGCTTTTAAGTTTACTATCACCAAGCTGTGTAATGTCTTAGTAAAATCCAATGTTTTAACGTTCTTAGGCTTCTTCTTAAACAACAACAAGACATATTGTCCCAAGACATAATCAAAAGTCAGCATATTTTTATGTAATGCTTGTGGTTTTCTCGAGTGTATTACACCCGAGCAGTAAGATCAGATTTCCCCGAGCAAATTTCACTTGCATGCTGCAGCAGAAAGCATTTGTAAACTACACCGCTTATCAAACAAACACTATTGTCATGTCACAAACTGGCTCAGGGAATGTGACTAGGGAGTGTGCGCAAGGTTACACTTCAAAACATAATTTGGTAAACTAAGCCAACAATGGAATGCAATGTCAGCATTAAAAGCGTGCATGTGTGCTGTGGAGGCTGGTGAAGGTGCAAAAGAAAGTGATACAGGTTAGACGCCAGCTGTCAGGAGCATGAGAGACAGGTGCTTTTCATTACACTAACTTACACAGCTCAAGGGCCCAGATGAGTCTAATCGACTGGCGACCCTCCAATGTCAGACAATAGACTGCTGAAGTTGGTCAAGACAGCCTCTAAGACAGTTGGAGGGGCTTCACACCAAGCTTGACGTCTGAAAACAAAACATTCAATATCAAAATAATACCAAGTCCGAGACAATAAAGTAATATTAAAATGAGAAATAACATGCATTTCCTCACACTAAACTTATAGCCTTTCACAAATACAGTAGATTGACTATCACACAGTCACATTGCCATATGAATAGTAACCAGATACTACCAACCACCAGCATCCATCTTATCAAATCCAATCACCTGGTTACTGTGGATCCATAATTACAACAACTAGCAAAGAGAAGCTGGTGAATTGGGAGTTACACATGACAAAGCTGGTGCTTATGAACGGGATGAGACAGTTTCTGAACTCTTATGACGATCTCCAAAAGTGTACACGGGAAAGCAAGCAACAGTGAGGTGTATCGTCAGCAGGAAATGAGGTTGGACCACTGACCCAAAGTACACATCAAAATGTTGACATCTGCTGCTCGTGTTCAAACATAGTTGAAGATTCTCTGCCTTTACAAAATTCTAACACACAAAACTGGATTTGACACATACGTGCTACATTGAAGTAGCACACCAAAAGGTTCCTTTAAAAGAAAAGGCTCACTCACCAAACAAGTTGTCCCAAGACACATAACACAAAGAGGAAACATATAAAGCACCAAAGCTAGCAGGCCAACCTACAAAGTTACATACACCAACACAAGAAATACATTTTTGAAGTTCAGTTCCTCACCAAAATGACAACTTCCAGGTCGGTCGTGTGGAAAATATATTTTTTCCTCATAGACTTACATTGTGAAAGAAACTTCAGGAAATCAGCGGATTGTTTTTTTAGGTCAATGAACTTCCCAGTATGAACACATAAATACTCTTTCAATCATTAGGTCCTCTAAAACGTCAAATCCAGAGTTATTTTCCTTCCTCCAGAGACCGTGCTACTGGGAGGTGGGGTTAAAGGAAAGGATATTTTATCTTTTAGAGTCATTTTAGCTTCATGCGCCACTGAACAAAGCTGTATCCGGGAATGCATTTTATTATGCTAACTTCTGCTTCCTCGCGTCCTTGCGTCCTCTCTCCTCCCGTGACTAGGAGATCGTTCCTCCTCAGCCATGATGGAGGATCTTCCAATCCCTTAAATGCACCTTGAGGAGCCAATGAGTAAGGAGGGAGGAGGCTCCTGGAGGAGCTGAGAGCAAGAAAACACTAGCAAATCCTTTGCGTAAATCTTAAACGTAAAAAGAGGCGTGACACACAGCTGTAATAATCTCAAACCATGATGGGACTCTACAAATGAACAGTTTTCTGTCTTTGTAACTTTAAGTTATTTTTTCAAATGCGAGATCAAACTTTCTGCCCTTCACCGTTTGAGTAGCTTCTCTTAAGGCGCTGTCTTAACACTTCTTGAAATTACATTTCACCTTGAAATGACTTATATTTTTATCATTGAATGTAGGCTACAACCAATTCAACTGCTATAATTCTGACACAAGGTTTACAAGTGCAAACGGCTGCTATTCTCAAAGGCAAAGAAAGGAATGGAGGAGATATGTTAGCATGATGAAAAGCACGCCAGTTCTCTGTATACAAACATGCATTGCGCTGAAAGAAAAATGGCAGACGGACGAGACGAGAGAGAGCAGAGCGATAGAGTGCTGCAGGGATTTGTAGGCAAAGTTAGTATTTCCCTGGTTCCCTCCACAAAAAGGAAAATTGGATTTTTCCATTGGATTATTGCAGAAAATAAATTCTGTGGTAAACACAAGTTAATGATATTTATACTTTTTGTTCATCAAGATAATCTTCACAAATGAAGTCCATTTTTATGATTTTTAAAGCATAAGTGCTTCGCAAAACACAAAGAGCCACAAAGTACTTTGTATTTATTAATTTGGGAAAATACACTTTTTGCCTTGCTTTACTCCTTCTGTTCTTACCTTTCACAATAAAAGCTCTAGACATATGTTGCATCACCAGAGGGAAATTAAATTCACTCAGCGCATTTTACTAAGAGGCAACTCAACTAAACACAATATACAATACAATATCTATTTATCAGATAATTGCAGGTCGTTAACAGGTATTTATTATGGATTGTCCACCGGTCGACGTTGATCTGGTCACATTTCAATTGTGCGGCAGCGAGGAAGTCACTGAAGTAGTGTCTGAAAGGGTTTCCTCATTTTTCCAATGAGCTCATCTCCTCCTCTACATAGAATTCCCTAGATAGTGAGCAAGGAGGAGTGAATGCTTTTCGGACACAGCCCGAGTGAGCGAAGGGGCCAGTACTTATAGCTCAAGTGCCCAGTTCACACATTAACCTCCACATTGACCTCCACGTTAACCAGAAACTAATCCATATTGCACCATGCCAATTATTCTGTGTGTCTTCGTCTCATGCTCTGAAGTGTCTTTTGCATCCAGCAGCATCTTGACTATTGACATACTTCTGAAAACGTTTTAAAGAAAATAATTTAATCCCAACTCAAAACATCTCGGCAGCGAATAACTGTCAAAATACAAAAAGTAAAGGGAAAAAAAGAAAAGAAAACTCAGGGAGAGAATAAGAAGACATATCCTACTGCAACAAACAAAACAGAGAGAAGAAATAAAATAAAAATGAATCAATTATTTAATTAAATAATATTTTAAAAAAAACATTCCTGTTGCACATCCATAGGGACAAATGTCCACACATTAACACACACACAAACCCTTCAGATGCAGACGCTTTCCAGAGAAGAGTCCACCTGATTCCCTCATCCATCCACAAGTTATAAATAGGACTCGTTTGACGTACCAGTGCAGAGGCTTTCAGGGTGGGCAGATGGAGGGCGGGGGGGGGTTGGAAGGCGATGGAGGGTCAAAGATAGTTGATATCCCTGTGCTTGTCCTCTAACTGCTCTCACTCTCTATATAACCCCCCTTCTCTCTGCTGCCAGCTTTCTCTCACATGCAACTCTGTCCTCGCTTTCTTTCTTTTCCTCTCTATCTCGCCATGTGTCCTCCCTCACTCACTCTGTGTAACATGTGTCACTCGCACTCTCTCTGGCATGCGCTCTATCCCTCATGCACTCTCTCTCTCTCTCTCTCTCTCTCTCTCTGTCTCTCTCTCGCTCTCTCTCTCTCTCTACAGCTGACAGCATGTAATTGAAATGGTCAAACACATGAAAACATGACAAATGGCAAGAGGTATTTGTGCTTCATCATCATCGTTGCAGACTCTCTCTCTCTCACTGTCTCTCTTCAGCTGGAGCTCGGCTGACAGCTCGTAATCTAACTGCGCAGACACATGACAAATGGTAGGAGATATTTGTGCTTCATCATCATAATTATAGTGGACCCCTAACCCCCGCCCCCTGAACATATCTACACACTTGGCTGAAGCACAGAATGAGTCGACATGTGTTAAATTATGGTTTCTTTGGCCTGCACATTTCCCAACAGAGAGTCCCTGAGAAACGGGATATGCAGATTAACTAGATTAAAGAAGATGAACCGGATTAAATGCAGAGTCAAATTGAGTGGAGAACAACAAATTGATTTTAAACCCGGTCTTATCATGTTTGGCTCACATTGTATGATCACTGCTGATCCACTTCTGAAGAGCTCTAAAGCCAAACAAGCCAGATCAAACTTCCTGGTGCCATATTGGAGGCTTCTTCTGGTAAGACAACAGAGATAAACAGTCATGAAGATAAGACAAGAGGACCCGTGCTGGGCTGCTGACCCGGGTTTGGTCAGACAGTTAACACAACACACTGATAAAAAATGTGCTCAGTTGGGTCACTCGGTGTCACGTAGATCAAGTTAACATTCTAAAAAACATTAACATGTTTAGCTTAATTTTTTCCATTTATCAATTGCATAAGATGTGTCGAATTTACAGCATAAAACAGTCTTAACCTATGGTCCACTTTCTAACTTTTGTTCCCAAATGTCACAGTCTCCATAAACTTTTTCTCATGTCATCCTTGAAAAGCTCCTGAAAAAGCTTGTATGTTACATGAGCTCAAATGCTGGTATTTTGATACCTGAGTCCAGAGCAAAGCTATAGCTGTACCCCCATTTCCAGTCTATTTATGTATATCCCAAAACTATTTCTTGAAGAGTGTTTTGTCAAACCACTATTCTTAAGGTGAAGGGCAAACCTTCAGGCTCGACGGATGTTTTTTACTTTTGTTTTTTATAATTTCTTAGCATTTTTTTATTTTTGTTGTTTTGTCTCACCACCTATTGCAAATGGCAATCTTGTGTTCTTGTTTTATTTTCTCATCAGCAAATCTGACTTACAACAAACTTGTTTTATGAGATAAATAAATAAATATTTCTTCTTTTGCCTTCATTAAATAGGGGAAAGAGGGAAATGTACAATTGTGTTGTAAGTTTTATTGTTGTTGTGTTGCCAAGCTCACTAAGTAATTATTTTATAATAATGAGAAAATTAAACATGAGAAGGAAATTACACAGATGTCCTTTTATAACACAACATACAGACATGATTGTTATGACATTAGTCATATTCTGACTTAACTGAAGAGGTGGACAAAATAACTGTTACAGCATAATGCAGTCCAGTACAACATCTCAAACACAGTCTTAACAGAACTCTAACATTTTACATTTCATATTTATTGAGATATTTATGTCTTTTGGACTGCTACGTACTGTGGGGTGTTTGTTATTTGGTCTACCACATGTTTACCACGTTGCACTGTCTATGTCTGCCATGAAGTCTTTTTTTGATCACGGTATTAGTTAAATCAGCATCCAAATAAAGAACAGCGGTTAAAGAATCATTTGTCTTTTTTATTTGCAGCACAAAGCACCGCAGGCAGAGTTAAATCATGCTGTCTCGCTGTTTTATCGGAGCAAACGCATGTTGATAATGATTTGATAACACGACCCTGCAGACAATTACACGCACAGGAATGTCGGCAGGGAAGGCAACGTCTGGAATATCAACTGCGCCCTACTGCGAAACTCATAATCAAGTTGTTTTGGTATCTCCAGCTATCTAAAGCAGCCATCTTTCAGCTATCCTAAACAGCTATCTTATGTCTCTGTCCCCTCCGCCATCAGACAGGGACAGAACAGTGAGAGGCAGACAACACTGGATACCCTGATAGTGCAGGGGGTCTTGTTTTCCCATGTGCGTTGCCAGGATGTGATGTATAAATAGGCACCGAGCTGTTTGTGTGTGAGTGCAGGCTTAAGTTATGTGGCTATAGCTTGATAGTGGCTGTACGTGGCTGCGAGGCCGCGGCTGGGCGGGCAGCTATGGTGGGGCGGGCTGTCGGTATCTTCTCATGTCCTGAGATCTGAAAGGCCTCTCCCTGGAGGTGGTGACGGGCGGCAGAAGGGCACGGATTCAGAGTATTTTGGTGTTAATTGAGCTTATTGGCCTGCTATTCACAGCCTTGACATGTGATTGATTTAAAGGATAGTGTGAGACTGCGACAGGGCTGACCTCTCCGCTGGCGGCTCCTTAGATATGGCCTCAGAACTGCACAGCTGTGAGGAATAATCCTCTCGCTTCATTTTTTTTTTTTTTTTCAAAGAAGAGTGAGCAATCCACCCTCCGTCAGTATTTTATTAGTTTTCCGACAGTACGGAGATGAAGGAGAGGAGAAGGGAAAGAGAGGAGGGAGAAATTTGAGGGGGCTTTCACTTCAACCTGTGTATCGTTTTCCAGACTGGTGCAGTTCAACCAACAGATATAACATATAACATTTAACGTGGGCCTGTTTACTATTAAATGTTCTATAACCAGCTACTGTCTACTGTTAGACTGGATTTTGTCTTTTTATTCTGTATATTATTTATTTATATATGATTTCTTTAAAACAATGATAAACACATAGTATACAGTGCATGACAGGCAGCTTTTATTTGGTGGTATGTTGTTCACATTTTGTCTCATGAGTCATTAGTGTTTTTAGTCGCGAGAGTTATTAGTTATGTGACTCATCTGTCAGTCGCTATTTGCGTGACTCGTTAGCGACTTGGTAGTTAGTCATGGGAGTCGCCAGTAAGTCAACGTCTCTTTTAAACCTAAGTATGGTTTTTTTTGTTGCCTAGACCTAACTTCCTGAAGACGGAAGTTTATTTTGAAAGATCACTATGCATGTTACGAATGATATTGTCCCGCCGTCCCGACACATTGAAAATGTATCCCAGAGGGGTACCTAGTGCGGTGACCAAATGTAGAAAGGACAACTTTCAGTTTCACGACCAAGAAACTTGTTACTTTGGACAGAGCTAAGCTAGCCGTTTCCCCCTGTTTCCAGCCGTTATGCTAAGCTAAGCTAAAGGGTTGCTTTTTCCAGCTCTCGGCAAGAGAGCGACTAGTTTCCCATAATTACTATTATATACTATTTATATAAAGTGAATCTCAAAATTCCAAATACTTCACCCCCTTCTCTCAATAGGATTTCAAATGCCAAGAAAGCAGCAGATTTACTGAGCATATTTGAAATGCAACCGTCCTTTATGGGTTTTTTTCATTCTGTAAGTACAGTTTCCAAAGCTGATTGACAGGCCTTGACAAAATAAACAGCGACTGCAAGTGTTATTTCAAGTCAGATATGCTACTTGTTCCTTTAACCTTGCTCGATCCAGCAACCCCCCTCAGTCCATTTTTAGTCCTTCCCGGCCGGCCTGGCAGTCTAAAGTCGTTCACTAGCTGCACTGCGACTCATAGTGAAATACAATCAATCCCCGCACTTACCAGTACAGGGCGCCTGCAGGGAATTCATATTCTGGAAAAGAAAATTATAACATCTTCTCCAGTTATACAGCCTTACAGGCATTGTTTCTTATTATTATCCTCCCACAGACATTCTAACAATTTAAACAACTAAATGTCATTGTTTAGGCTTCCCTTCCCCATACTTTATCTTTAAATATTTCTAAATCCTTTGACCCCATGTTCCCTCTGTGCAAAGCCTCAGCCATTCAAAACACCCCCACCTCTCTCCACCACGGCTGTATGACCGCGCAGTAGTATTGCTTTCAACTGCATTGCTCCCCAAGGACATCAGAGAGTGGACCTGAGTGTGCCCAGAAACTTCAGCCTTTAAAAACAAAAGCAGAGACATTTAACTGTTGCAAATTGAGCCATTCAGCATTAGCCTTCCAGTGCAAACACCCACACATACATAAACACGAATGCATCAGTAGACTACTTAATTTTGACCTCTTCATTTTTCTCAGCTTATACAAACTTTTAGCACACTGTGGATACTTTCATTAATTCCTTTGACAGGAAGAGAGGCCATTTATTTTAGAAAAGCCTTTCAAATCCTTCGCGCTTGTTGGCACCCCTCATTCAGGACATATTTACATTGATTGCATGTGGACACTGATTAAGTCTATACTGTGAGAAAACTTCATCACAAAACTTTCAGTCAAACACTTATTAACGGTTATTTGCGCTTCAGTAAATATCTGTAACTATTTTTGTGTTTCTCTGTTTGCTTTTTTTTTTGTTGATGATTCAGCTGCAGGACTGAAACCTTATAGACCTCTTTCCCACAGGAGCCATTTTAAACTTATGTCACAGTCAGGGTGGGATAGTTCAGAGTAATGCCAGCTGTTGTGAAACAACTATTTCCACACAAACTACTATTATTCTCTCTTAAACATATTATCCGTAGCGATGAATCCATAGTAACTTTGTTATATATAAAATTCAGGTAAATCGTTAATAAAGTAAAACAGTAAGAGAACCCAGTTGCAGAAGGAGATTTAGCCTGAGGTATTTAAGATGCAGGTTTTTCAAAAGGGGCTGCAACTTGAGATCAAAAAGATGTCTAGAGATTGTTGAACTTGCAGTCAAGACTCACTAATATATGTGGCCCAATTTATTTCCCAGAATTCAGTGTTGCCAGCTTAGAAGTAGTTCTTGCTTTTTTCAGTTTGTTGAAAGCAACTAGAGACAAATTTGGAACCTTTTCACATATTTAGATTCCCAGTTTTCTATGCTGTTGATGCAGGAAGCCGACGCAGAGCTGGCAAAGTTAAAAAGCCATTCACTTTTTGATTAAAAAACAAGGTCAACCACCAGTACGCAGTCAGCTAATGTAAACCAGATCCAAACGGGAGCAGAGGACCGAACATAAACAATGTGGCAATTACAAACTGCTGGTGGACCGGTATATCTACTGGGTGGCTGATTAGGCGAATGAGAGGCAGGTGTGCAGGCAGGTGATGATCAGGTGACTGCGGGACAGCAAGAAAAGCTGGTGACAATAAGCCTTTTTTCACAGAAGACCTAACCACTGTTAATCTTAACCCCCAAACCCATAACCCTGGTGGGATCATACAGCTTCTGGTGTGCTACCGTGCAACCCCACTCACTCATGAATATATCCTATTTATACAAACCATCATCTGGCATCTTATTGAAATCTTTTTAGCAACAAGTATAGCCACTGTCCTTGAAAGAGGGCTGGCAACACTGCTAACATGTTGCCTGTAGCCAGCTGGCAACTAAGAAATATAACTGAAAAATATATGGCAGTGACTGTACCCTCATTTTATATTTTTATATATATATATATATATATTTGTACTATAAAGTATAATGTAGGTTGACATAGCACTGTTTGGCGTAGAAAGAAATGACGATACAAAAGTGATGTTTTACTATGAATAGAAGATCTGCACCGATGCCTATGGAACACCATCACCAATTTAAAATGTGAAAACTTCACAAATACCTCTCTAAAATACTTTCCAAGGATTTATTACTTTAAATTCTGTGTTTTGAGCTGCTGTTCCCATCGCACCACCATTCGCAGTATTTTCACCGTCATTCCAGCTGTGAGTAGCTCCTCCATTTCCGCTGTATATTGCACTGTGGGACCATTGACAGCACAATCATAAATCAAGTGATTATAGTAATCCATGCAAGCCTTTTTAAGCATACTTTGTAAGTTTTCAAGTGTAGACATACCACCAAAACAGTGAGGATGTTTAGTAGCTCGGTTGGCCCTGATACATAAATATTCAAGACATATTTATAGTAAGTTATTTGGATAGAAACACACATAAAATAAAAGGTTTGGTGGTTAGATTATCTGTTTGTTTAATTCCAGTGATGCTGACATCTTGAGGAAATGACAGCAGAGTCATTCTTGCTACCTGCCACAGACTGTAAAGGACATTATCTCATTTCAAAACACTGGAGGATGAGGAACACAGATGGACTGAGGTGATGAATCAGGCCCATTCACTCAGTCACCTAATAGCGCTACATAAAAAAATTGCATAAGAGTGAAACTGAGACGTTTTGTGCACACTGTCCTCTCATTACAGCAAATAACCATTTCAACTGGTGGATCTGGAAGGAAGTGAACACTTAAAGGGACATCATAACGTTGCAGTCGTGATTAGAAAACAAGAAACCTAAACTGCCGCTAGCTTTCACTCGTCTCCGGTGTCTGCTCATTCCTCTGGCACTGCATAAATTACCAATTATTACTACACAATATGAACAAAGAGATAATTACATGATCCAAGCCTCAACAATTTACCCTTATTCTCCCTGTCAAAGGCAGTACACTGGTCCAGATGTATTGCTTTAAGTGTGAGGTGTCTCTTATTACACCCATAACAATCTCAGACAGCCCGTGTCTGTGGATAGTAATGTCATGCCGGGCTGTGGCAAGGCTCACCCATTGTTCTCCACAGGATGTTTATAGCTTTGTGCCTGATATATGATCACCAATAAGTAAGAAGTAGTAATTACAAGGCCCACACTCCACCGGATCGCCTGATGAATGTGTGAAATAAAAGACGGGGGGTTCTTTGTGGAGGCTAGTTATTACAAAGCCATTCAGAGGTTTGACATACGGCAGTATTATGAGCGGGAGAGCGCGAGCAGAGGGAGAGATAAATAGCATATATCAATTTCCTCCACCAAATGGCAAAGTAATAGCGCTGACCTTCTTTAAACAAATGCACTGCAAGCCAGTGAATGTCCAAATCAAAATACTTAGTTGAGCACTCGCCGCTCAGGTCAAGAAAGAAATAACACAATTAGGTGAAATCAAAATACACAAAGAAAGCACAATGGTATCCAATTGTAGAGTCCAGGACTCAGAGAAGTGGTGCGGTCAGACCTTGTGTCTCCTAAACTAATCAGCGGATCAGTGCCATTTATTCTTTATGGATTTCACCACAGTGGTGCAAAAGAGAATAAAAAAGTGCCCAATTTTTAATTTCGAAATCAAAAACAGTTAGCGATATCACAATGGATTACTGGAATAGTTTGACATTTTGGAAAATATGTTTATTTGGTTGGGGTTTTTTTGCCAAGAGATAGATGAGCTGATCGATACCACTCTCATACTGTATCTGTCCGTTCAGGCTCGAGCCAGCAGCTAGTTAGCCTAGCTTAGCATATTGACTGGAAAGGGGGGGAGGGGGGGCTTGAGGAGGGAACAGCTAGCCTAGCTAGTTTTTGCGAAAACAATACATAAATCTGTTTGCTTTATTGTTCTTAGATAACCCTCAATGACAGTTATTGCGGGTCAGTTAACTGTAATCTAAACTGCTTTGCGGGTCCAACCTTCCATCAGCGTTCCCACCTCAAGAGGCTTTGTCACTTAGATGCTAATACATCCTGATATGTGCTGCTTACCTTGGAGAAAGATATGTCTGATAATAATCTGAGGCCTTTTAAGGGCACACTCAGGCTTCTCCAGGCCCTCTCCAATGACCCTTCGTCTTTGAAGTGTGAACTTGAAAACGTTTAAGTGGAGAGGCTGCTGAGTAGTAATGGAACTTCAGTTCATTTGATTCACCAGAAGCCTCGATGCTGACGTACAATAAGATATCATCTCGGCGTCTGGAATGTATTTCCTCCCCCGCTCGATGAGGCTTAATTTGAAGTTGGAGGCTTTTTCTTCTCTACCTGAAGCCAGATCTGATAAAGCAGTACACAGTGCCTTCATCTAGTTCAATTTGTCATCTAGAAGAGGAGATTTCCTTTCATAAGGCACAGGCAAATTTATAGCCTGATTATACAAAGTGTAGTATTTAAACAGCAGTATTTTCACACCTCATTGGACGAGATCTTAATATTGTGGGATACAGTCGTCTTAAAGGAATAGTTGGGGGGAAATGGTTATTTGCTTTCCTGCTGAGAGCTAGATGAGAAGATTGATATCATATCTGTACAGTAAATATGAAGCTAGAGTCAGCAGTTGGTTAGTTTAGCTTAGCTGAGGGCAAAACGACGGAAGCGCAATGCATTCTGAATTAACAAGATCATTATCTTGGTATCTTCGGCCAATGTGCCGCTGCTATGCGGTTTGTAAATTAGGACTGTCCTGAATTTTTTGGTTTCCCTCGGTATATATAGTGCTTATTGCTATTGATACTATTTCCCCTAAATACTATGTGCTGGTATGGTGTAATAATTACTAAAGCAATTGCAGTAAAAGTGATTTTGTGACCATCATCCGCATACCCTTGGAAAAAAACATAAATCATCGCCTATGAACGTGGCTTTTTTTTTTTTAGCCCTGTTGATTTTATTATTTAGGGTGTTGTGGAGGGTTAATCCAAGAGGTTAGGTGGTGTAGAAATGCAAGAAATGTGTTTTAATTACAATTTTCTTTTACGGAGGAGGACCCTCCGGCTCCTGCCAATTATGTATCTTTTCTCCATTTTGAAACATTTCAAGGCGCCCATGCTGGTAGCTAGTCACCTTTGGGTCGAGTCTCTTTCACGCTTCCAAAGCAAAGCTAATGATTTTTGGCTCTAGCCTTAAACAGACATGAGAGTGGCATCATTCTTCTCAACTCACTTTGACAGACAAGTGATTATTATTTCCCAAAATGTTCGTCTATTCCTTCAAAGAATTGGTTGTTTTCTGCGATTTAGTTAATGTGCAAGAGGCCACAGCATCATACTTATTTCTCAACACATTCAACACGTTGCCTGCATTGATCTAAATGTTAGAAAGTCACGCGCCACTTTTAGCAGAGACAAGTGCAATGCTGCCTTCAGCAGAGTTTTAACAGGGGGGCTAATAGAGACAGTATGCAGTTGACAGCCAATTCAGTCCTGCAGGGCGAGAGGCCAAAATCCTTGAGTTCCAGCCCTGTTTGAGAAAAGATCAAATGCTCAGTGCAACAGCTGTTGAGCTGGAGGCTCTCCCCACTCAGCCACTAGATGGAAACAATAGTCCTCTGCACAGCACAATCACTGTTGCATCCATTTGTTGCATGTTATGCCTGGTTCTGTGCACTGTTTTGTCTTTTGCCATCATGCCAATTCAAAGCATCCTGTCTACGGATTCATTGGGTCTTTGTGTTTTTAGAGGGACCGTTCTTCAACATGGTCCACCCCCCGAAGCACCTGCCCCCCTGCGGAAGTGTCCTTAAGCGAGGCAATGAAACCCCTACCAGCTGCAGGGGAGCTTTGTTTAACAGAAGAAAACTGACCTGCAGGGCTCCATAAAGTTTCATGTTATACTGCATGAAAACATTATCAGAAAATGGTGACAGATTAATTATGAGGCAGCAACAGTAAAACGCCACTGGGACTATCGCTTTACAAGAGGAGCAGGCTTTTTCTACGACTATACTGGAGAAAAACTATACTGGTGTTTGAGCAGTATAAATAAAGTTTATGGAACCAGAGGATGAAGTTTTTGCAGCATATTTTTCATTTTCCTCAATAGCTCTATATATATATATGTATATTTATGCTTAATAAATGATAATACAAGTTTCAGATCCCTTTGATGGTTGTAAATATTACTCTTTGTGTTGATAACTGACTGTACAGGCTGCTCCTGACGTTGTTATCCACCCATGGTCTAAAGTAACTTTAATATTGAGTAAATACTCAAGTGCTGTACTTAAGTCTAATTCAGAGATACTTTTACATTTTAAATCGCTTTGCACTTCTTTCCAATACATTTTTGAAGTAAATATTGTACTTGTTTCACTACATTTATATGACCGCCGTTGTTACTTTGCAGGTTAAAACTCTACAATTAGCGTATGCAATAAGTTAATAAAGTTTTGATTAGCAAAGTAACTGTAGTTGTTGGATAAATATAATAGAGTAAAAAGTATAAAGTAGCATGAAATGAGTACTCAAATAAAGTAAAAACACCACAACATTTTAACTAATCTTAATACACACAAATATATGATAAAAGATCTGGGTGATTTGGGGCCCACAGCTAATATTTTGCTCCAAGGTCCCCTAGCAGGTCAATCCAGCCCTTTATATACTCAAGTGTAATTTTGAATACAGGACTTTTACTTAGTATTTTTACATTTCAAAGTTTACCTAAGCAAAACTTGAGTATACTTCTGCTTCCACTGTTTATAAGTAATGATAATCCCATTAAGGGCCATTCTGCAAAAAGAGCAATGATGGGATTAGTATCCTTTTACACTGTGAAAATGCTTCATTACAAGTAGATGTCCTGAATTTCTAAATGTTGACTAAGCTAAATGTACTGAAAGTAGTCATCATACAAAGAAACCTGTGAGGGTATTATTAATACATACATTAATTAGACATTAATACTGATGTCTAAGGCGCATTTTATTGTTGTAGTTGGTTGGGATGACGCAAATTTGACCCACTTAACACTACTGTAGCCTATATGTAAAATCTTAATTCATAGTAGTCTGATAAATTAAGTAGACTAGGCCAAACATATTTTTTCTCTGCAGTGGATTTGAAGTGTAGCCCAAGAACGAAATGGAAATACTCAATTAAAATGCAAAACCCCCAAATGTGCCAGTAGCCTACTTTTGCTGAGTGCAACGCACTAAAAGAGCCATTTTGAATTACTTTTACCTGTACATTTAGCAATTCACACATTTTCATACCGCTAGTTCACTCAACTTAAGGATCTGCGTGCAATTCAACGCAGAAATGTGAGAGGTATTTGACCATCCTCCAGCATCTGTCTGATAATTTTCCTTGTGTGGTGCTGCCAGTTGAAATGTGAGCGTCACGGAGCCCCCACCCCCCCCACCCCTCAACCCCCACCCCCAGCCCCCTCTCCCCTCCTCCTCCTCCTCTCGGTCTCTCCCCCGACTGAAGTCCCACTGAGCGGCTCTCCAACTTCAGTGTCGAGCCTGAACGCGGAGGACGAAGAGCGGCGAGCCGACAGACACACACGGCCGCAGCTGCCCTCTTTGGACCCGCAACACGTCCGTCCGGATACCTGCTCTCGGTCCGCGGGCGCTCGCGCTCGGGTTGGGGATTTACGCGCAGCTCTCGGCGCTTGATTTTGATGCTTTTTCCTCCATTGTTTGGTCGAAGTTTCCGACTGTCACGTCTTAAGGCACGGACCCTAATCTCGACCGACTGCGGGATCGATCGTTTTGATTCAACACTAAATAATAATTGAACACTTCGCTTCTACTTAAGGCGGCTTAAGTAGAAGTGTTTCCCCCCTTCTTCTTCTTCTTCTTCTTCTTCTTCTTCTGCCGGAGCAGTAACGGTGAAGGCAACATTTGGACCTGCCTTCGCCATGGGGGAATAGCGGGGGACCTCTCTGTAAGCGACCCCCGTGTCTCGGACTCTTTTCATATTCATTTAGAAAAAGACAGAGCTCAGTTGTTTTGTTTTTTTTGTGTGTGACTCCAACAATGGGCACGGACGGTTGTCCGCTGACGGCGGGGATTCTTCTGTGGTGCCTGCTGGTGATTTCTGGCTCCAGCTTCGAGATCGGCTCCTACGACCTGGAGCGAGGCAGACCGGCCAAGTGCGAGCCCATCGTGATCCCCATGTGCGAGGGGATCGGCTACAACCTGACCCGCATGCCCAACTTCATGGACCACGACGACCAGAAGGAGGCTGCCATCAAGCTGAACGAGTTTGCCCCTCTGGTGGCCTACGGCTGTGACGTGCACCTCCGCTTCTTCCTCTGCTCCCTCTTCGCCCCCATGTGCACGGACAAAGTGTCGACCTCCATCCCCGCCTGCAGACCCATGTGTGAGCAGGCCCGGGAGAGGTGTGCCCCCATCATGAAGAAGTTCAGCTACACCTGGCCGGACTCGCTCGACTGCTCCAAGCTGCCGACCAGGAACGACCCCAACGCCCTGTGCATGGAGGCCCCCGAGAACGAAACCCGCACGGAGGGGAAGAAAGGCAAAGACATGCTCTCGGTGCCCCCCCGCCCCAGGCAGCCGGGCACCGGCGGCCGCTCTCCGGGCGGCGTGGGGTCCTGCGAGAACCCCGACAAGTTCCAGTTCGTGGAGAAGAGCCAGTCGTGCGCCCCGCGCTGCTCCCCCGCTGTGGACGTCTTCTGGTCCAGGCAGGACAAGGACTTTGCCTTCATCTGGATGACGGTGTGGTCCATCCTCTGCTTCGTCTCCACCGCCTTCACCGTGCTCACCTTCCTCCTGGAGCCCCACCGCTTCCAGTACCCGGAGCGCCCCATCATCTTCCTCTCCATGTGCTACAACGTCTACTCCGTGGCCTTCATCATCCGCTCGGTCGCCGGCGCCGAGAACATCGCCTGCGACCGGGAGCACGGGGAGCTGTACATCATCCAGGAGGGGCTGGAGTCCACGGGCTGCACCATCGTCTTCCTCATCCTCTACTACTTTGGCATGGCCTCTTCCATCTGGTGGGTCATCCTCACCCTCACCTGGTTCCTGGCTGCAGGGAAGAAGTGGGGCCACGAGGCTATCGAAGCCCACAGCAACTACTTCCACATGGCTGCGTGGGGCATCCCAGCTCTGAAGACCATCATCATCCTCACGATGAGGAAGGTGGCGGGAGACGAGCTGACGGGACTGTGCTACGTGGGAAGCATGGACCCCGCGGCACTCACGGGCTTCGTCCTCATCCCGCTGTCCTGCTACCTGATCATCGGCACCTCCTTCATCCTCACCGGCTTCGTGGCCCTCTTCCACATCCGGAAAGTGATGAAGACGGAGGGCACCAACACGGAGAAGCTGGAGAAGCTCATGGTGAAGATCGGCATCTACTCCATCCTCTACACGGTGCCGGCCACCTGCGTCATCGTCTGCTACTTCTACGAGAGGCTGAACATGGACTACTGGAAGCTGAGGGGGTTGCAGACGAAGTGCGGGTCGTTCAGCGGCCTGAGCGGCGACTGCTCGCTGCAGACGTCGGTGCCCACGGTGGCCGTGTTCATGCTGAAGATCTTCATGTCGCTGGTGGTCGGCATCACCAGCGGCGTGTGGGTGTGGAGCTCTAAGACGCTGCAGACCTGGCAGGGCCTGTGCAGCCGGAAGCTGACAGACAGGACTAGAAGTAGAAAACCCTGCAGCGGCGTCAGCTGTGGCAGCACACACTGCCACTACAAATCCCCTGCTGTGGTTCTGCACATGGCCAAGACTGACCTGCACTCAGACAACCCCACACATGTCTGAGAGGGAGCATGACACACACACACACACACACACCTATGCCCTGAATAAGGAGCTGCTAAAGACTTTGTAAGAAGATGAGTTATTGAACTGTCCGTTGCTGCCCTGCTGCTGCCGCCGAGGGACGGGGACACACAGGCCTCGCTATGAGAAACTAATCTATCAACAGTATTCAATGCATAAAGGGAAATGTTCAGTATTGTTACCCATATTTTTTCTGTTTCATAGTGTTCTGTGCAGTAGACATGCCCTGCGTTTCAAAAGCAACAAAAAAAAAAAGAGAAAAGGACTGTTATGGGAGGTATGTTGGGAAATATTCTCCTCCCCAAAAGTGGCATGATTAACTGTATAAATCTGTATAAATGTTTTATTTATTGTAAATATATTTAATTTAAAGTGGGCTCTTATCAGATTTGTTGTTTAGATGCATTTATTAAAAAGGTAAAGGGAAATGAAGTGCCTTTTATAAGAACTCTGGTTCCGGCCTTTTTGGAGGATAATAAATTTGTGGAATTCATGTTCAACTTCCTCACTGCCTGGTGTTATTGTTTGTCACTGACTCACACTAGCTTCTAATGCATGTTTAACCATTTTAACGGTCTTAAACTGATTCCGATTTAATAGTCACAAACGATGGCTCATTTCAGTCTTGTTTTCCTGATTTTCCTGCCATTCTTCTCCGGGGATTTATTAAAATGTTTTGCAGCGGGGGCTCCCTGCCAAATATGTTGTCTTCTAAGTGCACGATGCTCCGCATCCCAGAGGCGTCCCCAACAATAATCCTCAAAGAGAATCGCTGATGAATAGAGTGGCAAACCGTGGCAAGTATTAATGTTTGCATCATCGTCTTAAAAATGCAGGAGCGGAGGAATATATTTAATTAATGGCTGTTTTAATTCTTCCACCCAATCATTGTTGTTGCCCTCTCGCTGCTCCATTTGATCCCCGTGCAAACACTCAGCACTTTGATGTGAGAGGACGAGTCTGAAGTGGATTTCAGCCTCATTGCATGGTTTCACTGGCAGATTTAATTTTAGCACAGGCACTCAAAATTGTGGTCGTTCGTGGAGTAGATAGGATTTTTCACTTAATTTTTAAGTTTACATGTGGGTTGTGGCTCTTGGAAGCTGTAGTTCTGGTATAAATTAAGGGAGTTCAACTTTATAAACGATGGGTAAATGTTCGAATTAGATATAGGCCTTTTGTTTGGCGAAAGAAACGACACAACTACCATCAGGCATAAATATTCACTGACTGATTCAGAGGAAAAAGTATGCCTAACATTGTTTTCATTAAATAAATACCCTAAGTTGGGTCTTGCAACCAAAAATTTGAGTAATAAAGTCCATTTTATTAAGCACAAGAGCCACCGTGTTCTCACATGGTCCATAAAAAAAAAGTGAAAATAAATAGCTTTTACATTACGGGACTTTAACAATTTAAGTGCCAACGTAAATTACAGCCACACACAGCAAGTCGTTTCACAGCAAAACACAGTGGAAATTACAGTGTTTGACAGCAGTGGGCTTGATTATTATGTCTGCGTGTAATTGTGTGCCGTGTCACCAGCACCAGCAGCACATTGGAGTGATAGCATGGAAAAAAATGTGATGACCAGGAGCTTGTTTTCATTACGTTATTGGAACCTCAGCAGTGTGAAGCAGGCGCGTGCTCGCTGACATCTCCAGAGGTTAAAAGTTGTTTTGTTTTCGTTTGCGTTCCAGCGGAGATATAATAAGATTCATGTACTCCAGCACATGTTAGCATTCATTTGCTGAAGACACATCAGTCTAAATCAAAGCTGCCTCATGTCTCTGTTGTAAATTAACCACATTTTCCACTCGGCGCAGTGTTGTGTGGATCTGTGCGACGCCTGAGTTAACTTGAATTGCTTATTCCTTCCTCCTGCAGAACAAGACGCGGGTTAACTACCAGCATCCTCCCCCTTGTTTTCATTACTCAGCCATTGTAGACGTTGTCCATGGCTTGGCAGGCGAGCGTTGCGAGTCCTGGACTCTGACACCGTGTGGATCACATTTAACTGTTTTTAAAAAAGGGGGCTGTTTTGCTTGGAGCCCGCTCGTAGCCAGAGACTCGGCTGGTGGTGTTTCAGCCACATGTTCCAGTTCGTGGGCGCCTGAAAGGGGGCGCGTGCTTCCTCCCCAGTTTACACTCCAGTGACATGACCCGGAGAGGCCAAACACTTGCTGTGTGAGACACAAACCAGCTTGTCCCACCTGCGCTGAGCTGCACTGATTAGATAGGAAGGAGGTAGCTGCAGAGGGTTAAGGACACAGGGGTAGTACAGAGGGCAAGTTTGTCTTCTGCAGCAAAGCTTTGTTTAAATCTCCGTTTCCCTTCTCAGCACTTCTTTTTTTTTTTTCATTTTCTTGCCCTTTCTGCACTTTTTTTTTGTTATTGTAATTTTTCCACGTTTGGCTGAATATGACTAAGACAGTTTTTTTTTCTTCTTTTTTTTTTTTTTAATCAGAAAGGTCAATAGAAATGACTTGTTACAGCAGCAGCAGCAGGATGTCTTTGCTCTGTTTTCCTTTACCACCAATATGAATTCTATCACTACATTTCCAGGTCACTGAAAGCTATTTTTAGTTTCTCTCTTTCGCAGAGGAAAGGAATCAGTGGAGCGCAGAGCTTCAGATAGAGGCAAGAAAGAAACGTTCATTCCAAAAACAGAGTTTGTTTGAGCTGTGGTTCTTTTGGCGCCAGAGATGTGGCTGCCGGGAACACCTTCTCTTCACACACACACACATGCACGCACACACGCACACACACACACACACACACCTGAGGTCTGCAGTGCTGGAGTGGCAGCAGCCAATCAACACCAAGCTTGTTGTGAAGAAGACCCCACCCCAACTTCCAGTAATGTCCATTTTCAGGAGCAAGTAAGCTCGGTCTCGCTCAAAAGATTTAGTTTGGCTGAGTCTCGGCGCTGTTTTTCTTCTATCCTGGCTCAGGAGGTTAAATAGTGTCAGTCGCCCTGAGCAGCAAGTTTGTCTGAGCCAAAAGTGAGACTACTCTCAGAAAAAGGCAACACTTTTCATTGTAGGTTATTCAGGAATATTTCCTTGTGTTGACTGTGAGCCTAACCGTGTATTTATTTGTTCTAAAGCAACACAGAACAGGTATATTTACCCAGGATTTGGGCATTTGTTTTTTATAACGAGGCGTAAAAACACCTTTCCCGCTTTGGCTGCTGACGCCATGTTTTTGTCTGCTGAGGAGAAATCCCCCCCCATCTGGTCATGGGTCTGATTAAAGGCGATCATTATGGCATCAATGCGTCTCCCTCATAGACTTAAACCCCTTCCCACCCCTGAGGGGGAAAAAAGAGAAAATAAAGCATCCTTCATTACCCTGCCCTCCCTCCTTCTGCAGTCCCCCACCCCCCTTGAGCACTATCCCTTTCCTGTGCTGTTTTGATGTGTAAATGAGCGCATTGAAAACCTGCAGGCCCCCAAAGAGATGCTTTCCATGAAAATGCGGCAGTCAGAGAGCACCAGAGTTCACACGGCTCACCACTCCTCGCAACCGGACTCCAATCAGACACCCAGTACGCCGCTGCTGTCTCCTCTGTTAGAGCGGGACACAAACATGAAATCACACACACTATTGCACAGACGCATGCTGACTCATATCATCACGCAGACATAAACATTTACACTGTGACCTCTGGGAAGAATCCACTCCAGAGGTAAAAAAAAAAAAAAAACGCACGGCGGAGTTGGAGGATTTGGCTTTGCAGGGACTTTTTTTGTTAAAATGAGGATACAGTGTCAAGTGTCTGAAGTGGCTGAAGAGATACGGCAGCTGAGATTTTTCTGCAGCATCTATCATGTCAGGGAAATGAAAGGCTGGGAGATTAAAAGACTGCTTCAGAGTACAGAGGATTGTCTGTGTTGTTCAGTATCTTGGAATTTCAGAAGCACTGCAGAGGAAGAAATACACAAATGTTTTTACTCTGTTCAAAATAACATGTTTTCTAATCAGCAGCAACACATCTATCAGGAGTGTGTGTACAATTAGATTAATCAAAAGTCTCTTTCATATTCACTCTTTGTTTTGTCTTATCCTTCTTTCAGGATTTATTTTTCTTCTTGGATGAAATAGTTCCAACTGTTTCTGGTATTTAAAAATTGTGTCACTATCTAAAAAAATTAAAGAAAATAAAGAAAATTAGGCTTTTTCTGAGAAAGTTTCTTGGAAACAGGCGAAATAGTTTCACCACACTAGCGGTTTCATGTCATTTACTTTTAAATACTGAGATATTAAGACTCAATTATATACATACTAATCACTTAACATGGAGATTCTCTTCAGCATGGATAAAGTCCAATTTGAAACTGCACTCTTACTGACCCGTCACTTTTCAGTCTCAATTTCCAGACTTCATCCTTTCATCTCGACATTAAAAGAGAGTGAAGTCAGACCACTGCAAGGATTGTGCTTTTAAATTTTAATCAGAAGGAAATTTTAATTAAACATTCACCAAAAAGGACCCAAAACCGGATTTGAACTTGAATTAACTCAAATAAAGATCATTTCATTCATATTGCACAAAATTTAAAATCCTCATGAAAAGGCTTTACAATCTGTACAGCGTACGACCCTCTATCCTTAGAAACAACAACAGTAAAATCACATATCGCACACAAAAAGAACAATTAACCACAAATTAAAATGTGTAAAACAAGTACTGCAACTTATCAGCAATTTAACTAACATAATACATTTCAGGGATGAAGCTGGTGCCACTATAAAGAAGGCAGTTTACATGAAAACTGTCCTTCCACACAAAAAGTTTAAAAAATGATAGAGAGAGTTACTCCGCAAAATAGATACATATTTTGACCAAGGACAGAAAGGTCAAGGAAGTGAAAACCCAAATAAAAGGACAACAGAGTCACTGCGGAAAATCTTGCCTTTCAAACTACTCTGTTATAAATGTTCTTAGTCGTTTATTTGCATAATTTGGACAATCTTTTATGCAATCTAGATTTATTTATTAAAAATGAGTTTGGGGGAAAGCATCTACCAAATTAATGTAATGTAACGTGCTGTCAAAGATGCAAGCAGGTCAAAATGGATGCAAATGAAAATCGTGCTGCGACACAAAGTGGTAACATCGAAGAGTAAAAGGCCTGGCAGATTATATTAAGAACACAGTGCGGGAGGAGAAAGAGGAGAAAGTTTCAAGAAAAAGTTTCCAGCTTTTTGCTGTATCTTTTATTTTTTTTCAGAGTGTTTTTTTCATGTCCTTTGATCAATAGGCAGAAGACAGAGAAGTAAAGCTTTCTCATCCCCCTGTACTCATTCCTGTGCTTCGTCTGCCTGTGGCTGAAGGAGAGATGAATCAGTGAACAGAGGGAGGATCCGCCGCTCGCACTCGCTCTCTGAAGCCAACAGCATTGCTGTGATCACTGTTAATCTCCTTTGCCACTCCGCTGCCATCTCCTCAAATACATTCATCTCATTTCCAACAGTGCGCGCGGCCTCTTCTTCCTTTCTAATTAGGCATCGTCAAGATTTCAGCAGTCACCCTTTGGTGCTCTGCAGCGGGCAAAATTGCTCTTTGAGCCAGGGGGTCAGTGATGGCAAGTATTTGTTTGAGGGTTAAATCACAGCAGGCCTTTCATCATGTTGTTATGTTGCACGATCAGAGGCTTGGGATTATGTAGGTCAGACATTGGAGAGTGAGAGCGCCCCTTTTGTAGCTGCCATTTTTATTCAGTTGCTAGGCAGCACCCGCTCTAATCTCTTGTACCAAAGAGTCTCTCCCCGGAGAAAAAAGAGAGGGAGCAGGAGTTACAAAGGACGGGAAAAAAATGTGAAAACAGCATCAACAAAGAACACAAACCCATGCAAGGACTGCTTTTAGAAAACCTCTAAAGGGAGGGAGTGGAAAAGGACAGGATGTGGGAGTCTAAGCTCGGCCCTGAAACCTGCTCTGGCCATCCTGAACATCTCTAAACCCCCGCGGTTTTGTTTGCGCCGTTGACTGAATAACTGAAGGAGGATCAACCAATCACACAACTTTAACTGCAGGGTAGAGTCCACATCCAAATCTGCACCGGTTTGCAAATGCTGGGAAACATTAAATTAAAATCTTGACTCAAGCTTTCAAAAACAAGTGTAGGCTAAATGCCCGAGTGGGTTAGTGAAAGCAGAACGGGTGATGTGAGTCCGGACTGTGGCACAAATCGCTGTCAAACAGGTACCAAAATGGATCAGAACCAGATCCGGGGTCTCGGTCATCTGGCAAGTGTGTCTGCTGTCACACTGCCACCGCACCCCCACCCTAAATGTGCTCATGTCACGCTCAGCCATCAAAGGCTCACCCCTCGGCTCTGTGTTCTCAGAGAGGAGACCCCCCCTCCACACACAGATCCCCTCCCTCCCACCCCGGCCCCCGGCTCTGTAAGGATCTGCTATTCTCCGTTGCATTTCACACTCTTTGATTTGGAGTTTTGAAGTTTGTTCTTGTCGGCACATTTCCTGACTTTTGTTTGACTCAGTTGTGTTTCATATTGACTGTCTCAAATCACGACGTATCCAGATGATGTGCATTCTGCAGACCTGGTACTGTACTGTTGCTTCTGACGCTCTCATGGCTGTACGCTAAATATGAAGCTACAGCTAACAGCTTGTTAGTTAGCGTTGTACAAATAGCTGAGTTTACGCTCACGTTAGGTTATTGTACTCGCTTTTTGTACCAATTAGATAAATAAGATTTAACCGGTAGGCAGATTTTGTTTCCTTTGGACAGAGCCATGCTAGCTGTTTCCAGTCTTTTTTCTAAGCTAAGCCCTGTCTAAAGGTATTAAACCAACTAAATGTAAAAACGTCAACAAGATATGTTCATTTGTAAATTTAAGAGGTGGGTGGATTTAGTTATCTTACGACAGAGCGTGATACCTTAATGTTTACTGAACAGATATGAATCTTCTAATTTAACTCTCAGCAAGAAAGCTAATTAGCGTTTAAAATTTCAAACTATGTAAGAGTTGGACCGAATATTTCAAAGCTTGGAAACTTAATTCACTACGTTAACATTCAAATGCTGACGACAGGTATTCGAAGCTTCGCTTGAAAACCTCAATAGAAACTTCGACTGTAAAATAGTGAAATTGTGTGCAGCCCTAAATTATTGCTTTAAAATTATATTTAGTATTTAAATTATTGATATTTCTATAAACGCAGAGCTGACAAACATCTAAATATCTCATTCTTCTCTGTGAAGACGTTTAAATCTTAATCCAATAATAGAAGGGAATAAATAAAGAACAATTTCCTGTCACACCAGACCAACATTGTTTCCCAAAAGCATGCTAAGCTAACCGGGCGTAGCCTTGTAGGCCAAATGGCCAGACATGAGAGTGGTAGGCTATCAATCTACTCATCTAACTCCTGGCAAGAAAGCCAACAAGTATTTCTCAAAACGTTCTAAACTATAAACTATTATTTTAAAAGTGTGTGGGACGCATGAAGCAGACTCAAACAGAGGAGGCATTTTAAACTACCAGACTGCCGAAAGGTATAAAAGTCCTTTGTGCACCAGCTCAAAGGTTGTATGGTGGGATGTAATTGGCTAATTAAGGAGAAGCCGTGTGTATTCGGTGCCAGTGTGTGTGTGTGTGCGTGTGTGTGTGTGTGTGTGTGTGTGTGTGTGTGTGTGTGTGTGTGTGTGTGTGTGTGTGTGTGTGTGTGCGTGCGTGTGTGTTTGGGGGTTGTCCTCACATGATTTCTGCTCTTGGTTTCTCCAAATCAACATGTTAATTAACAAAAAATTCTACTTTTTGCACAGTATCTGCTGAGATTGTCCAGGGTTGTTTGTATTTTGTGAACAAAATGAGACAGAAAATCCAATGAGACATTTCGGGTTCAAACACATTTGGCCCAAAAATTTCCTATCATCAATTAAGCCCTTTTTCCGGCCAGGACTGTTGACTCAGGCTGATCACTGTACATTACCCAGTCTGTGTAGTAAAAGGAACCAGCTGGGGCCACACTCCCTCTAACACTGGACCTTTTGTCAAGGTCTCAGCCCCCCTACAAGTAAAATAAAAACCTTGTTGCATGAGAGATACTCTTTGTGTGGAAGCAGACATTGTTCCTATTGTGGCGTGTCAAGGCTGACATGCCAGGTCCAACACAGTGCTGAATAAACTGTGGTTTGTGTACATACTGTAACTGTAGGCTGTGGAAAAGGAGCGAGGCAGCGGTCTGTGATGATCTTGGCGGCCGGTGAGGATTTGGCATGTAGAGCAAGAGCTTGGAGCAGCAGTACCACATGCAGCCTTTTACCTCAGGATAATAACTGCTTGTAGAGCAGAGCGGGAGAAAACCTGCAAGGATCAGCCTTCCTGTTCACACCCCATCATGCATGAGCTGGCAGGATTCTTGTGTTGTTATGGTCATGAGACATTTCCTGTGTGTGTTTTGGGGTTGCATCTGGGCTTGTTTACAGCCCAGGGTAGAGCCTCATTAAGTGGAACATGTTACTAGACGGATGTGGAGGGGCTCAAGTGCCTATTAGTGGGGCCGGCCCGTAGCCCCAAACCAGAACCCAACTGGGCCAGGTGCTTCGTGATACACCCTGGTTTCCACAACTCAGGCAAACAGGGCTGAAATGGGCTTACTCATTAGAAAAGTGTTCATCGTAAATTTTTGCCAAATATCCCCCCCTTTGAAACACCTCATGCGATATCATCCATGGTGATCTCTCAAATTCGACATTGAATTTTAAGGAATGGTGATATTCTATATTTTTGTTATAATCAGATCCCATGATAACACCAAAATCAATCTTCCCTCAAGTTCTCTGGCAACATTACGTCTTCAGTGGTAACCAACAGGTTTGGCACTCAGTGATAAACCTGTTGGTTACCACGTAAATCTTCAAAAACTTGTAGAGTTTAATTAAAAAACGAGGTTAACTAATTTCATAAATAAGCAGGGCACTGTAGATTTTAGCAAACATTACCAAAGCAGGGTTAAACAGTGAATTTGTTGACTATTTTGAGCTACGGATTTATATGCATTTGGTGCGCGAGTGAATATTTACGGCAACAAGACAATGTGAATGTGGGATCGACTCATCACATTCATCGGGAACATGTCATGTAGTGCAATGGTGTCGCTCATTGATGGGTTTTTAACTAACAGAAATGGAGCTCTCAGTATAGCAGGATACACATACTTCTGAGTAGAATCAGTAAATTGCTGGTTTTGATCTTTTGATGATCACCAGATCCTTTAAGCAGAAGTTCAGTGCTTTGTGCACGGCCACTAAATGCTGACCAAACAAGACCGTCTGAGCACGCTGAGGTGTCCTTGATTCATCCTTGTGCATGTGCAAGTAGCCCTTTCTTGTTCATTTTTAATTTTGTGTGTGTTCATAACTGTGAGACCCTCACATCTCACAGGCCCCTCTCTCAGCAGCAGCTACATGAATTCCTCCACAGCTCCAGTGTGAAGTGTCCTGCAAAGACCAAAGCTGGGCAGCAGAGGACAAAGCAGAGAGGGATTAGCGTCCCCCGCTTTTCTGCTCATGCACACCCGCACTGTGTAACACTCGACATAATCAAACACTCACCCAGTGTGACACACAACACAACCAAACACTCTTCTGGGGCTATGCTACTAAAACAAACCCTGCGCTGGAACCCCAGGGGCTGAGGAGAGTGGTGGAGGAGCTGAGGAGGCGGATGTGAGGGAGGCCAAGAACTCGTGGTGTTTATGCTGAACAGCCAGAGAGTGGGAAACGCACGGAATACGATCCCCATGTTTTCCCTACCCCGGCTAATCTGACAAAACGAAAGAGGGAGCAGATTCCCTTACAGAGAAAGCTGCCACTTAGATATTTATCCTTGCTAAGGCAAACATCTGGCCCCGGCGGGCTCTTTTCATAGGGCGATATGAGTGGGTGTGATACTCGGCTACATTTATTTGGGTGTGAAGTTTTAATTAAAAGTGAAAGCCATGCCCGCCGGCTAACCCCCCCAAGCTTTGTCTATCCCCTGAGCTTTATCTGAGAGTGAAATGAAGGGAGAAAAGCACAAATAGAGAAGAAGAGACAGATGGTAGATAATAGACAAACAAATGCAGAGAATATGTAGGTGAGGAGATGCAGGCAGGAGATAAAGAGTAATTTATCAGTCAGAAGGTGTGAAATTTCCCTTCTTGCTGTTTGTTTTCAGTTGCAGTCAGATGGAACAGCCTGAATTACAGACAAAGTGCCCGTTGCTCCCACACACAGAGGAGGGCGTATTGCTTACAGAAAAATCTGCTTACTCTCCAGAGTCTGGTTTTCCAGAAGCACCCTTGCATGCAAGATCACCTCTGTCAACTGGCTCAGAGCACATTAAGGACCTTCACAACCCAGAACCAGGAAAAATAGAGGGCAATGCATCCATCCATCCATCCAGTTTTGTAATTTTAAGGATTTTTAGAATTGTCTTTGTAAAGATTTTTGCAAGATATCTTGGATAAAGTAAATCCCGACACTGCTGCAGCTTTTGCATTGTTGTCACAGTCAGAGCAGCAGTTTACGAGTGAGACTGAGCTCATGTTGTGTTTACCAATCGCCTCCGGATACAAACTGCTGGGGCCTCATTTATGAGCTGGCACACAGAGTCCCTCATCACTTTAAACTAAAAAAAGCTCATTGTACATACACATTGTTACTAGCAACACAGGTAATAAAGCTCAAACTTCCATCTATCAGTTTTAATTGCCTTTAGGAGACACAGAGTGTGTGAATGGGCTTCAGTGCTCCCACGTGAAAAATGTTCCAGACTACTTTTAATTAAAGTCAGGGCTGGTTTTGCTAACAGAGCAGGGGACTTTAACTGTTTGTCAAGTTCAAAAAAATCAAATGCTGATTTCTACATGTGGAAACTTAATTGACATAGTTTTTAGATATTGTAATAATTACTCATCACACTGACCATACACATGGTCACACGGTTTGACATTTAGAAATAAGCTTAGTTATATGCTGGACTATTTCCTGCCCGGGCACAGTGACTTCCTGTAGTCCTGTTAACATTGTCACTTTTTATACTGACAATACAAATTAGATGAAGTGTGTTGAGTCTGTGAGCTTCAGAGATGCTGGTAGGCAGATTGTGTTCCCTTTGGACGGAGTCAAACTATAGCTGTACCTGTTTCTAGTCTTTGTGCTAAGCGAACACCATTATTGGCGCTCACCTTTTAAAAAAAAAAAAACCTTGCCAAGGGTAGTATCACCGACAGATGTCAAGCGCATGGATAAGTTAATGACTCTCTCCCCACCTGACTGTCTGCCGGTCTCTTTGCTAGAAAGAGTCTGGCCTATCATGTGTTACCTGGCCGTGCTCTCAGTGTGAGAGGATGTTAATTGGCAGTGAGGCGCCAGTCTCTCCACACCCCTCTTCTGGCGTCAGTCAGAGCCAGGAAAGGTGGCATTAAGCCTGGCCTCGGAGCGCTCCAGACTCCGTGGGTCCAGTGGGAACCAGGAGGCATGATCCAGTGTGTGGAGGCCATCCCTGAAGTACACACCTGGCCTGAACTTGTACACTTGAATGGAAAACCTGCCCAGAGACCAACACAGGGAAGTTGTTGTTTCAGAAATAAAAGGGAGAATTATTTTCAATGTGGCACAAAGAAAAACTCCTTGCTGGTGTTTAGTGCTGTTCAGAGTTCCCTCCTGACTGATTGGAGTTCACCCAATATGTGTGTGTGTGTGTGTGTGTGTGTGTGTGTGTGTGTGTGTGTGTGTGTGTGTGTGTGTGTGTGTGTCTCTCTCCTGGCTCCTGTCTGCCGTCCGTCTGCCTCCCCTGGATTGGACTCCTGTCGCCTTCCCAGGGAAGGACCACTCAACCTGGGTGGATATTCTTTCCCTCACATCTGCTATGAATTTACCAGAGCCAAGCCATTCAAAGGCTCCTTTATGGAGCCGTCAGCAGCCCTGTGACTGCTTCCTATTAAGACACATGCACACTTTGTACATGTACACACCTAGGTACACACACACACACACACACACACACAGGTTTGTACTCATGCAGACATTAACACTCATGCTTACCTTTGAATCTGTATTTCCATTCACAATGAGTTGTCTTTTTCTCTTTCTCTGCACATAGTCATATGGTATACAAACAAACAAACACACACACACACACACACACACACACACACACACACACACACACACACACACACACACACACACACACACACACACCTCCAGTTTCTTACTCAACCAAAAATTTGAACTTAAGTCAGCCCCAACAGCTGCAGCCTTCTTGTGTTTTTTTTTTAAGTGAATCACCCGTGCATGGTGGAGCAGTGCAGGAGTGGTTATTGGGCCATTACACACTTTAATCTATTTATTGCTGACATCCCCCGCACTGGGCATATGCACACTCCAGAGAAACCTGAGCCGGGACAGCAGCAAGGCCATCATGTAATGTAAGATGGATCTGATTTGGAGAGAAAGGAGAGAAAATAGAGATGTAAAACAAGTGTTGTACACCTCTGAATTTCTGTAACTTGGCGAGCGCAATCATCTCCAGGCAAATAGTTCACTGATAAAAGCAAAGAAGGCCAATTGGCTTTTAAATGCTTTAGAAACAAAAGGTCTTAAAAACCTTCAGTAGAGGATATATTTTGCCAGCCAAATCAAATTGTTTCCAGGATAATCAACCTTCGTTTCTTCATAATGCATGTTATACTTGACTTTCTTCTTTACATGGCTTGTACAAAGGCAATACAGTCGGCCATGAATATGAGATATGAGTTTACAGATAATTACAATCCCTCGTCATCAATATGGAGGGTGATTTATGGCTTTTTTTGCTCGTTAAACCTACAGTCTATGGGTTACACTCGTTGTCTTTTTGATTCTTCACAGTTCATTTTATTTGTACACCCTCTGGCGTTTCAGAGAATAATGCAGCGCACAGTGCAGAGAGTATCACGCGCTCTCTGCGGAGGCTCACACTACGGAGACTCTTCTGGTTGCAAAAAGAAGTCAGATTGTATAGAAGTCAATGAGAAAATGATAGTAAACATTGTAAACCTGAGTTCATGTTCTTAATCGCTAGTTTCAAGTCTTGTTCAATACAGCATGATGTTCATTTAGTAAATTATGGTCCCATTTAAAGTAAAATAGATAATAAAGCAGGGTGTGTTTAGGACATGGCTAGCAGGTCGTTACCACGGCGTTGTCCAGTCTGGCAGTTGTCTCTGTTTTCGTCTTACAGCTTTATCCCTTTCACAGTGTGTTTCCAGTTCATGGAAGTTAATTGTAACATTTTGATTGCCTAAACTTTTAAACTTAGCTCCACCCTCTCATGTCACTTCTGGTTGCAAAAAAAAACCAAGACGGCAACAGCCAAAAAGATGGCGACGGCCAAAATGCAGAACTCCAGGCTTCAAAACAGCAGTACCGCAATATCAGAGAGTGAAGGAAATTCAGGAAAACGTAGCATAATGCAGAAAGACAATCATGGCAGTGGAAGTGAGCCGGTATATATTCTACTGGGGTAATCAGGAAGCAGGTGAGCGAGTGGGAGGAGCAGGTCAAGTGGTGAAACTGGCGGTAAAGAGGCGATCAGAGGACAGGTGAATGTGACTGGCTCTAAAATGACAAGACAGTTAGTATCATGGAACACCATAGAATGAATGAATGAATGAATAAATTAATGAGTGAAGGGTCTGGGCAGTTTAACAGAAAACATGTGTAAAAATATACATTTTCTCACAGCGTAAATAAGAGTCAACAGTGAAACGGAAATAATTGCTGCTCTGTCTCAGGTGCATGTGTTGTGCAGACAACTCGTCATAACTTTGGCATTTTCCTTTTAAAAACCACTCTGCCCACTCGGAACAGTGAGGTGGAAGTTAATTGGCTTTCTATCATCCACTGCTAAGCTTTACAAAGAATCCAGAGATATATATAAGCCCATTCAACATTTGGGATCACTAGCTTGACTGAACGGTAAGATGAAGCCTCAGTGAGATTCATGAAAGGCCTCAGCCCACTTATTACGTCGACAAGTTTGACTGCCTTTCATCTTCCCCGTAGCGCGCTCATCCAATTGTTGCCGCTGCCATATCTGGATACCCGAGTTCAAAGAAACCCCTGGGTGACTCCGAGGTTATTCCATCTGGTCATTTTTCAGATTCCCTTTAACATTTTTCAGATTTGTGCTTTCATTTAAATCTTGAATGACTATATAATTGATAAAGGAGGAAGCAACGTGTACGGGGGATACCCTACATTTAGCTGTTTGATGGAAAAGCCTGCCAGAGTACGCGGGTCCAAGTGTGTGTCTTGGCACTGGCGTGTCTGGTTGCAGTCGTGGCAGAGAGGATATATGACTGATATGTAAATGCTGCTGTTTGGTCTGCAGGATTCAGACTGTTTCAGAGGAGTGCAGCATCCCCTTTGGGGTGAGAGCTCCATGTTCCCAAGAGAAAAGCCATCCTCAGAACTCCTCCGTTTCTGCACTCCCTCGCTTTTCTCCGCTTTTACTTTGGTTATATCTTCAAAGGGAGAGGACGCACACGAGTGGAGAAAATTGGGGGAGAAGGCTCTGTTTTGTGAATAATGCATTAATAATCATTTGTACTTGCGCTTAAAGCAGAGAGAAATGTAGGGCATGTCGCCGCTGCGGTCATATAAGTTGATTTTGACACTCAATTTCCAGGTCACCTTTACGCTCTGTGAATGATTATGTTACTTCTCTTCCCTCTGTTCTGGCAGACTGTCAGGATTTTTTCAGTCTCTTTCCCCCCCTGTCCTCAATTTCTCTGTGTGCTTTCCTGCAGCTGCCAGCGTGATAGAAGACTGACTGAGCTCATTCTGAAGTGCACCATGATATGACACAAATCGAGTTTACGCTCACAGCTCAGAACTCCCTTCATCGTGGCGCTCGACTCCAGCAGGAGAGCTTGACTCGCTGTGTCGTTTTAATGTGACGGCACCGGTGGGACAGGTGTCAGGCCTCAGTATAACCTCATCTCAAGCTGAAGACCTGTTCGACGTGTAGAGAGATATTTATAAAGATTCGATTTCCCTCGAGTCATCTGAAAGGGATCGCTAATAAAGGTACAGACAGGTAACACATTTAAAGAGGTGGCTCGGTGAGACACAGATCTCGTGGCAGTTTGTGAAACACTCACGAAATGTGATCTATTGGTTCCGTGCACAGGGGACACGAACTGTCTGTTTTTTGTGTGTCGCTCGACACAACTTCTTTTTTGGGACGACATTATGTTAAAATACGAAAAAATAGGCTTAGGCAACAAAGCCACAACAACACTTTGAGACATGCGATGTCGAACACCGATATAGTGGATGAAAGTCCCCTCCTACTCACCACAAGTGATCTTTGTCGATATTTAATTACTTTCCTTGCTCTGAGTGTTGCATAACCACGTGGATGCATTTCATTTGTGTGTCCACCACAAAAAAAAGTTCCTAATTGACTTTCCATTGCCATTGTTTTTGTGCTGCACACACACACACGATTGCCCTTTAGGATTATTTCCTGACCTGCCATGTGTTTTGACCTTTCGTACTCATCAAACCATTCAGCAGGCATGCCCACTAATTTATAAAGGATATTTCTTTAATTTCTTGCCTATATGTATTCATTACTAACCTCTCAGGTTGAAACTCCCCCAACACTGATGTCACAGTGTACTGACACACAAGGTAAACGACTGGAGGTCAACAAAAACAAGATATGCTGTTTAAGTAAACAAACTCTACAACAACAACTTTAAAACACCAAAAGGGTGTCGCAATATGACGGTAGTGACGACAACAAAAATATATGAATATATATATATATATATATATATATATATATATACACTTATGGTGACAGACTCTCTCCACCTCCCTACAGTTGTATTTTGAGTGGGATTAATTGGCCAAAAACATAGAAAACATACAATAAATTTCATTTTTTTTTCATAGATATTGCGATAATATCATCATCGTGACAGATATTATCTGTATTATTATGGTAGTTCTGTAGCAGTCCCTCATTCACTGGCTCATTCATTCATTGGTACTTCCTTTCATTCTCCAAACCTTTTATCCTATTTAGGGTTGTTAGAGCCAATCCCAGGGCACACATTCACACCTACGGGCAATTTAAAGTCTCCAATTAAACCTAAGCTGCATGTCTTTGGGAGGAGGCTGGAGAACCCTGAGGGAACCCACACTGCCACAGGGAGAACAAACTCCACACAAAGGACCACCCAGGATCAGGGATCAGGGATCAAACCCCGGACCCTCTTGCTATGAGGTGACAGTGCTAGCCACTACACCACCGTGCAGCCCACATTGGTGCTTTTATCCCCCAATTAATTTTGGCTGAATGTCACGATTCCCCTGAGTTGATTAGAGGGTTATTCAGATCACCTGTTGCGCAAGTTGTGAGGAGTAGCTCCTAATTAAGAATTGAGAGCAGCTTGGTGCATTTCCCCTCTTGGCCAATCAGGTGTGACGACGCCCTTTCTTTAGGGCTTCAGAGAGGTGGGAACTGAACCTTCTGATCCTTCATCAACTTCAAACAGACTTCATTTCAGCAGAGATTGACAGCCAGTAACTCTTCTTTGCTGTCCTGACTTTTCTTATTGAGGATGATTTTGACCATTCTGAAACCAAACTTGAGTGAATATTAAAAAACACTTTTCCTCTCGGTTACCTGCAACAGGGCGGACATTAGTGCAGGAGTCTGTGCTTGCCTAACGGTAACGTAACACCCTCAGGCTTTATTTAGTTGTTTTCTATATTGATTTAATTTCATTATAACCCCCTTTCTTCACATTTCCTTTTTCATTGTGAAAACACTTCAGTGAGATTTGTTTCTCCAGGTGAATATTTCTTTGATATGTGGTTGGGAACTGGTTCTGTTTTCCTTTTTCCCGATCAACTAGAATCTGGAAAATCCTCACCGCCACAGTTCATTTTCAGGCAAACATTTTTAACATGTCAAATAAAAAATGTAAGAAGATAAAAGGATGCGAGACATTGTTATGAGCAAATGCTTTTACAAATAAATTTTTCATTGTTCTTTGGGTCCCGATTAGCTTCATCTAATGCAGGCACTGAGGTCAAACACAAATACACACAATAAACAGAAGTAAAATCAGAGAGTTAACAGTGCAACATTTCATGAAGAGATAAGAAACAAACAGAAAAGGACACAAGGAATGTAAAATGACAAAAAAATAAAATGTGTTAAAACTAATTCAGGAAACTTTTAGTAAATTATTGAAACCCTGTCACTGGATTTAATAAACATTTTCTTCTGAGTATTGTATTGATGAGCAGTAAAGCCAAACCCTGCCGCGGGTTAATGCTTCAACCTGTCCTTTAATGTGGTCACATGTAAAGTCACTTCACCGACATGCAGCGCATCATGTTTGCTGGAATGAGAGTGAGAAACACTTGTTCACACTCCTTGCTCCTTGCCCTCTGCACCGACTTGGACCAGGAGTAAATATTTGCAGACTCTGCTGTTGCACACACACACACACACTCTCACACACACACACTCACACACGCACACACACGCACTGTGTGGATGTCTCGGTCGTCCACTGCTGCTGTCAGTTTGCTCAGGGTTCAAAGATTATTCAGCGCATGGCCAGTGTTTGCTTGTTTTAGAGTGAGGCACCTGCTGCTCCTGCTTCAACCTGTCAGGTCAGGCTTTGTGACGTAATAGTGGAGGCAACATAAAACCTAATAAGTGTGCGATGTCTGGTCAAACCACAGCCACCTGCTACAAGAAGTTAAACACAGTGAAATAAGCTGTGAACACGACACTGACATATCATCACCTTCCAAGTTAATTTGGTGAATGTTTTTTTGCAAACAGTTGCTTATTTACACACCCGGCAGTTATAGAGCAACATATCATTCATTTGGAGTCGTGTTTGTGTCCACCCGATGAATGCGTTCACTCCCTTTTTTTAGCTCTGTTTTGGTCTCCACCAACTCCTGAGGGAAATGTCTGGCTCTTTGCCTGCCAAATTCTCCATTATGTTCACAAAGTAGTCTCTGGCGGTGTCTTATGTTGTTTGGTGCTGAGCCGGTAGTGTAGAGTACGTTTTCAGAGCCTTTTTACTGCAGTCGAAAACAACATTTTGAGAGCAGTGAATGGGAACCGAAACAGTGATGTTGAAGGCGGGACAGCTAGACAAAGAGCTGAAACATGATATAAAACTCTGTAAAGCTGAGGGGAGCTGCGGAGTTGGGTGTCTTCACGACAGGCGATGCCTTTCACATCGTCACTCATTTAAAAAAATATACGGATTTTAGCGATTTAACAAGAAATTCCGCTGCTTCTTTTTATAATATTTAATTAGTTTCACTCTGGCAAAGTTTTTTCCACATTCCACACAAAATGGACAAAAGTGACAAGTGTGAATCTCCTCAGCCATAGCAGTCTGTTAGTTTAGCGTGTTAGCATGCTAACATTAGCTAATTAGCACAAATAAAATACAGATGAGGCTCCCGTCATTGTTTGCAGGTATTTGGTCATAAACAAAAGTATTTTTTAACTTAATACTGGCGCTGATAAAAGTAAAAGGGTTTTACCAAAATGCTTTATCTGAAAGAGGGCATAAATGTCTGCAGCAAGTTTCCTCATATTGCATTCTTTCAGATCATGTAACTGTGTAACTACTTCTGAACCTCTTAGTCTTGCTACTTGGATGATGTACTTTTACCTCAACGGGGAGTAGAAGTTTGGTGATTAATGCGTGTCTCAACTATGTTTCACTGCGTAGGATGCAGCGTGTGAGGAATGAACAATACTTGAAACCCCTTTCATGAGTTCGGAGAGACCCTGATAAATCCAGCAGACTTCTAAAAGTTAATACATCACGACTGTATTGTGTTATTCAGGTTAACAACGACTTCTTGAATGCCGAAGAGGCTTGAGTTCATTAGAAGTTCGCTCAAATCACGCAAGTGAGTTGAAGCAAGTGTTCAGTTTGTTTTGGTTCCCTTTCCCCAAAACAGTCAGCCGTCGCAGCGATTCAGTCGGCATCGAGACTCAGAAACAACAACAAAAAGCTGCGACTTCCCTCCAACGCTTCAGGGCATGGAACTCATCATGTCCTCAATCTGCCATCGACTTCTTTTTCTTGTGGGTCAAGAACGTGAACCTGTGGAAAAAAAAGCCTATTTTATGGCTTAAATAGGCTGCAGTTTCAAAAATGTCTGTTTCTTTCATTTCAAAATGCAGAGCTTTAAGGAATGTCAGTTTAATTAAATCAAATAAGTCTGCATTCTTATTTCTAGAATTGGATTTTTATTTTCACAGACAAAAAAAAAAAAAAAAACATACCGAAGTGAAACATCATTTTGTGTTTCTAATGGCTGAATTCAGCTGCCACTGTTTGGACGGTCACTAATCAAGTGCCATGTTTCCACTGACTTTTCACACCTCTGACCTTTTCTCTGATCCATCTTAGCCCCCGACACCTGTTGCCGAATTACAGACGGCTCGGAGGCTGTCAGCACTTCTTGCTGTCCTCCTTGCACTCTCCTCTGCTCCACGCATACTCCTTTGTATAATATTCACAATCTATATAGCTTTAGGACTTTCCAGTTGCTGGAGATCTTTGCTGCCACCTATTACCTGTACGGGGCACATTTTTGTGGAGCGAGCTTCCTGTGAAACTGGCTACAACGGAACACAGCTAAATCATTATTTTTGTCCATAGAAGCCAAATTCAATGGCAGTCTAGACAGTGTAATAGCCTTGTGTAAATATCTTAAATTTCTTGTGTCCACAGCCTTCTATTGGTCTTTTCTGTAAACCAAATAAATAGAGGATATTAATATTGTTCCTTACAGTTCAATATGAAGTGATTTACAGAGCCTGAGTTGTGCGATTAAGGCCAAACTCAATCATCATAAGCTTAACCTTTTCCACAGAATGTTTTATGGAATAAGTAGAAGTTACCAAGTTGCTCATCCTCCTCTGGAACGTCACTTTTGATTGCGTTTCAACACAAACATATTTGAAGCTAATTTGACTCCCATTAGAAGTTGGGAGATTATTCAGAGAAAATAGTCCACATCAAAGTAAGACAATGTTTGACATTTTATTAAAAAGTAAAATTGGACATCAGTCGGCAGTCACGGCTAACCCGTTTTCCTCCACAATCGTCGTCTTATTACAAGGCTTTACAGATGGCAGTGATGTGTGCGTCTGGCCAGGGGGCGCTCATCAGCTCAAATAAAACAGGGAGAACTACGGTCTTCGTCCATAGCCTTTATTGGAAATTCTTTACAAGTGAATCCTCCTAACCTGCTCAAAACCCAGCTTTAGAGACTATAAATATATATATATAAAAAAAAGGAAGTGTAAAAGACTTTTGCAGTTCCTCAAAGAACAAAGAAAGCATTTACAGTCAGGTCTCAACTTGAGAAGGGCAGTCACCTTTTGTTTGTTTGTCAAAAGGTCAAACAATGACAACAGTGATTTAAACAATTGTTAATCATGTCAGGAACAAAGCTGGATTTAAACAGAAATAGGGGGAAGAGGGGGGGGGGGTGAAAAACAATCAGTGGCCAAGTGAAATCAAAGCTCACGATGCTAAACGCACTAGAAAAAACACTGAACAGCACAGAAAGAAGAGGTCAAACCAACCACAGCCTTATCAGTATATATCTATACATATATACGTCGTTGGCAAACCTCACCACAAACTACACAAACTTCTGCACATTCAAAAGGTTTTTTTTGTTAAGTCGTGACTGTGTAGAAGTTATTATGAAAACGAGTTGTCGAGCCAAAATACACCAGCGCCGTGAAGCTCCCTCTGTCCTTCGATGACCAGAGAGCAGCGAGAGCCACACAACTACTTGGGAAACTGCCGGGACGAAAGTATTCAAAGAGCAGGAGGAGAGCGCCACCTGGTGACGGAACCGGGACGTGCAGGGAAGCCTTCATTTGCCTCTCGGCAGCCGTTTCACCCTCACGCCATTTAAATGAGTGACTTTAAAAAGGTTTTGTTACAAAATGTACAAGTGACTAAATCATTTCCGCCGCGATAATGAAAAGTAAGACACCTCTGACATGTTCTCTTCATTGACTAGGAGAGCACAGGTTCGTCAAACCTCGCCATTTATTTTTGATGTGATTAAGATCAACAAGTTATCATTTACAATACCAAATAAAATGTGCAAAAAATATCAAATATTCAAAAATGCCCATTTTCTTAACAAATGTCACATTTGTTGTTTTAAACACCGTTTACAAATGTTTATGCACATAATTTCAATAAAGTCTGGTCCTGCAGCTGCTGGCATAATAGGTGCACTTTACACAAGAGTGTAAACTGATGGATCATTGAGGTACCGGTTCTTTTAAAGTGGCAGGGCACTACAGAGGAAAGGCTGGTCAGCTCTACACGCCAAGAACGACTCCAAGTCGAGTCCATGTTTTTGAAAACATCTTGGCACCAAGAGCTGAGAAGAAACTTGCGTTTTAGCACTAAACTGATGCGACTACACGTGTGACCTGAAGTGTCGACCCAGCTTTTGACACTAAATCTGCACCTGGGCTGGGAAAAAAAATAATAATAATTCTAAAATTAGTAAAAAAAAAAAAAAAAAAAAAAATCCTATCATGTTTAACTATAGACTGGCATTTGACCAAAGATAACCTTGGTGTCAAGATGCTTAGTAGTAAGAGCGATTTACAGGTGACAGGAGAAATTCATATCAGTTGTCAGCGTTGTTTTTAAACAAAGAAAGATTTCCCAGAGGGTTTCGGCTACATGGACACCATCTCTTTAACTGACAACATTTTAAGTCAAATTACACGTGTGTTTGTGTGTGCGTGATGTTGTCAACTTGGAACAGAAATTCAAATCAAAGAGTCTTAAGAGCTACAAGGACCCATCCATTATCTCAGAGGTCTCATTTTTCTTGTTTGAAAAACAAAAGAAAAAATAATAAAAAAAAAAAAATCACATGTTACAAATATAAATCAGTTTTCTTTTGTCGTTTTTCAAAATATGAACAGAAATTCAATAACACAAAAAGTCCTTCTGAGGATTAAGTCCCGCTGGCTGTGAGGAGGAGGAGGAGGAAGAGGAGGAGGAGGAGGAGGAGGAGGGCTCTTGATCATTTCTAGAAGAGCGGGACAGAAATTTTAAAGCAAAGAGACGACAAAAACAAAAAACACCCTGGACTTCATGAGCGTTTCTGTCGCTTGGAATGTCGCTGTTGGCTGGACCGGTCCTCATCACTGCCCGCCCCCCCCGCGGAGCCCCGCCCCCCCCGCTGACGAGTTCTCCGTGTGTCCCGCTCGCCATCACTATCCTGCTCCCTGTAATCCTTCCTACCTGAGGTGGTAGAGGTCCTCTTACTTCTCCTCCTGTTGTCGTCATCATCATCATCCTCCTCCTCCTCATTATCATCCTCCTCCTCACCACCACTCTCCTCTTCCCTCCGTCCTCGAACATTTCTGGTTTTCTTTCTGTTCGATTTGCCATTCTGCATTTTCTTCTTTGGTTCCTCCTCCTCTTCTTCTTCACCATCTTCTTCTTCTTCTTCACCATCTTCTTCTTCCTCCCCATCCTCCTCCTCTTCTTCAGATGTTGCAGGGGCTTGGCTGATGCGTTTGCGTGATCGCCGGCGGAGGTAGCTGAGGCCAGGCAGCAGCTTTTGGAGCAGCTCGGTGAACGTCTGCTCCGTCTTGACCATGCAGGAGAGCACGGTGCTGCCCTGCTGGTTGTACTCCTCTGCGTTGGAGAAGACTAGTTTCAGGTCTTCCATGAAATCTTGGGCGTGGCGATACGAGCCCTGGCTGAATTTTCCCAGCATCGTTTGGAAATCCATGGGCTGGGAGATGATGTCCAGGTAGTCCTCTGCCTCCTCCACGGACACAGGCTCCCTGTAAGAGGAGCGGAGCGGGAGATGAGAGCCACGTTAAGAATGCAGATTCAGGATCACAACAATTCATTCAAGTAGAAGGACGTGTCTATTTACTACGACAAACGAAGTGTAAAGCAGAAAATATTTTTTTATTTTGTTCATGGGTCTAAAGAAACCAACATCTGCAACATATCTCAAGGATAATCTGGAACTATTGTTTCAGACTGAATAGCAACATACTCATTTTAATTCAGTAGTAGTGATATTACACATTTTGAATGTAGTGAAGATGGGATGTCGTGATGATAAAAATGTCTGCCAAAAAGACCATTTGGGGCTTCTACAGATATTATTGTTAGATGACGACTTCTGGGTGTAATCACATCGTTGGTGCTGCTCCATAATAAACTGAATGTCCATTCAAAACGTACAGATCCTGTTCTCTGCTCACCTGAAAGGCCAGCTGTAGCGGAATTTCGTCAGTTTCTTGAGGATTTCCTCACACCGCTCCAGCTCCAGCACCTGCCTGCGCACTCCTGTTTGGGAACTCTGTCGCACCTGCAGACATCACACACACACACAAAATCAATTACAGCAAAACCGATTCATTCTGACTGAAGGTTTTGGAAATATAGATCAACTCCGGCCTTCACACGTTTCCTGCATTAAGTATATTCCTTAATTCTTTTAAGAATTAAGACGTAGCTTCTGTCTGAGGGCGTCCTGCTGGTTTCTTACCAGTTCATCAATGTCCGCTGGGCTGTTGGGGCCAGTCCTCTGTTTGCTGCTCTGACTACTTGAAGACGACTGCTTCTTGGGTTTACTTTTTGAGATTTTCTGCCGAGATGAAGACTGCTTATTTTTCTTCCTTGGTCTCACTGTAAAGAAATAATGAGGTGATCAAGACAAGAAGAGGTATATAAAAAAAAAAAAGGTAGAATGAAAAGAATCGGAAAAATTCAACATCTGCCATTTTGCCATGTGTAACCAATAGTATCTGTTAATTTGTCACACAACCTGCAGACAGGCCATTATCGTAACGAACATATTGTTTGAAAGTTATGTTTAATGAACCATTAATGCTTAATTGCTCTGTATAGTTATTTCTATTTGTAATAAACTGTGAACTATGACAAAGTCTCACGCTAGAAATTTGAAAAATTCTTAGGCACACGTTGCGATCCTCTCTGGAACTGTTCAGCATTGATGCATAAAACTTCTTAATCATTATCCGTGAGACGCAGGCTTGAAATGACAAAGGGGATCATCCTGTCACATACTCCGAGGGAAGCCGGAGTGAGACGTGGCTTCAAAGCAAAAGGTCCAGACCTGAGCTGTGCTACATGACAAAACACAGACAATGGAGACGGGGGCCGAAATTCCCTGTCAGCATTCCTCTCATTCCCAACTTTCAGCACCAAGGAACCCCATTTTACTAAACCAAACACAATCTGTGACTTTTGGAAAGTGTCGTTTCCTCGTTTTGTGCCATAGTTTTTAAAACAAAATGTTGTGCATTGATGACACAGGGACTCCAGTTTGGAGTCGGTCTACAGAAGTAAAAAAAGACTGGAACATGAAACTTCTTCTGGTTGAAACCGTTTTATGAAATCTGGACTTTATCTTCTCTTGCTGATACTCACAGCTGTGGCCCATGGCTTTGTAGTCGTTATCTTCCTCCTCATCCTCCTCTTCCTCTTCCTCAGAGTCATCCTCTTCCTCTTCCTCAGAGTCATCCTCTTCTTCGTCTGTGTCCTGGTTGTAGTTCCTGCAATAAAGAGGTTGCCAATCAAAAATCTCAAATCACAAAGACAGAACACGGTCTGTTCTTAAAAGAGGCGGGATTTAGTGGAGAGGTTTTGGGTTTATACATTTGTGTCCAATACCAGAGTCAGTGTCGCCAATACTAAAGCCACTGCTCTGCCATTTTCCTTCAATTACAATTTTGGGGCTGGAGTGGTGCAAAGTGAGGGGAGTCATGTAAAATGACAAATTGTCACTGTAAATGCTCTATTTTATTGTATGCTGAGCACTAATTATGATGAAGTTCAATATTTTCTCTTGAGTTTTAAAATCCTAAACAGATAAAAGCTAGTCATTGAAGAAAAATGTGTTACAGTCAATGTCGTACGACAGTTTACATCGACAACGGAGGCGCAGTGACAAAGTGTGAGGCGGACCGTTACCTTGAACGGGAGCCACGTCTGGCCACGGTGGGCTGGCAGGCCGGACACAGCCACTCTCCGGTGGGGATGCCGTACAGCGCCGGTCGCAGACAGAACAGGTGGAAGGCCTTGTTGCACTCGTCACAGAGGATAAGTTTCTCATCATCACCTGGAAGAGATTGATAGAAAAATCTTAGCTCTGAGCTAAAGAATTTTTTTTATTTTTTATTATTCAGTATGACTATTTTTGCTTCCGTCTTCACTCCCTGAAAGGCCAAGAAAATGTGTGTGCAGCTGTGCAAGTAAACACGTTTTCTTTTATCGTCGTCTTATCTCTACAGGTTCACCTGTTGGCCTGCGGTGCTGGCTGCTCTGCATGTAGACCTGCCTGACATTACTAGTCTGTTCTGCTCTGAGCCTGTCGCTGCGGCCCTGTTTGGATCTGGGTCTAGACTCCATCAGCTTCAGCACAGATGGGTTCTGCCTGAGCACTAGACAGGGAGCAGAAGGGTAGGAGTGGAGCACTGCTTCGCTCACACTGAAACTCAATAATCCAGCACACCTGTTAAGTAAGGACTGACTGAAGAAACCATATTTATTAGACGGGAGCCAGTAGTGGTGCTGTTGGTCGGTTTTGGTGGTTTTTAAAACAAAAGAACGCCATTTTATAACAAAAGCATTTCTATTTCACTAAAGGCATAGTGCTCTCATTGGCTGCAAATAACCTGTGATAACCTACATACAGCTAATTCCTTTCTTTGAGACACAATGAGCGAGGCAGCAGCTGAAACCAGTCCTACCTTTCCTGCGACAGACTTTGCAGCGAGCATTCTCAGCAGACATGTCCCACTTTATGCAAGCGTCCAACATCCCCAGCAGGACGTGCATGCGGGAAAAGGTCTGGGCCTCTCGGAGGGCCGTCTTCCACTTCTCTACCGCTGTCGCCACCTAAGAGGGAAAGCACAGACTTGTTTAAACTCGGCAGAATTGGATGTGGAGAAATACTTCAATAGTGCTAGCTCTGCCTGTACAAATATTCAGGAGCAAACTTCAGCATCTTTAATTTAATTTAGTTGTTATGTGGTCATAGCTCCTGTTTTTCTTACAAATAAACAATGAAATATTATTATTACTGGTGCTTTTGTCATTGACCCACCCCGCCTAGAATTATAACCATGATGCATTTAATTATCCCTAGCTAAAATCCATTATTTCAACAACATCCAGGGACTTTTTGATGCAACACGTAACATGCGAAACTCTGTTCTCTTACCCTGGCCTCTTCTGCCAGTCTCTTCTCGTCGTCCACCTCTTCAGCCTTGCTGCTTTCCTCCCCTCCTTGCTTTTTCTTCTTTTTCTGCTTGGGGGCCATGAAGCCCTGCAGGAACTTTTTGATCACACAGGCCTGAATGGTGATGATACTCTCACCAAAGTCTTTCAACTTCTCCATGTCTTTCAACTGTGAATAGTAGATGAAATAAAAAATTAAATAAAAACCTTATGAATTACAATCACAACGTTTTGTGGACAACACAGAAATACTACATCATTATAAAATCTGTAAAATGTCACTGTATAATAACACAAGCTGTTTCACAAACAGTTTGATATAATAAAACCTTTCAAAGGTTTATGCTGGTTTATGTACACCATCAATGCTTAGAAAAACAGGGGTAAGACAGTTTAAACCCTTGAATTATATCTCTGAATAAACCGGTTAGATTGGTCTTTAAAATGGCAAACTAACTTAATTCAACACTAAACATGTTATTTATTGCCTGCTACTTAGTGGTTTTTCTTCTGCATGTTTTCCAAAACACTTAGCACTTACATAATCAAAATGCCAATACCGTTTGCACATTATATTTCATGTCTACAGCCTGACGAGGTCCTACAAAGTCACTTAAAACCGAAAGATTAAGAATCTTCAGTGAACATTATTGTTGACATTTCAAGGCGACTGACATTGTGGCCAGATGTAGCCCGACAAACTAATTACCTGCTCTTTGATGTCTACGTTGTCATCCAGGTATCCCAGGCCTCCCTTCTGGAGTCGTGAGGCTACCTCTTGGATGTCACTGCGCAGGTAATTGAGCAGCTCTGCGTAGCCATCGCAGGTCCTGAGGCCCAGTTTTGCCTTTCGGGTCAGATGGACAGAGTGGAGGACGTCCTGGTACCTGAAACGGGGAAGAGACTGATTGTTCATACTTTTTGTAGATGCTCTGGTGGTTCAGTATTCACTTTACTTTCATTAGAAACTTTTCACAACCTAAAAAGCTTGCTGCTGCCATTAATACCAACACAACAAATTATGATTTCAAAATAAAAAAGGCAAATCTGTATAAACAGCAAACAGAATATAAAAATGTTTAATAGCACAGCTGGTAAAAAACAGCTAATGCTTTAGATGTAGGCACCTTTGTTGAAGTAATTATCTCTTATAATGAGAGAGCATGCACCTGTTTTGGATCTTCGCCTTCAGTCCACTCTCCCTAACCCCTTGAGGATGAAGACTCTCCACTAGTTCCTCCAGCTCAGCTGTGTTGTCACAGATGAACCTGTAATCAAAAGGCAGAATGTTAGAATGAAATATTGTGTAAAAAGAAAAAAGGATCAAATGAAAGAGAAGACAGAAACAAAGCTCTAACCAGAGGTTCTGTCCTTGGTTGGGAACAGTCGTTTCTATACAGACGTCTACTGCTGCTCCCTGCTGGGCTCCCTCACTAATAGCACCGTCTATGCTGCCATCATCCTTTTCAGCTCCTACAACATAAACAGGCATTCATTAGCCAAGACCAGAATGACCAATTATGGCCACACACAAAACTCCACACCAAGCAAAGCAAGACAAAGGGTTACAGAACCAGCCAATATACATTTTTTTTAACAAATGTAAATGAAGAAACATTTCGATGAAGGTAACTTACACTAAAGTTACTGTACCTTGTGAATCATTAGTAGTGGCCGACTCACCATCCTCTTCCTCTTCTACCTCGGGCTCGGCGGGTTTGTCCTCAGGTGGAGGGGTGAAGCTGTAGTCGATGCTTTCATGCACCCAGCCTTTCTCAATGTACAGACCAGGAACCACGTCAGAGAAAAGCCAGTATCTGAACAAAAACATCCAGCAGCCATGGTTATAATTTACTTTTATGTTTTACTAATTGACATTTATCGTTGGTGTTCAGCACTGACCTGTTATGATTTCTGTCAGTTCCCAGTGGGGTCCTGCGCGTGACAAGTCTGGCTTTGGTTATACCATCCTGAAAGGCCCTTTCCACAGAAGCCCTCTGTTTACGCATACGCTCCTCTTCAGCCTCCTTCTCCATGCGCTCTTTGGGAAAATAACACGGAAACAAATAAGAGTGAGGTATACCAACTTAAGAGCTAAAAAGTAATTAACAGTAGACGTCTGGCTTTGCTTTAAATAACACAAATTCACAAGATCCGAGTGGTGGAGAGACAAAATACTTAGAGAACAAAATTTAAATTGGTGTTACACGATGGTACATGTCCTATCGAGCTTGTCAGTTAACCAACCTGCCTTCTTTTTAAATAGCACACTTTGAAATGGATTAACAGCTCAACTCCTTGCTACAAAGTTTACCTTTGTTCTGTCGGTCCATCTCCTCTTTCTCCTTTTTGGCCTGCATGGACATCAGCCGCCGGCTCTTCACCGAGCTGATCATGTCCTCTGGCTCTGGCTCAGGTTCTGGCTCTACCTTTACTTCTTTTTTGTTCTCCTTCTTAGCACCGCCCTCTTTCTTTTTCTCGCCTTTGAGCCCAGAAGAAAGACAAAAAAAAAATATGATTGAGAGATATATATATAGATGGATAGATACTATAAATAAAAGATTTTCCCTCTCTAACAATGTGACAAATGAAATTATCAAAACATATTTCTAATAAATGCAAAGCTTAAGAAGTTCTATTGATATTTTGTGGATATTGTATAAGCTTTAAAGTGCAATAAATATGAGTGGGGAAAGAAGCAGGAATCACTGCCTACCTTTGCCCTCCATCTCCTTTCGCATCTGCTTCTCTGCCTTCTTGCGGTCATTGACCTCTTTCAGCATTGCCAGGCGCTCCTTCCACACCTCGGCTGACCGTTGCTGCATTGCATCAACGTGGTCTTCAACCGAGTACGTCATGAGAATGCGGTGGCACAGTGCCACCAGCAGGCTGACCTTCTCCTCGGGGCTCAGCTCAAACACCTCGATTGTCTCAAGCTTCTCCAAGAACTCGCTGGTCACCACATCGTCAAAGCCGCCCAAAGCCCCCGTGTCCACTGAGCCCTGGTTGCTCTCCTCCCCGTGGGCGTCACATGGTCGCAGGCACAACCGTGCCAGCTCTGAAACGGAGTGCATGGTAAGGGGGATTTCCGATAAGGGCATGTCGAGCTCACTGTAGCCTTCTGCCAGCTCATCCTGCAGCAGCGTTTGAAGCAGCACCACCAGCACACGGTTCAGGTAGAGGAAGCCGGACCGTTCACCTGCCAGCGCTTCCATCAGAGCCACTGCTGTGATGGGATACTGGTCATCGGGCATCAGCAGCCCTGCATAGCAGTGAAGGAAGTCCACGACCATAGCCACGTCACCAAACAGGGTGTTGGGCAACCCCTCGGGCATGTCTACGAGCTTGAACGCCGGCAGAGTCTTGCCACCTTCGATCTCCTGGTCCTCGTATCTGCGTGATTGTTCGCGGCGGACCAGCATCTCCTTCTCGCGTCTCTCCTTGGCCTTTTCCCGCAGTTTCTCTCTGACTTCCTCGCGCTTTTTCTTCATCTCTTCCTGCTTTTCCTCCTCGCTCATGGCTGCCCATCGCTTCTTCTGCTCCAGTAGCTCCCAGCGTTTCTGCACAAGCTCCTTGAGCTCCTCTGGCAGCCGGCCCCGATCATCTGGGGACAGGGTCTTTGCAGCCTTGGAGATGAGGGAGGAAAGGGAGTTCTTTTTGTCCTCTTTGCCCTTGTTCTCCTTATAGTAACGGAGGAGGTGAAGAGCCATAGGGTGCAGTGGCTTCCCCAGTTTCGGCGTACCCACGCCGGTACCGCGGGTTCTCTTCTTAGGGCTCCCTGTAGAGGTGCTCTTAGCCAGATGCAGCAGAGTCATCTGCTTCATCTTCGGTGTCTTGGCACCAGCTTTACCGTCCTTTTTAGAAGCTTTGAGGACATTGAGCTTCTTATCGCCGCTCTTTCCAGTCTTCTTTCCTTCCTTCTTGTCCCCGGACTTCCTGCCGGATTTGGGAGTGGAGGGAGCCGAGCCTTTGCCTTCTCCTTTCTTTGGAGTTCCAGAGTTCTTCATCTTAAGTGGGGAGCCATTCATCTTCTGAAATACAGACAATATGAGCACATGAAGCAAAGCTTTGACTTTTAAAAAAGGGATACCCCATCATAATAAAGTAATAACTGAGATATGATAATGTACATATAAACCAGCTTACCTGCATGTGGCCCCAAATGGTTGGACTAAGGGGCATGCCTAAAGAGTCCTTCTTTCTTTTCCTTTTCTTCTCGCCCTTCTCATTTCCTGAATCCTCTCCTGGTGTGTCAGGGGTCTTGAGCCTCTTGCTAGGTTTACCCTCTGGAGATGACAAGCTCTTACGCTTTGCGGAGGGATTCTCTGCTAAAAACTTTATCGACAAAAAAGGAAAAAAGAAGTGTGAGACAAGAACAAGCAATATCTTTTAAACTGTGTAATACGGGAACAAAAATGTCCATGAGTAAATTACCTTGTGCGGATCAAGTAGAAAGTCACTGAATTTGCTGGGCAAGTTAAATTTTTTCACTAGTTCATCTTCAACCACCCAGGGAGCATTCTCGCCCATGCCCAGCCTCATAGCATAGTGCCTGATGAAATAGCGCATGATCTCCTTGGTTGGAGGGCGCTCCGTTCTGTAAAGACTGTCTGATGGGACGTCACTGATCACCTATGAGACAAGTTGTTGGGGAAGAGTCAACGTCACCTTCTTTCAAAAATTAAACTGTGTAGACTTCAAAAGATCATGGACCACAAATGGAAGTAATATACTGTCATGGTTTCAAGACTAGACTTATTCTTATCTGGGACCAGTTTAGACACTTTTTGTTGACCACAGGATACAGACCTTATCCTCATTGATGAGCTTCACGTCGTACTTATGAGGAAGGAATTTGGGCATCACCCATCTCTTCTTCTCTTCCTTCAAGGCAGTGGGAAGTTTCCTTGGTGAACGTCGTGCTCTGTCACCTGATAGGTAGTAAAACAATATGATGTAAATATAAAATAAAATAAAAAAAGAGACCCCTCCCCCCCAATATTGAATAAAAAGTGGTTGAAGCTTTGTGAAATAAGTGGAAACTGAGGGGAAAAAACAACATTCCATCTAAAGTAAAAAAAAAAAAAAAAAAAGATCTCTGAAACTACAACCAATACACCACTTGTACAGTTTGAAAGGAGCACACTGATCATCATCAATCATTAGACCACAAGTTTTGTCATATCCATGGTGCACGACTACAACACCAAGGTTCTGTTTTCTCCGTTTATGCACCGACTGGTACTCACTGAGACTCTCTCTCCTGTTTTCCTCTTCTCTGGGAGGAGGTTCTTTCCTCTGGTTCTCCTGGCTTGCATTCTCCTTGTCGCTGGATGGAGAGTCACAGGCACCTTCAAGCTTCTTCTCCCCCGACTCACCCTCCGGATTTTCAAGGGGATGAATCTTCGCCACCTTCACTTGCAAACTTTTGTCCTTCCCCACCTGAAGTGAAAAAGTCTTGTGAGAATCTCAGAATACACCAAGAAGAAGTTCTCCTTTAAACACCTGCTTTCCACTGCACTACCACTGAGGATGGGTCTCTCTTATGTTTAACATTAGCGCCAAGTCATTGTAATTTCTTAACACTTCTTAAAAAGAACCGTAAGCAACTGCTGAGGCAAAACATTCATCTAAACATGTTAATATGCTTTAGTAAATGGTCAGCAAAAATTTTAAGTGTCTATTTTGTTGACAAAAATAATTTCTATGGTCCTCTAACGACAAAAGTTGTAGTGATACGTTGCATCTGAATTGGTGAAAAATACAGGAGTCTTCAAGAGATTAAAATGCAAAGATAAATAACCAAGTTTGGAAATTGAACAGGTCAAACTGACCAGGAAGTCACACTCTTCATCCACAGCATACTTGGTGAGGATTTCCAGCCAGGCCATTTCAACCAGTTTGTCTAAAGACACTGTGTTGTGGTGGACCATCTCCAGGACTGGCTTCTCAAACCACTGGGGATACTCCTCCTGAAGCCTGCACACAGAAAATAGTCAGCGTTAAGTACAAACAAGCATTACGAACATAAAAGTGCAACACAGTTAGTGTCTGGCATTCCCATCATAATAGGCTCAATTTCCTTTGTAGTCAGCGAGATGCTGATTTTAATGTCTTGATGCTCAGCAAACGAGACCACCGACATATCAGACAAAAATTTAGTTTTTTTCGAGAGTGTGAAGCACTCTATTCCGGACATGATTTATTTCATATTGTTTGAATTTCTGCAACGCTTTCGTCACCGGGATCAGAGCATTACATAACTGGGCAACAAAGGGCTGGGAGTGACCAGTAGGGGGAGTAAAATCCCCTGGCTGATATAATTAGACAGATTAAATACAGCCCGGGATCCTCAGTGACTTGAGCTCTGGGCAACTGAGTAATGCTCTGCCCCGTCTTTGCTGTGAGATATCCATGGCCACATATATATATGGTTTGGTCCTACTTTCTCTTGCTGACAGCACGTATACATGCACGTATACGTACACCTGGTTAGTGATGAGTGGACTGACAAAGATCAGTTGAACTATTCAACATTTTATATGGCCATTTATACCCTTTTGCCGATCAGAATGAGGAAGGCCATTGCAGATTCAAGGATGACTCAATCACACACACCCTCTAAATAGAATGAGAGGAGGAGCACCAGATTCATCCAATCATAGCAAAGCAACAAGCCTTGTGACCTTCACGGGGAAAGTACGGCTCTTTCATGATACTACCGAGCAGCCGTCATAGAAGCTAATCTACATTTGAGGGCATCTAATCAACCGGTGGTGGTATATGTATATATATATATATATATATATATATATATATATATATATAAATAAATAAATAAATAAATAATGGGAACCAGATGTTTACTAGACATCTGAATGCAAAGCACTGCCATCTACTGAACTGTACCCATGTATTCTTCACAGAACTTAATCAACAGCCTAATTAAACAGCAGAGAGCAGACGAACGGCTCTTATTTCACAAGTTGGACAGAATCGTGTACACGCACACACAAACAGGGAGTCATACTAACAGTTCAGTGACTTCTTGTTCCTCCTCCCATGCTTCTTTGTGAGTGAGTTGACTGCTTCCAGTGCTCTTGCATGTCCAGATGTGCTCACTATACCTCTGCAAGCGTGCCTCATACTCTCTGTTGGCATTTGGTCAAAGAAATTACAAAAGTCATATGGAAACAGCTCCTCCTTATTTAACCCTTTACAAGACAAACATGGTCCTTCGTTGACAGAAATATAAAAAGAGGCACAGGTCAAAGGACACCCAACAAACAGACATAACAAAAACTAAATGCACGGTTATACTCTATAAACTGTACAAATGGTGTAATTAACATTGCAAAACTGGTAAACGCTGAGGGGAGCTAGGAACGAATAATGATGGTGATGTAAGTGGTAAAAGAGTCATGGCTACCCAATGATGAACAGAAGTTATGTGGAAAACTTAACCCACTTCGATGGGTAGTTAATGGGAGTAGAAAGTTTGAGTGTAATAACTACAACAGTAAAGAGACCCACATTATCTGAGTTACTGTGGAGAGGTTTAAGTGAGGCCTGTGCTCCACATGGCTGTGATGACAAATGTCGACGTTAAAATGGTACAAACAGTCGAGTGAATAAATGTGTTATGGAAATCCAAATCTAATGGAAGTTATGACAACTTCGACAACCATTAAAACAAATACTTTAAAGTTCACTTTCACACTGCGTGCGTCACGTTGGGTGTCATAACTGGCATACTGACAGTTAAGGATCTTCTGACGTTCAAAGTTTTAACACTGACGCCGAAACAAGAAACCTTTACTATTAAAACATAACCAAGCTTATCGAGCCAAGAAAGGCTGCCATGAATAAATAACCCGATCTCCAGGTAGACTATCGCCCTCTTGTCAAACTCAAGAAGTCGCCGGTAGCTCAGGTTAGCGGAGCAACATCCTCAGAAAGAAGACGACGAGCTATTGTGACATAATGAGACACCAGCGTTAGCGGCGCGAGCTAGCCGCGCTAGCAGGTCGCTGACAGATGAAAGATAAAGGACGTCTTTATCTGCTTCCTGTATTTAACTACGCGTATATATTTATATATTAGCATAACAAAATACTGTAACGTCGCTAGCTTAGCGAAATAGCCGGCTAGCCAAGCGGCGTGAACACCAGCTAGCTAGCTAGCTAGCTTGTCATCAGTGTAAGGTTGTGAAACGTTTAATGGAGAAAACAAACATCAGGTAACATTAAACTAGATGCGTTAGCTCCCCGGTCCCTTTGCGTGGGACTACGTGGACATCTATTTAATAAAGGGAGACAGAAACAGGTATACAGCTGCCGGGTGGCTCGATGAGCATCATCACGTTGAAGGATACTCTTTGTTCCTGAAGGCCTCCTCGCTGTGCTCGATGATGTAGACCTCCTCTCCCGGGCCTGGTGGCTCGGCTAGCGGCTTAGCCAGTGGATACGGTTTCCGGCCTAAAAGCGGCGCCATGTCTCACCCACGGACTGGGCCACGGGGACGCCAACTGTACAACCAAATCGACTAGTACGACAATAAGGAGTGATGCGTCCTTCGCATGTATGCAAATTGTCCACCCGGAGTATCGCGGCACGGCTCACGTTACCACCGGCAGGCCCCCGGCTCCAACGTGCAGCGGCTAGCAGACGAGCTAACGGCTCTCTCGGTGCAAAACAATAACAGGGCGCCTCCTCGCCGCCCGCCTCATCGCATCCTCCTGCTCTCCCCGAGCAGCGGAGCCATGCTGGATTTAACGCGAACGTCTCCGGTGTGAACCAGGTTGGCCCGGACTCTTCCCTCAGGTGTAGTTAGTAAACTTTTAGCGACCCTCCGAGTGAACATGTGAAGGGACACACGGGGGGGGGGGGGGGGGGGAGAGAAAAAAAATCAAACTCGCGGGAACAGCCAGAAGGAGGTATGGCGCGCTGAGGAGCCAAAGTCTTGTCAAACTAGGCCTCTTCTCGTGGGATTAATTGTGTCCCCTGCATGCTCGTACCGCCAGAGATTCTCCTTATCGGATGAGAGAATTAGCGAGTGTTACAAAAAAAGTAACCTGGATCAATCAAGAGGTTAATTCCTTGTCGAAATGGCGGGAGTTTCTAGTCCACCGGCACAATTCCGTCCGCAATCGGAACTCTCCGTTTCCCCGGCAGCAAGCAGCGTCGCGCGCAGGCCCCGCCCCTCTCTTGGCGGTGATTGGCTCCCTCGGTGAAGCGCCTTCGTCGAATTGCTCTGGAACGGCCTCTGATTGGCTGATGACGCCTGTCTTTTGTCACACTAGAATATCCCCTTCAAATAAACCACGCCCGCAGCGAATATAGATGAGAAGCTCGAGGTCAGCTGATGACAATAAAGATTATATTATATATTTTACTCTTTAATACTAAAATACATTTCAACATTCTGATTATGTATTTGATGAAAACTGATGTAGAATTAATTCCCTCTTGAATTATTGAATTAATTTCTGAATCCATTGTCTGGTCTCCATTTTGAACAGGTCTGATTAAACAATAGGCCCTGCCTTTAAAATATAGCAGAGTGATTGCCACGAGGTATTACGAGTGCATGCCGATCACAGCATTGACTGCAGCATCAATTAATTGAAATGGAATTGGAAAGTAGCATTTATTATGGTTTACAATGTCGGCAGTTATAAACATGGGCAAATTATATTTTAAATATAAAAAAAAGCATTTCCTTGCATGTGATAAGCCAAAAGAAAATATGTTCCAGAAAGTGCCTCGTATTTAATAGAAAATGGCACATCTAAACATCAATCTGCATAAAGCTACACATTTAACACCTTTTAAAAATGGTCTGTAAACCTAAAAAATAAAGCAATAGGATACATGCAAACGTAAAGCTCAACTGCATAACGAGTACTTTAGAAACAGTTGCCAGAAAACATTCACAGCATGTAAATTGAAATACACTGCCTGCAACAGCAGTGACTTGCCACACAAAGTTTGGAAAATTCCCCGCCATTCATTTAAAAAAATCACTTATAACAGCATACTTTAAAGACCTTTAAAAGTGAACAAAGATTTAGCTGTAAATACTTTTTTTTTTTCTCACTTGCTGAAATGTAACGATTGCGTAAATATGTCAAGAAACCGTAGAATACTTTTTGAAAGTCCAGCTAATCTGATTAAGGACAGGTATTGTGTGCATTTTGACAAAATTATTATAAATGAGCTATCTCAGAACAGCATTTTCTCCTGTGCAAATCTTCTTTAAAGGGGGTGCTCCTGACTCCTCCAACTCCTCCTGTTGAATAAAAAAAGGAACACGATGTTACTTAAACGTTCACATACATTTTACACCATGCTTACAGACCCCCAGAGATGGGAATTAAATTCTCAGCGGACCTGTGTGTCTGGGGTGCTCTGTCGGACAGCCCCCGATGAAAGAAGATCCTCCTTGATGAGAGTGGGAGGCTCATCAGCCCCCTCCTGTCCTAAATGAACTGGCTCTGCATTCACAAGGAAAGGTGGAAATATATCCTCATTAATGGAGCACTTAGCTCTCGGAATGCCATTTTATACTCAAATACAGTATCTATTGTGTGTACCTTTTTTCTTTTCTTTTTTAAATGACAGGAATAATGTATAAAATTGAGTGTAAATATGCTCCGGAGAGCCATCCACATACCATCCACACTCTCCTGGCCCAGCATCGGTGGCTGAGAGTCCTCAGTCCGGAGGCTGGAGGTGTGTGGAGGGCTGACCTGCTGCGAGCTGGAGGTGCTGCTGCTGTTATCCATTTTAGGCTGGTAGACATCCGACAGAAAGCTCTGGTTGCTGTTTTCATCTGAGGAATAGAGGAGTTGTATACTGAACATCAGGGT